>JAWZYV010003719.1:0-490800 GCA_038373885.1 Cheiracanthium punctorium | reverse complement strand
ATGCTATTTAAATTAAACAAACAAAAAACAAGAGAGAGAAAGTTGCTGAAAAATATTTTTTTCTGCAATATTTCGGGAGGCCAATACTTTCCGTTTTAAACACATGCAAAATATTTACTGTCATTCAGCAGGCCTGCAATTTCTAATGCATCAGCAACAAGAAAAACCTGTATTTTATGTGCATGAAAAGAAGGATAGCAAGGGGGCACCCGGGGTTGAACCGAGGACCTCTCGATCTGCAGTCGAATGCTCTACCACTGAGCTATACCCCCGTGATAGGTGTCGTCTTATTTGAATCCAATCCTGTGTGGCATGTGCTGAAATTTTGAATAAATCTAAGCTATTTAAGTTAAACAAATAAACAAACAAAAAGACAGATAAAGTTGCTGAAAAAATTTTCATTCTGCTATTTTTCGGATGGCTAATACTTTCTTTTTTTGGCTCACGTAAGGCTTTTTCTCTGGATGGCTAGGCATTAACCCTCCAAGCGGCTGAGACGTAAAATCCCGTAGTCTGTAAGAGTTGTTCAAAGCGGCTGAGACATAATTTTCTGCTCCTTTTTTTCTGCTTCGAAAGCGGCTGTGACATAAAATCCCGTTACTGCTTACCCCCACTCGCCAAAACACCTGTGACACTTAGATTAATGGATTGCAAAGGAAGGGAGAGCGCACAATGGCCAAGACACGCCTACGATACTTTAATTGTAGCTTTCAACACCCCACAAAATTAGTTACAGATGTGGTGACCATATCTTTTCTAACTAAAGAAGAGAGAGACCGAATTCTTTCGGTATTTTTTCAGATAAGTAATCTTTTGAGCCGGAGTCCCTTCTATGATCCCCTTCTCCTAGCATGGTTGGGCACGGGAAATAAGTTTGAATATTTCGTATTTTTCAAAGACCTCCAGGATACTTTTTCACTTATAATAATTTTAAATGTTTAATTAAAATAACAAATTTTGAGTAAATATTTTACTTCTTTCAAATGTTACCTGAAAAGGAAAAGGTGTTGCCTCGAATACAACAAAACGGTTGGCATAAAAAAAAAAATCTTTTATTAGAAGAGACCGATTTAACATATATGGGGTCTTGGGCACACATGCTTACGGATGAAGAGGGGCTTTAAAGAAATGTAGTGCATATTATTATTTAAATTAATACAAATTTACATGTCATAAAACACTCCTGTATAAATATTAACTCTGTAATTATCCTATTATATAGTAACGCTGATACGGGACTCACTCGCTAACAAATCCGGTCCGGCCACTTCCAAACAAAACTTTTACCGTCATTAATACAAACAGATTAAAAAGTTACTGTGTAAAAATTTAATGAAATTCACACAGTTCGTGCGATCGGCTTGAAAATTTTCATGATTATGTAAAAATATATAAAAACGATCTGCGCTATTTTAAAAATCTGAAAATCCATCTGTTCTCTCATTTTTAAGCGATTTTTTGCTATTTTCAGCTTCATTTAATTGCGCATTTAATCGCGTTAAGTTTCCAGTAAAATGAAAATCAAACGTCAATAACAGAGGACTAAATTACAAGACAGTCGGAACACGTACTCAACTTCCCTCACTATTTTTAGGAGAGTCCAATGTCACTTAGGTTAAATGTTTATCTTATATTTCATTGTTTACATCAATAATACTTACTATAAGGACGTTTTGGCAACCAACTATGTTTCCGGACTATTATTTTTCCCATTCCAATTTTAATGAACTAATGCATTAAGTAGAAGCTGCCTGGTGTTATAAAATAAAGTAAAGACAACTTCTACATAATGCGTTAGTTCATTAAAATTGGAATGATAAAAATAATATTTTTGAAACATAGTTAGAAGCCAAAACGTCCTTATAGTATTTTTCATGTAAACAATGAAATGTAAGGTAAATATTTAAGCAAAGTGACACTGGGCCCTCCTAAAAATAGTGAGGAAAGTTGAGTATGTGTCCAGACTGTATTGCTGTAAACTAGTCCTCAGTTATTGATGTTTCAGTTTGATTTTACTAGAAAAGTAACACGATTAAATGCGCGATCAAATTTATCAGTAAAGCTGTATTCCGTCCTAAAGATTAAAACAAAATTAAAATAACTAGTTGAAAAGAACAGTGGTCTAAGATAAAATAAAATTAAATCCCAGTTGGATTCAGTGGTGATGATCTGTGTGTCTCGGTCCCACCATGGCCCATTGCACAAGGGACTGAAAATAGTAGATGGTTGAAGAGTAAAAGTCGAGGGTTCTGGACTACCGCGGGGCAGCCGATCTAACGGTCTAGGGTTTCGGGCGGTTTCGTTAGATGTCTCGTGAAGTCGCGGAAGAACACCTGAAAAAATCCTCCGACCAAGGCATTCCGATTTGGCAAATACCCTGAGTGCAGGCTCTCAATAAATGCACTACATTACACTCTATGATCTGTGTGGTTTCCCTGCTCACCTAGCATGGGTCTTTGAATAATCTGCCGGTTTAGCGGAGTGTTCAAAGATCCACGCTAAGAAATTACACATGTAATAAAAGAGGAATCTTCTCAAAAACGTCTTTTCAATAATGAATGATGAGAGCAACCATCCTAAACCTGGTTTCAGACGATAAGAATTATTTAATCAAAATTTTAAATTTAAGAAGATCCATTTTTCTTACAAAATTTCTCGTATATTGCCTCCTGCCGTTGAAACTTTTCAGGATCCTCCACTGTCTTAGTTTTACCCTAACTACAACATCTTTCCAGAAAAACTAACTTCCCACATTGAACTGCAAGATCTTTTGTTGTTGTTTTGATGTTATGTGGTGTGTGTGTGTCAGTTCATTTATGTAAATATGTATACATGCTAGAAAAACTTTTCAACCTGTAAAGAATTAAAGAAATTGTTACGTAAAGAAATACACAGAAATAGAACAATTTGTATAAAGCCAAAATTTTCATCTTAGATTTCGAGGCATTTAAATTTATACCGGATCACATCGGAAGCGTCAGTTTGTCATCGATTTATTATTTTATTATTGCTGCTTTTAATTGAACAATACGAATTTTAATTTCTATTTTTATTCTATATTAGCTGATGTACCCGCTCATCACACGGGAATAGAGATTACTTTAACAATTGGTTAAACTAAGCTGACAAATAGACGAAAAAGTAAATAAATAAAATTTCCAATTAGCTAAATTTAAAAATAAAGATTAATTTTAGTGTAATTGTTTAAAATATGAAGTTCAAATCGAAGCGCTGTTGCAAATCAAAGCCATGATATATAAATACATGGAGAGAGAGGTGGGGATTTTCGTTTGATTATTTTGAGAAATCGCAAAATTATTAAATGTTTAATTTTAATTTCAAGCAATTTATTTTTACATATACATAACATGTTATAACTAGCTGCGTATCAGTTCTTCACGACGAAGAAAGTAATGATTTTTTTTTTACACATGCATTTTAAATTATTCCAGCTATACGGAAACTGAAAAAATGCAGAAAACTTTTACTCGAACCTAGCGTTATGGATATTAAAATATGCTGTCATAGCTAGCTCAATTGTCTCACGATGACCCAAAAGCTATATTGGCAGTGTTAACGATCGGGTGACAACCCTTTCTTCTTTCAATACACATAAATTAGAAAAATGTTTTAGTTAATAAAGTAATTTAATTTTTCCTATTCATCCTAAAATAAATTTTTAAGGAGTTGTAATAACCTGGTGTGCAGAAAGTGAAAGGATTCGTTTTCACATCTCGGCTGATCAAAAACCGCTATATGTACATGGCGCAAACGTGAACGATAAATCTGTGGGTCCGCAGCTCCTCTAGCTGTATATAGGCTGGTATACGGACGAGAGTTGCGGATCCGAAAATAACATCCTTTTGGGTGATGCCATACACTAAAAAAATTTTTGTGGATTAGTAAGAAATCTCTTTGAAACAAAGATGCTATAACTTTTCTTAGTATTGCTGCTAAATAAAGTAATGTAAATCAATTGGCAAACATGGCTTTATTTAGTAGTAATACTAAGAAAAGTTATGGCATCATACTAAAAAAATCTGGAGTGTCTCCACTCGACTTTCCGAAGACTTACGATTAGATCATTACCAAGCATTTAAATAAATTTTAATCGATGAATAATTCAAACATATATACCAAATTGAAACTCAATCGAATGCACCATTTAAACGCTAGCATACTTTCAAGACTTTCTCCCCATATACTATAATGTCAAAGAAATCTTTGTCGTAGCCCTGTAGAAAAACTATAAGTCCTATATACACCAAAATCAATACCGGTCTTGCGACGGTGGTTTATAACATGTATGTCCAATTTGAGCTCAATCGAATGATCCGTTTAGGAGCTATCGTGTTCACTCACACACACACACACACACACACACACATGTATACATACATCTCGTAAAAACAGCATAAATGAATTCAGAAGACCTCAAAACATGTAAATACATCAAAGTCTCGAAGTCGAATTTTTTCATGATTACAATACTTTCCAAGTAATGGAATCATTGTTTCCTAGAGATTTCTTGGTAATCAACTGATTTTTTTTAAGAGTGTAAATTGTAGCGAAAAAAAGGTTCTCGACGATCCCCAAGTCTGGCATAATAGCTATAAATCAGTCCCGTACTGCTAAGCTGTCAGTATTCGGCTATTTAAAAAAAAAAAAAAAAATTATTAAGCAGAAAGGCTTAATTTAAAATGCAGACTTTTTCTAAGAAGGAAAGCGTTCCAAATGAGTTAAAAGGTTAACTCTACCAAATTATATGTCATAATCTAAATAGGTTTGCAAATTTTTGCGATTTTAAATCGTTTGAAATAGCTTCTCGAAATTATTAAACTTCTACTTCTTTTAAGAATATTAAAACGAATAAATTGTTTTCGCCTAAATAAAGCATTGATATAAGGATTAATATATATTAAGCATTTCAGTGGTCCAATTACGAAGGATTTTTTTTTTTTTTGGATTACATGTGGGAATGGCGCCAGTTGTACGTCATACATTTAAAATTGACAAAAATTTGTACTCATGTTTTTTTAACCATTACCGTTGACAAATTAACAGCGCTTCGCTTTTGATTACTCCCTCTAACTGCATAAAGATGCGCAAAATGATAGAGAGAAGACGTAGGCGACCTTAAAATTTTGAAAATCCACCCGTTTCCCCAAAAATACTAAAATTCAGAGCCTTATTATCGCATGGGAAAATCGGGACTTTGTAAAGGGCCCCCAATTTCAAATGTTCTGAAATAGTCTTCTTTTATATCAAAATTTTTTGAAAAAAAAAAAATTCATGGATGGGGCCCCCAAAATTCATCAATGTCCGGGGCCACTGTTGGTCATAATCAGTCCCTGCTTAAATTTAGCAATTTAAGTCGCTAAAATTATTAAATATAGATAATTTAAATTGAATTAAATTCATTTAATTCAATTTAAGTCAATGCGCCAGTGGGTTCTAATCTTGCGCGCAAAACTTGGTGTAAGCGCTGAGCATTCAAATAATACAATATATTCACATAAAAACGATCCAAAAGAATTACTTTCAATAAACTTCTGCCGCAAGAATTTATGAAACTTCAAATTTCACTCAAAATCGTAAATTTTCAGATTTTGGTCTTATAAATCTAAAAGCGCATTCAACTTGCCTCAACTATACATGCATTTTTTTATAAGTTCTAATACATGTCTTTCAAAGGACACCTCTTTTGCCTTAGAAACTTGAAGGTGCAAGCTATGGTTAAGCCTTATAAATGACAAAAAAAAAGTGTGTTTTTGTGACCTTCAGTGACTTTGCGTCGATAACCTGCCACAGATTTCTCATATATTTCATGAAGTTCTATCGTCTAACATTATAGATGTGAAATAAATATCATGGCAAGTTGTCCCCCAAAGAGTTTTTGACCACAGCATTTTCTATGTCTGAGAAAAACGCCCACTTTTGTGTGCTGCACGGACTTTTTTAGTGGGCCATAAAAGATGAACAACTTCACTTTGAGACAAAATATTCTGGATTTGCTACATTAATAAGATTAATAACAACTGGGAATTTTTTGGTAAAAATCTCAGATGTCATGAATCCTAGGTGTGTTACTTTCTCAGATTCGTGCTCTTAATTTTTCTTTGAATTTTTTCGCATATGCAGAACATAAATAAAGGTCTTTGAAAACGTTTATTATCTAACAAAGATTAATATAGATATTTCATTTAACAAATTTACTAAACAAGTCCTTTAAATGAAACATCGAAGAATTTTTAATTTTTATTTTTCTCGTACGCTTGAGATAATTTGAATGAAAGCTTTATTACCCTACACTCAAGTACATTATACTCTCTCTCTCTCTCTTTTTTTTTAACTGTCATATTTTTTTGCATTACAACTTCAAAAATGATCGAGTGAAAGCCAAATTTCCTATTTCTCTTTCCTAACTAACTTATGAAAAAATGCACAGTTCGAAAAAAATATAAGAAATAATAATAATTATATGGAACACTTTGCACATTTTATGAAGGGCAGCGTCTTATATAAGGTTCAGGTGAATGGGATATATCTGACATTGGACACTTTATTGAAAATATGTACACGGGGTCTTATCACATGAGCAAATCGGGGCTGTGTCCAGGGCCTCATCTTGAAAGGGGCCCATTAGATATATTATTTTTCGTTCATTTCTATTAAAACTTTATAAAGAAATTTTTCAGATAAAGAAGTATAGTAAAAAGATAATCTCTAATTTTACTATTTTTAGAGCACAAGCGTCACTCTCACTACCTATTCATTATGAGAGGGGGCAAAAAACAAAATATCTTTTTTTCCAATCTTCATCAGACAAAAATCTGGCTCTGGGTGAGTGTACATGTAAGCCACCGAGAAAAGAACTTTGGTTTCCTACAACGTTGCGTAGATTCCCGAGTATTTAGGGGGGAAAGAGGTGAGGGAGACCAGTTAGTCAGATTCACCGGACATGTGCTCCTACAATACAAAGTAATTTATCAGGCGGTAGGTAGGCTGTCACGTCGGCAGTTTGTTAATTACCTTGTTCCCCACGCCTTCCATTTGGAAATGGGGGGAAGCAGGTTTTTCTTGTGCATTTTCGAGAGATACAGATCCCATACACTGGAACTTTTTTGAAGTTATCACTAGGCAAACTCCAGGCCGCTCGGAGGGTTAAAACTGGTACAAGGCATTGCTGTCGATTACCTTTCTGAATATTCTCAGGTGGTTAACAACTTCCTTATTTTCTCAAGTAAAACATTTATTCTCTACCGTCTTGCATAAAAACTGGTATAAGGGAATGCATTAAAAATGATGGCAATCTGTAAATCATGTGGGTAAAAAGAAGGACAGTAAGGGGACACTCGGGATTGCACCGAGGACTTCTCGATCTGCAGTCGAATGTTCTACCACTGAGCTATACCCCCCCGTGACAGGTGTCGTCTTATTTGAATCAAATTCTGTGTGCCTTGTGCTGAAATTTTGCATAAATGTATGCTATTTAAATTAAACAAACAAAAAACAAGAGAGAGAAAGTTGCTGAAAAATATTTTTTTTCTGCAATATTTCGGGAGGCCTATACTTTCCGTTTTAAACACATGCAAAATATTTACTGTCATTCAGCAGGCCTGCAATTTCTAATGCATCAGCAACAAGAAAAACCTGTATTTTATGTGCATGAAAAGAAGGATAGCAAGGGGGCACCCGGGGTTGAACCGAGGACCTCTCGATCTGCAGTCGAATGCTCTACCACTGACCTATACCCCCGTGATAGGTGTCGTCCTATTTGAATCCAATCATGTGTGGCATGTGCTGAAATTTTCAATAAATCTAAGCTATTTAATTTAAACAAATAAACAAACAAAAAGACAGATAAAGTTGCTGAAAAAATTTTCATTCTGCTATTTTTCGGATGGCTAATACTTTCTTTTTTTGGGCTCACGTAAGGCTTTTTCTCTGGATGTCTAGGCATTAAAACTGGTACAAGGCATTGCTGTCGATTACCTTTCTGAATATTCTCAGGTGGTTAACAACTTCCTTATTTTCTCAAGTAAAACATTTACTCTCTACCGTCTTGCATAAAAACTGGTATAAGGGAATGCATCAAAAATAATGTCAATCTGTAAATCATGTGTGTAAAAAGAAGGACAGGAAGGGGGCACTCGGGTTTGAACCGAGGACCTCTCGATCTGCAGTCGAATGCTCTTCCACTGAGCTATACCCCCCGTGACAGGTGTCGTCTTATTTGAATCAAATTCTGTGTGCCATGTGCTGAAATTTTGCATAAATGTATGCTATTTAAATTAAACAAACAAAAAACAAGAGAGAGAAAGTTGCTGAAAAATATTTTATTTCTGCAATTTTTCGGGTGACCAATACTTTCCGTTTTAGACTCGTGCAAAATGTTTATTGTCATTCAACAGGCCTGAAATCGGTAATGCATCAGCAAACTGCATTTTATGTGCATGAAAAGTAGGATAACAAGGTGTCACCCGGGTTTGAACCGACGACTTCTCGATGTGCAGTCGAATGCTCTACAACTGAGCTACACCCCCTGTAACAGACGCCATCTTATTTGAATCGAATTCTGCGTTTCATGTGCTGAAATTTTGCATAAATTTATGCTATTTAAATTAAACAACAACAAAAAAAAAAGCGAGAGAAATTTGCTGAAAAATATTTTCTTTCTGCAATTTTTCGGGTGGCCAATACTTTCCGTTTTAGACTCATGCAAAATATTTACTGTCATTCAACAGGCCTGAAATTGGTAATGCATCAGCAACAAGAAAACCCTGTATTTTATGTGCAGGAAAAGAAGGATAGCAAGGGGGCACCCGGGTTTGAACCGAGAACCTTTCGATCTGCAGTCGAATGCTCTACCACTGAGCTATACCCCCCGTGATATGTGCCGTCTTATTTGAATCCAATTCTGTGTGGCATGTGCTGAAATTTTGCATAAATGTATGCTATTTAAATTAAACAAACAAAAAAAGTGGAGAGAGAAAGTTGCCTAAAAATATTTTCTTTCTGCAATTTTTCGGGTGATCAATACTTTCCGTTTTAGACTCCTGCAAAATATTTACTGTCATTAAACAGGCCTGAAATTGGTAATGCATCAACAACAAGAGCAACCTGTATTTTATATGCATGAAAAGTAGGATAGCAAGGGGGCACCCGGGTTTGAATCGACGACCTCTCGATCTGCAGTCGAATGCTCTACCACTGAGCTATCCCTAGTAGCAATGGATGATTGGCATTTCCTTGGGCGATGACCGGTTTGATTGGCTTCTCATCGTTACACGAAATGCAAAGCGTGGCCCAGTATCCAAAGCTTCATCTTAAAAGGGTGCATGGGATGCCCATTGCAGATACTGATTGGGCCAGTACCAAAAATTTCATCCTAAAACGGTGCTTGGGATTTGAACTGTCCAAGGTGCATGGGCCAAACGCCTGTGTTTGACCCATTGATACACTGAACCGAAACAGTGCTTGGGCCAAGGCCTGAAAAACCTCCCTCATCGGAGGAAAACCAAGGAGCAGATTTACGCATGCGCGCACTTCCGTTCTGAGACTACCGACAGCGACCCGACCGCCATTATTTAGCAAGATCCACGGAGGAAGGGAAGAAAACATGCTACTCGCTTGCTTGCTTTGAATTGGTATGTATTATACTTTTGTTTTATTTTAACACAGATTCGATTAATATAAGAGGAAATAAATATAACGTATTAAATGGTATTTGTTTATAACAATGTCTTAAAAATAACTGTGCTGGTAACACTTGTGTTAGGGTTAAAAATCGTAACAATTCTGTTGTTAGTTGTAACTTGGCGCGTGGATGTGAATTAACTGGTGGCCAAATAAAATAATTTAGTCCCCAGGTGGCGACTGGCGACCGGGAATCTTCAGCTCTACTAAACAACCATTGGCAGGGTACTTCACTCCCGCTGAGCATCACTCAGGATAGTCAGAACCAACCCCAAATCTAACATGTAAACAAACGTCAAAATGTAAACAACACCACATACCAAATATAGTCCCTCCCTTTTGTGAAAATTTTTGCCTTTTCTATCTTTTGGACCCTCCCAGAAATTTTTTCAGGTATGTCCCTGCCCCTGCTCTCTTCTCCTAGATCTGCCACTGAATAATTTGCTTTTTTGATAATTACTTAAATGTAAACTTTAACTGAAGGTTCTTACATTCATATAAATTGATTGATTTAGGAAATCAAATGTTTTTTATGTACTGATGCTCATTTCCTTGAAATCTAGGAGATTGTTAATAACAGCAGTACATTGGGAACCATTGTTGAAGATGGATACTCTACTTTAGACGTTTTAATGTGTGTAAGTATTTATTTATTTTTTATTACTTCCTTGTATGGAGTATATGGAAGTAATGTGATCGCAAAAAATTTTGGGAGCCAAATTTTGACGAAAAAACAGATTTTCACTACGTCAAAATTTATTTTAAAGAATTTTTGCGATGCATCGCATCGTACGCTAGCATGCACGTTCATATAAATGCATGTACAACCGATTTTGATCGACCGCAAGTCTATTTTGACATGTTTTTCCATGCTGCCTGTACGTACGTATGTATGTAACTTGTATATCTCAAAAACTATTTGTCGTACAATGTTAAAAACTTATATTTAGGATTGTTGTAACATCTAGTTGTGCCAGGGTTTAAAATACGGTCGCATTTTTTGCAAAATGCGAAAATGAAACGAGAGAGTTTTCGCTTTTTTGCAAAAACATATTTGGAAAAATACTAGCGAGCAGCAGAATAACGGCTTTTCTAAGCTTTGTTAACAAGAACACGTAGAGAATGTTAATGTGTTCCATTATTGAATATTGTGCAACCATCCCAATGCACGCAGTTGATTGCTACTGAATCTTGTAAGATCTAACATTAGAAACCGATTATCTATAGAAAACATTGATAATCTCCTAATGATAAATATAGAAGGTCCAGAAAGGGAATTTTTCAACTTTAATAAGGCTTTTGAAAAGTGGGTGAATATGAAACAAAGAAAACTAGTAATATGTAAAAAAAGTTTTGAAAAACAATAAAATCCTTTTATCAAATTAACATTATTTTTTATCTGTTTGTCATTTAATCATAACATATATTACAATAGCTTTCAGTCAAACTTTTGTCTCACTGGTATGTACAGATTTGAATTACTTTGTCATTAAGAATGTTTTGTAAATATCTAATCCTTTACAGATGTGGCTGATTTTTAAAGGTAAGTCAGCAAATGAAAATCAAACGCATCAAGATGTCGAGAAAGTGGGGGAATGTGAATTTATAGGTATATTGGTCTTTTCGCCTTTTGCCAAAGCTTTTTTTCTCATTTTAGCTTTTTTGCTAAAGAAATTTTTAGCCCAGGTTAAACCCTGAGTTGTGCACCTTACCTTTTGGTCCCCATCGACTGGATAGTTTATCTACAGGTCCTCCCAAAAGATTATAAATACATTTCGCTCTATGGGCAGAAATTCACTAACTCTCATATCTCAAAAAGTATTGGTCGTAGAATGTTGTAACATTAATGTATGTTAGTGGTCATTCTAAGCTACATTTGACCTATGGAATCCCTGTTTTATCTGGAATTTTCTTGCAATATTTGTTTCACAGTGTCCAGTAAAAGTTAACCACACTGTCTTTCTCTATTACTCTTTTAAATTCCTTCTCTGAAAGTGAAAGCATAACATAATGAGTTAATATCCCCTAAAATATAAATTATTGTTAATTTCAGAGTGTATTTTGTATGTTAATCACGGGTGCCCATAAAATTTTTCTAAGGGGAGAGGGGCAAACTTAAGGGGGAAAAAAAACATTAGAGGGGGACAAATTTTGAATTTGTAACAACTTTAGTTCCAATTTTGCTTTCTGATGCAATTTGATTTACATCACAAGACAATATGCTAAATCTAAAAAAAAGGGGGGGGGGCAATTTCCCTATCTTGCCCCCCCCCGTTATGGGTACCCACAGTATTAATGTTATATTCTTCAAGTACTTAATCTTATGCTATGGTTTTCTGAACTTGCAGGTGGCAGAACAGATTTCATTATTGACAATGTTGAGCAAGCAGAAAGCATGGATTTCAGCCTTGCAGCATTTGGGTCTTCTACTAGGCATCATTAAAGGTAAATAAAATTATGATATTGGTAAAATTTACTTTTAATTGGGATATAAATACAAAATCATTTTAATCATTTTCTATTCAATTCAATGAAATGTATTTGCAATATTGGCTATATAATAGAAGTAGTTCCACTACCAATAAACTTTTAAATAGTACCTCACAGGATTGTAAAACATTGAAAACCCAAACCAGTATTTTTACATAGCAGCAAGTTAACATTTAACCCAAATGTATTTAAAATGTATCCACAATATTAGGTAAACATTGGTAATATTTCTAATGTATTCCTAATATTGACAAGTACCGTAAAAACCGGCAAAACGGCCGCACCAGTAAAAATGTAAACAAGGGCTGTAATAAACAAATAGAAAATAGTACAAGAATCTGGTGCTATAATATTCTAAATTAATGATGCAGTTACTATAAAAACTGGTGTGTTTAAAAATGAAACTTGTCAGCCAATCAAATGTGTGATGTTGGTGTTTCTAGCCCCATGTACCTTTCCAGGTTTTTCAACATCCGAGAAAGTGTATGAAACAGGCATAGAGCAAACTCAAATGATTTAATTATTTGAAGAAAAGGGGAATTAGGCAGTCATAGAATTAAGGTTTTCTTTTTCTTTTAAATTAATGCATCAATACAGTAGTGAGTGAAAAATATAAGAAAATGCTTTAAAGTTGGAGGGGGAAAAAATATCAGATGGGCTGCACCCTGAAAAAGTTTAACCTTTTTTTCATATGAGCCGTGGCCCTTCTCCTGATTTTTACTGTAATTATTTTTAGATATTTTTATAGTATTTTTATTTTTTCATGTTCATATACTTAATTATTCAATATTATCATTAAATTGGAAATAAATACTAATGTAAAATGTAATAAATTAATATTTACCCATTATATCGTCAATGTTAATGAATTTAAATTAAATATATTTAAAATGTATCCACAGTATCTCATGTATACTTCCAATTTTCCTCATATTGCACAAGTAAATATTTTTAATGTGTTAGCATCTTAATATATTATTACTGGCGAATTATCACTCTTTATCTGTTATACATTATTTTTGCATTTAAAATCTGAAAAATTGTATTTGTATATCAATGCATTTATATACAAATTTCTGAAAAATATATTTTAACAAATAAGTCAAATATTACTGAAAAATTTAATGTAATATGATTGTTCCCTTATTATCATGGGCAAGTGGGGTACATGCCCTAGTCTCCAAATTTAAAGACTAAATTATTGCAGAATGTGAATTTTGAGTATTAAATTTTCCAAGATAGTAAATGCTTGTGTCTTTTCAAAAGTTTGACTCTTAGTGGCAAAATAGATCACAATCAGCTGTGCCTAGTTTCTTTATGGTTTGTTTATTTTAAAGATGGTTTAATCAGGATGTTTTAACTATATTTGATAATATTCACTTCGTCTATCCCCTTTACATAAAGCTTGCTGTATACTTATTCAATCTCAGACAATTCAAATAACTGTTGCTATTCAATTAATTTTAGCAGCAGAGTAATCAGTTACTGGTAAACAGATTTACCACTTTCAGTAATATCATTGGAAAAGTCAGAATTTTAGTTGTACTTTTTTGAGACTTCATATTTAATAAAGCTTGTTTCACTTATTGCAAAGAAAATATTCATTAGCATTCACATTTATCTGTCATATTTCATGTTAAATTCATTTAATCAAGACATAGATTTGTACTAGAATACTGTTGAAAATACAGAAAGACAATTATCAGAGTCGGTGAAGAAAGAAAATGTAACGGGCCCCCATTTAGACCCATACTTCTGACCCAAGCCCTGTAGTCCGGGAGCCAGCTGACATATTAGGCTCATCATTGCAAAAAGTCTGAGATTTTTTACATTGGTTCATTTTATATTGTAAGTAAAGAAAGTAAATGTCAGCTGACAGAGTAGCGGTGGGTGTAGCCACCCAGGCCAATCCTCAGCTGGTGATTGAAAGTTACAGCGTCTTGCTAGATGTAGAGGCGCCTGATGTATTTCACTTGCATCAACTGATCACTTTTACACTGCGAAAAATTCAGCGGACAATGTCTTTCAGGTAACTCGTGATCAACAGCTGAGCAAAAAATAAATTACACATAATTTTAGTTACGAAATAAATGCGAATTTAAGCGAAATTTTCTTCAATGTTTACATATAGGGGAAGGTGGTGGCCCAAAATGATTCCCTTAAGGTGAAAACTTACAGAAAATAACATAAATATTAAATAAAACTTTGACCCTTTGCCACTATATTTTACATTATATTTTGCATAATAAAAATATTTTAATAATATTTTAAGCCCAAATTGAGTAACGAAAAAAATAATAAAAATAGAATTTCGAAGAGTCCAAAGGATCACTTCACTCACGGACATAATGGTCCTTCATTTGAAAATAATTGCAAATTGTTTTTTATCGGCAGAATAAAAGATGTAAAAGTAATTATGACTATATATGATGAAATAAAATAAGTTTTACAATCATATAATTTGCATAATTTATTTAATGAAGATTTTAAAATAGAAAAGTGTCACTAACAATAAATGCAGAAATGAATTAAATAATTTAATGGGGAGTCATGCATTTTGAGAACGTTTGAAGAACTGCCATGATGATTAGGGACCGGGCTGCCCACTTTAGTTCATAATCCTGGAATTTGCCGATAAACATAAACTAAACAAGTGCAATTCACATCTAAAAACATACTCTGTTCAGTCAACCAAGTCATATTTCTGTATATATTGTATTTCTAAATAAATAGGAAAGTTAGTGCTTACCTCGTAATAAATATGATAAAACCCAGTTTTTGAAGAATTATACTCAGACACCTAATACACCGATTGCTTAAATATCGTCATTGCTTCTACTTGACTTGGCACAACTAGTTATGCGTTGCCCGATAGGTAGCGCGAATTGTAACTAAGAAAACATACGTGGATCGTTTTGCCCGCTAGGATTATTTTGGGCCACCTTCCCCTATATTTTTCTTTTTGTATTTTAAATATATAATTGAGAATTTAAAAAAAAAAAGGAAAAAAAAAAAAAAAGATTTAGGTATGTTCAGTTGATTTATAGACTCACTGTGAGATGCACAATGTAACATTAAAAATTGATAGATATCAGAAACCAAGAAAGCAGAACTTAATAAAATAGTTCTTTATAGAAGTTACCTGAAAGAAGTCCGCTATTTTCCGCGGTGTAAAAGTGATCAGTTGATGGAAGTGAAATACATTGGGGGCCTGTGCGTGTAGGAATACGCTGTAACTTTCAATCGCCAGCTGACCACTTTTTCGCCTGATCCTGCTAAATTTTATTTCTTATAGTGATTTTTAGCAATATTGTTTTGAATGTGACCTTTAGAGGAACATAACTAAAACTTTATCAAAAATTATATATATATATATATATATAGAGTTCAACAAAGGTCATAGTTAGCAGGCACCACTGACCGACAACATAGTTGCTAAATTTAGAAAATGGCCAAAAATAACTGTTGTGAAAATTAAAATATTTATTTAAAAAATTACACCTGCTGGAAACCCCAAGCATCTCGACAGTATGTACAGGCATGTTGTCACCTAAGCTTCTGCTTGACTAATATCAGCATATAAAAAGAACTAAAATTTTCAAAGGCTTAGTTTCTCACAATTGGCTAACCATTGTACTATTTTTGTGTTCAATGCTTAAAATAAATGACTGTATCCTTAAGCGAATTTCCCTCATTGTATGCTATAGGTAAAAATTAGCGGTCGCCACTCGCCACGTGGCGATTAAATGTCCACAAGTGGCGATAAAAGAAATTGCCATTGGTCGCCATTCTCCCTCTGTCATATCTTTTTTCAGCAGTATAAAACAAAGAATAAATGTGTAATCTAAATATATTCAAAACATTTTATTAAACAAACATAAAGTTAATATAAATATGTATTATTCTGCACGATTTCAAAGATATCTTGATTTCTTTTAATGATTCTGACCTAACACTCATATTATTAATAAAAGGTTGTTTATTTTTATAAATTTATACTCTTTTAATAAAATTTAATTTTTATTGATAGTAAAAGTAATTAATTAAATTGGTTTTTAATGATAATAATATTGGTTTTTAATGATAATAATCGCCCATAATAAAAGGGCCACACCTTCGTGCAGTTGTATAGGACAATGCCTAATTGGCAAGTTCCTGCTCGTTTAAAAAAAAATGAAACAACTCTTAGTAGTTGTCTTATTCAGATTTTTAATTTTGTCTTGTTTAATTTTATTTATTTACAGGTGCTGCTTGCTCGAAACTTCAATAAAGCCTTGATGGATGTCCAAGTTACTAGTTAATTAAAAAATGTTTGATGAGGGCATGCAACCGCGAAGGAGTATGTCTGGAACGGGCTTTGAAGCAGAAGCAAATTTTGTATCAATAAATAAACTTTAATAAATTTTCTTTTAAAACTATCTCGCTTTCTCTATTTCTGAAGTGCTGAAGTTGATCATCGGGGATGGGGACGCAAGTGTTATAATGAAATATATTACATCTAAAATGTAATATATTTAAAGATTGTATTAAATGACTATTAATTACACGCCGTTACAGTATTTAAAGTTTGACACTTATAAACTTAAAAGTCAAAATATGAAGAGAATAGGTTGGAGTTGTTGAACAGAAAAGACTGTGTGCAACTTGATTTTGCCTCTTCCCAAAATATATTGCAGTGCATAAACCTCTTGTAGAAAAGTAATCTTGGTCAAGTCTCGGGGAACCTAACAGCTGTGAAAGTGTAGACTAGATATTGTCAGAGGATCTGAAAAGTTAGCTAAGCTAGAACGCTTTATAGAGGTAATGAAAAAATCCTGTACCATGAAATTAAGGTTTTAAGTAAGTAATTTTAGGCTAAAATAAATCTAACTAGTTTGTTATTTGTAGTTTTATGGGTTATTGTATATTTGCATATATTTTTTTGCATATTTTAGCTTTGACATCTGAATCCTCCCTTTAAAAATGAGAATTTCCTGATACTAACTGGCCTGGCACGTAACATTGGGGAAGCAAAATGTTTCCTACTGTAGACAACACTATTTTCAAATCGGCTATATTTGAATTTTAGGGGATGGGACAATTTCTCACTTTGCCCTTAAGTTACACCATAGCTGAAACATTTATCTTCTAAAAATACATGCTTATTTTGCAATCTTAGGCATGCTATCTTTTGATTACTGCAAAAGATGAGTGCAGTATTAAAAAAATAACATAAATAGCAGGGTCTGTATGCCTCCTGGATTTTCATTTTAAAAATTATGGGCCCCTAAAAATTCCCGTCTTTTATGGGAGACTCCTGAAATTTAGTAACTAATCCTGGAAATATTGTGTATTTAAGTTTTTGATCCGATATTTAAAGTTTCAAAATGTTCTACCGCAGTTATGATCTACCGAAAACAATCTGCAATTATTATCCTCTGTTAACAAATTTGAAAGTTTTAATAAATGATTTTTAAATACTATCATTTTGTTTTGTATTGTTTGTGTAAATGTGTATGGTTTCTAATGACGATTCATACATGTGGGTTTTTTTTTTAATCTCTCTCTCTTTTTTAATATAAAACCTGTAATTTTCATTATTTGAGGTTTGCAGCTATAAAGTAATACTTTACTTTTAAAATGAAGTACATTTTAATTCATCTACTGACCAACATTTTTCATTTAATTTTTTTAAAAGGAATTTAAATTAGTTTTAATATTTTTGTAATAAATACTTATTAATTTAAGAAAATTAGGAATGTATTATGCATGAGGCTGGCCTAATCAAATTTTTAAAAAAGACCAAATTATGGTAACATATTACAGTATTATGCACATATTTTTATTAAATGTTGGATAACATCTTTGTGAACTATGGGTTTTCAATTATAACAGGTCAAAACACTTTTTTTAAGTGAAAAATACATTAACTTCAAGAAAGAATAAAATTTTAATGCACTTGGAACCTTTCGACTGCTCCTGGGAAAACTCCTGGAATTTACATCACAAAAAAGGGTGTAAACCCTGAAATAAGTACTTAAGTTGCATTGCAATTTGAATAATTTTAGAAAACTTATGGTTGTTTCTCAAAGATTAACTTTCATTCCGAACAAATGTGGGTTACCATTGGTCAGGGAATTTCATGTTGGCGAAAAAATTGCAAATTTTGGCCCCAAACTTGGAAAATCAGTGTTTGTAAATAAACAATGTTTAACCTTACTTCGGAAAGCTAAAAATGTTATATGCAAAGTTGACATAAACATAAAAAATAGTCTGGATTTTTATAACATGATAATCTGGAAAAGACTGAATTTTTTTTCAGAAATTGAGTGTCAACCCTGTGTTGAGAAAATTTGTTATTGGCGAAAGAATATTTTATTCAGCAAATTTTAGCTCAAACTTAAATTTTTTACTTTAACCTACACAATTTATTTTTTAGTTTGAAAAGGTTGTTTTTTCATACATTATTTGGCATATTATAAAAATCACTATTTTAAAACATTGAGGTTATACAACTGCTTAGTAATTGAATCACCACCTAATATTTCTTTGTCATGAAAGAGGAACACATTGTTTTTTACATTTTTTGAAAATGAACCTTCAGTTTCTGAGGAAATTAATAAAAATATTTAAAGAACACTGATATGCTGGTATTGAAAGAATTATAAACATATCTTATTGTAGGCAATACACACTTTTGAATGTGTTATTTCATCATTATCTACAACACTGTTCATTGATATGTAAAATAGGGAAAATTGAAACAAATTTATCTAATGAAAACTATTTTATATATAAATGGTTAAGTAAAGATTGGTTTCTCTTTTAAATAGAAAATGACATTACCAAGATATAAATATTTTATTACAATTCGGTAAATTATCTTAGTTTTGCTAATTAACAATTTAGCTTTTATCAAACTAAAATCATTGAAGAAATTCACAAAACTAACCTTAATAAAGTCCTTGTATCAGTGTTTCAGGCAAAACAAAATTTAAGGATAATTAATTGACTGGAGCACTGATCGGACTAATCTTTTAAAAATCTACATCAGTTATATAAAAATAAATTGGCAACTGATACGTCCGAGGCGCTTCACCCATCGTGACATAAAATTAAGTGAATGGGCCAGTCCCTTTGAACCCATCTAGACGCGATGAAAACATAATGGCAAGTAATACCATAGACGGCATTTGGCCCATTATAACACCTAAAGTGAATGGGCCAATCCCTCTGAATCCATCGTGGCGCGGCGAAAACTCATTGGGTACTGATACCTTGGCCGGCGGCAAGTCCAAGATGACATAAAGTGGATGTATCCATGCACTTTCACCACGCCCGGCCCGATGCGTATTCACTGGCGATTTGCTACACGGCCAGTCTCTGGCCAAGGGGAAATTGCTACTAGGGATACCCCCCGTGATAGGTGTCGTCTTATTTAAATCCAATTCTGTGTGGCATGTGCTGAAATTTTGCATAAATGTATGCTATTTAAATTAAACAAACAAAAAACAAGAGAGAGAAAGTTGCTGAAAAATATTTTTTTCTGCAATATTTCGGGAGGCCAATACTTTCCGTTTTAAACACATGCAAAATATTTACTGTCATTCAGCAGGCCTGCAATTTCTAATGCATCAGCAACAAGAAAAACCTGTATTTTATGTGCATGAAAAGAAGGATAGCAAGGGGGCACCCGGGGTTGAACCGAGGACCTCTCGATCTGCAGTCGAATGCTCTACCACTGAGCTATACCCCCCGTGATAGGTGCCGTCTTATTTAAATCTAATTCTGTGTGGCATGTGCTGAAATTTTGCATAAATGTATGCTATTTAAATTAAACAAACAAAAAACAAGAGAGAGAAAGTTGCTGAAAAATATTTTTTTTCTGCAATACTTCGGGAGGCCAATACTTTCCGTTTTAAACACATGCAAAATATTTACTGTCATTCAGCAGGCCAGCAATTTCTAATGCATCAGCAACAAGAAAAACCTGTGTTTTATGTGCATGAAAAGAAGGATAGCAAGGGGGCACCCGGGGTTGAACCGAGGACCTCTCGATCTGCAGTCGAATGCTCTACCACTGAGCTATACCCCCTGTGTTAGACGTCATCTAATTTGAATCCAATTCTGTGTGCCATGTGGTGCAATTTTGCATAAATCTAAGCTATTTAAGTTAAACAAATAAACAAACAAAAAGACAGATAAAGTTGCTGAAAAAATTTTCATTCTGCTATTTTTCGGATTGCTAATACTTTCTTTTTTTGGACTCACGTAAGGCTTTTTCTCTGGATGGCTAGGCATTAAAACTGGTACAAGGCATTACTGTCGATTATCTTTCTGAATATTCTCAGGTGGTTAACAACTTCCTTATTTTCTCATGTAAAACATTTACTCTCTACCGTCTTGCATAAAAACTGGTGTAAGGGAATGCATTAAAATTAATGGCAATCTGTAAATCATGTGTGTAAAAAGAATGACAGAAAGGGGGCACTCGGGTTTGAACCGAGGACCTCTCGATCTGCAGTCGAATGCTCTACCACTGAGCTATACCCCCCGTGATAGGTGCCGTCTTATTTGAATCCAATTCTGTGTGCCATGTGCTGAAATTTTGCATAAATGTATGCTATTTAAATTAAACAAACAAAAAACAAGAGAGAGAAAGTTGCTGAAAAATATTTTTTTCTGCAATATTTCGGGAGGCCAATACTTTCCGTTTTAAACACATGCAAAATATTTACTGTCATTCAGCAGGCCAGCAATTTCTAATGCATCAGCAACAAGAAAAACCTGTATTTTATGTGCATGAAAAGAAGGATAGCAAGGGGGCACCCGGGGTTGAACCGAGGACCTCTCGAATCTGCAGTCGAATGCTCTACCACTGAGCTATACCCCCCGTGATAGGTGTCGTCTTATTTGAATCCAATTCTGTGTGCCATGTGCTGAAATTTTGAATAAATCTAAGCTATTTAAGTTAAACAAACAAAACACAAGAGAGAGAAAGTTGCTGAAAATTTTTTTTTTCTGCAATATTTCGGGAGGCCTATACTTTCCGTTTTAAACACATGCAAAATATTTACTGTCATTCAGCAGGCCTGCAATTTCTAATGCATCAGCAACAAGAAAAACCTGTATTTTATGTGCATGAAAAGAAGGATAGCAAGGGGCACCCGGGTTGAACCGAGGACCTCTCGATCTGCAGTCGAATGCTCTACCACTGAGCTACACCCCCTGTAACAGACGCTGTCTCATGTGAATCCAATTCTGTGTTGCATGTGCTGAAATTTTGTATAAATGTATGCTATTTAAATTAAACAACCAAAAAATTATAAATTTTTTAGAAAAAATGTATAATTTCCGCGGCGTAATGGAGTTGTCGCGAATTAATTGTTTCATCTGTTCTATCTGTGATTTGCAGAGGAAGATTATAAATGCCAACGGTTCTAACGCGAGAAATTTCATCTGGGAATCGTCCCAGAGTAGCTCAGTGGTAGAGCACCCGCACGTTATGCGGCAGTCCTGGATTCGAATCCCAGCTCTGGAATTTTTCGCATAGTTGGTGAAAAATAAAATGAATCAGCCTATACACTCCAACTTGCCTAAAAACTTGAAAGGTTGATGGAATCACTTTCTAAAAAATGTTGTATGGTTAATTACACACAATAACAAGTCATAGATATCTGGCATTATGCTTATTTTTTCTAATGCAGTTTTTCATGCTGATCATAAATCTGAAAACCGTTTTGCTCTATCACATCAGGTTTTCAAGATATCAACAAAAACGTATATTTTTTAATTCCCATCCCATTTTGTTGGAATTTTTTCCGTTTTTTTTTTTAATAATGCAGCGTCGAATTTTCCCATTCATAGTGACTACAGTTCAGAGCCCCCTGGAATTTTAATATCCAAATGAAAATATATAAGCTACAATGTAAAAAACACTCTATCCAGATATTCCCTCAGTTTGAAAGCTAATTCCACATGATCCCGTCACTTATCCAATACCAACACCACCTACAGGATACAGAATCAATGAAGGAAAACAAGTAGGAAGTTCTCCATCTTCTAGCAACAACTGAGACTCTGACTGCCATCCTGGTGAAGATACCCACTTGATTAATAATGATGATCTTTGCGACATCGTACGGGACCTGGCACTAACAAAAGGACAAGCTGAACTGCTAGGTTCACGTCTAAAAGAATTTAATTTGCTATTACCAAGTACAAGAACTTCACAATTTCGACACAGACACAAAGAACTCGTGCAGTTTTTTGCAATGAGTGACAATATGTGCTACTGCACGGACATCCAAGGTCTTATGTCAAGCCTCGGGGTAGAACATAGCACTGAAGCACGGCGACCGTTTATTGATTCCTCCAAGGCAAGTTTAAAGGCTGTATTATTACAATGGGAGCATGTATGCATCAGTACTGGTTGGATATTCTGCCCATCTAAAAGAGACGTACAAAAC
The DNA here is from genome assembly GCA_038373885.1 of Cheiracanthium punctorium. Classification (NCBI taxonomy): domain Eukaryota; kingdom Metazoa; phylum Arthropoda; class Arachnida; order Araneae; family Cheiracanthiidae; genus Cheiracanthium; species Cheiracanthium punctorium. Next base: position 468,163 of record JAWZYV010003719.1, on the reverse strand, counting down.
CATGTCGCTACAATTGGAATATCTGTGGTGATTTAAAAGTAATCACTATTCTCAAGGGAAATGCAGACAGGGTACACCAAGTACTGCTGGTTTATCTGTGAGCGGGACAGCAGAGATAGGAAGCACCACTATGTAAAGAAGAATTGGCCCATCAGAGATAAAATAATAGTAGTAAAAACGTCCTTCGTGTGCCGTTGGTTGAGCGTAGAAAAGTTATTATGCCTCCACTTCATATAAAGATGGGGCTCATGAAGAAATTCGTGAAGGCCCTAGACAACAACTCAGATGCTTTTCGGCACCTATCCAACAAATTTCCAAAGTTATGCGAAAGTGAAAGAAGGTGTGTTCATAGGTCCACAAATAAGGAAGATCATTGCAGACAGTCCCTTCGAAGACTTACTCAGAAGTACTGAAAAAGATGCATGGTTGGCATTCAAGTCTGTTGTAGCCAATTTCCTTGGAAATAATAAATCTCCTGACTATGTAAATATTGTGCATTAGTGCGTACAGTTTGATGGGTTGCAACATGTCCCTCAAGATTCATCTCCTCGACTTCTCTCCCGAGAACTTAGGTTTTGTCAGTGATGAACATGGCTAATGTTTACATCAGGACATCTCGGTGATGGAGTCACGCTATCAGGGTCGATGGAGTGAAGCAATGTTGGCTGACTACTGCTGGATGCTTCAGCGCAACATGCCAAATGCTCAGCACAAATGCAAGTCTACAACCAAGAAATTCAAACCGAACTAACTTTAAATTAAGGAACTTTATGCTATCCCTTATACTTTATATTTGTATTATACCGGTATTTTATATGTGTATTATACCTTAAACTAGATGATGCTATATAGTTTATGTTAATTACTACTCTATTCAGCAATATGTGCTCTACGGTAACTTGTCTGCGAGTTATTTGCCTTGATACAATGTTAAACATATATAAATGGTTAATGTCAGATATCTCAAAAACGGTGGGTGATAGAGACAAACGGTTTGCATGTTTTTAATCAGCATGTCTCAATTGTCTTAAAACAAGTGTTGGATACCAAGATATCCGCCACAACTTTTTTTTTGTTTATCAGTGTTATGCAGGACGTACTATAAATTGTAGTAAATATCCGATATTCTATATCTTTTTTGAATCAGTTTCGTTGTTTATTTGAGTCGACTGCTAATTAATAGGATTGGTGTTTTGCTTATTAAAATTTTCGAATTATAAATAATATTTTGAATTATAAATATATTATATTAAATTATAAATATATGTGTAACTTGTACCTACTTTGTTAAGGTACAGAACAGCAAAATGTCCAATCTGAAGTCTTTGGCGGCAAACAGCACTGATTGCTGGTCTTCTCGCTGGTTTAAGCCATGGGGTTAATTTCGGTAGTGGCCCTCTAGCGGGTATTTTCGTCGTCGTTTTGTACTACATTGAACCTCTTTAGTGTGTGGTAGCGTACGTGGATTATAGAACGGATTGTAAAATATGTTGTCTGTACGTTAAGCAGTCCCAATAAGAAAATCTATCATAGTAGATACTTCAGAGTACTACAGTAAAATGTGAAGCTCAATTAGCCGAAGCACAAATTTTGGATCAGAACGCGTTTTGTACAGTGTACGACGTGGTAATCACGTTCTGACAACTTGTATGTGCTACCTGGGTCCTTTGGGGTACTTTGACCTCCCATAACTCCGAAACTAAAAGAGGTAAATCAAAAAATATGTAAGATTTGTTCTTTCCTTGGGTAAGGCAATACCAGAAAAAAAAAATTCATGATACTTTGAGATAGTGATGGAAATTCCCTGCCTGATTTGCCCGTGCAATGCCCCTTAGCAGTAATGGAACTGGTGCACATGCTGAAAGAAATTGCTGAAAAAAATGTCCTCAGCTCTAATGCAGGGTTCACATTTTCGGGATAGCGACTGACGCACATTTGCGAAGATACTAGGTATTTCTTGAATATCGCTAGCAATAACTCCGATTCAAGCGACTATACTTCGTTGGCACCTTACCTGATTTCATTGGGAAGCGGCCGATTTACATTTTTGCTAAGTTGAACGGAGTGTATCACTCCGAGAATTCGCTCTTCGATTTGCTTGGTATACCGATGTAGTGCTCAGCCCGCGTAGCCCCTCACCTCTGATTACGTCCTTGGTAGGGGAAAGAGTTTTATATGAGAGAAGGTAAGAGCAAGCAATTATAAAATACTAGCTGAAGTACCCGTCCTTGACGGGTTAGTGAATGCAAATTTCCAAAAGCAAGAACTTTCGTCAGCATTGTAGGAGTACACAGAATGGATGGAGTATGTTGCCAAAGTAAAGAAAACGAAGTTATAATTTTTATGTATTGTTAAAATATTACAGGTTAAGAGAGTCACTAAGTAATATCATTTCATTCGCTTTAGTCGTAATTATGGGATGCGCGAACGAATATTTACGAATATAGAAATAATTTTCGCAAAATCTCAAAATCTAATCAACATCTTTGAAAAATTGGAAGCCTAGAATTTAAGTTGAGTGACAACCTATCCTGTCACCCAATTTCGTTTCATTCCCTGCAGTCTTTATTTCGTGATGCTGGAACAAAATTTCAGCATTTTAAAACGATTTTCGCAAAATCTCCAAATGTAATCAAAATATTTTAAAAATTCAACGCCTATAAATTAAGTTTAGCAACTACCTATCATATCACTAAATTTCGTATCATTCGTATTAGTTGTTATTACGTGATGTTTGAAGAAATATAAACGTATTTTGAGAGAATTTTCACAAAATCTCAAAATCTAATGAAAATGTTTAAAAAATTGGATACCTAGAGTTTATGTTGAGCAACCATCTACCATGTGACCAAATTTCATATCATTCGCTTTAGTCGTTATTACGTAATGCGGGAACAAATATTCACTCAGTTTTAAACGATTTTCGCAAAATCTCGAAATCGGATCGATTTTTTAAAATTAGATGCTTATAGTTTAAGGTGAGTGACCACCTATCATTTCACCAAATATCATTTTTTCACTTTGCAGTTATTACTTGATGTGTGAACACAAATTTACGCAGTTTGAAACGATTTTCGCAAAATCTGAAAATCTAATGAAAATTTTTAAAAATTCGACGCCTATGTTTTAAGTTGAGTGACCACCTATCATGACACCCAATTTCGTATCATTCGCTTCAGTCATTTTTACGTGATGCTTGAACACAAATTTACGCAGTTTGAAACGATTTTCGCAAAATCTCAAAATCCAATCAAGATTTTTTTAAAATTCCACACCTATGTTTTAAGTTGAGTGACCACCTATCATGACACCCAATTTCGTATCATTCGCTTCAGTCGTTTTTACGTGATGCTTGAACACAAATTTACGCAGTTTGAAACGATTTTCGCAAAATCTCAAAATCCAATCCAGATTTTTTTAAAATTCCACGCCTATGTTTTAAGTTGAGTGACCACCTATCATGACACCCAATTTCATATCATTCGCTTCAGCCGTTTTTACGTAATGCTTAAACAGAAAAAGCGTCACGGACAGAATGGCAGAATGACAGAACGACAGAATGACAGACAGACAAACTTTTTTTTGAGGGTCGCATCGGATTCCCGGGGTGCTTGAAACGGATAGAAATCGCAAAATTTTTGAATTCCAAGAAATGTACAGACAAAAGTCTAATTTTATTTATATAGATAATCCAGAAGTTGTGCTCCTCAAAGATTTTTATGAAATCATTTTTTATTTAGCTCTTAACTGTAGCTAAATCAGAAACGTTAAGCGTTCGATATTAGTAAAGTTTTGATAAAGTGTGTAAAGAAATGAATACTGTCTATATCTGAAACTGTATTAAACATCAATTTTCCCTCTATCTCACAAGGTTCTTCATGATTTAAAATCTTCAAACTTAAATTTGACAATTAATTTTCTGCCTTAAATTGTTTTTAAGTCACATTTAAACGGATTATTTTCAGCATAGAAACTTAATACTGGTGAGAAATGGGAATGTCACAATCGTTTGCAGTTTTGCACAATGGCAAAATCTCCCTTATGGTCAGACGTCTACAGAAGAGTCTGCATGTCACAATAGAATAAAAGTGAAAGCTTTCGCTGTACTGATAAAAAAAAAGAGATTTCATGAGAACGGCCCTCCTAAAAAAAAAGCGCAGTCTTTTGCCTACTAGAAAGCAATTCCATCATCAATTGTGTCACGGTGTGAAATCTGAAGGGTTCTTGTGTGGGAAAACACCCGTCGTTTTGCCTAGCTATCTGATGGTCATTTGTTTGTGCTTGCGCTCTTGATAAAGAAGGTTGACATCCGTGCCTTACGGCATTACAGGCGCCCAAAGTAATTCCTGAATACCTGTGAAAGAAAAAGCGGAGTGGGAGACAGAAGAAGCTAGCGATATATTCTCTATTTTTAGGATTCTTAAGTTTAACTGATTTGGAGGAAGAAATATGATTTGACACTAAAAAGTTGGAGCGAAATTTTTGAAGGGGCTCAGCCCCCCTGAACAAAAATATTGGGGGGGCTGAAGCCCCTTCAAGCCCCATGAAGTCGGCGCCTATGGCGTTCAAGTTTCCATGTTCAACGCCACCTAGCGGTTCGCCCATATTTTCTATGACGAAATTTGCTCTTGTAGATATCATTCCATAAAATTTTGGCCATTTTTTCTGACTCACCCTGTATCCAAAGAGACGTGCCTACACACTTCAGGATGGTAGTGTGATTCCAGCTCGATGGAATCTTACCCGATTATGTAAGAGAGTTGCGAAACTACTTGGACATAACGTTTGCGAATCAATCGATAGGGCGAGATGGTCCTGCAGCATATCCACCGCGCTCGCCACATCCTTAATGTCTCGATTTCTTTTAGAGGGGACAGCTGAAGGCTCTTATGTATCAGACTCCCATCGAATCTGCAGAATAACTCGTCGCCACACTTTTGACCGCTGCAGGAGATGAAGCGATGGAAGTAAGCGATAGGTCTGGTGTGTTTAAGAATGTTCACCAGCCCTTCTTCATCGTTGTACCGCGTGCATAGATTCTTCTAGTCACTGTTTGGAGCACTTACTGTATAATATGTCATTAAGTATAACAATATCACCCTAGCTTCCTTCTAACACCTTTGCGTTTTCATTTCGACGAAGCACTTTTTGATGAAAGTTGTTTATTTCGATGTGTGCTATCACCTCTTATAGTTTTCCTAGTCCAGCGGTGGCCTAGTCACTAAACTGTGTTCCCGTAAAAATACGGAAAGTAAAGCAGCATCCGGCGTGGCCCGTGCTTATGAGGGTGAACTTCTCTCGAAACTGGGCTGCTGTGGGACCGTGTACGCTAATGAGAGCTGGCGCACGTAAAATACGTCGTGGCTCCAACGTCCTCCATGTTTAACGCTATGTCTGGGAGAGCCGATTTCAGGTGATTGGTCCCTCATCTGGAATTGGTTAAAAATTAGGGGACCCCGAGCTAAGTCGGACTTCCTTCCGGCTCATTAAAATGGAAGCCGCCCGTCCACCCTTTACCTTTTAATATAGGGGATCTGGCACCGCTCCGCAGTTGCCAGAGGGAATTAGCAACAACGACAATAGTTTTCCTATCTTTTGTGAAACATCATGTTTACAACAGCAACTGTAAGAAACAATCTGAAAGAAACCAAATATAAAGACCAAATAATTAAAAAAACTGACAAAAATAAAATAAAACTTTAAAACATTGTATTTTTGACTCATCTCAAAATATTTTGGTTTTAGAAAAAGGAATTACTGTGTAGAATACACACGTACACGTAAGTCTGTTTAGCTTAAAAATTGGTCCTTAAAAACAGTGGGAGTGATTCTATGAGATATTAAAAATTATTCTGTTTTAATTTTTTCATGACAAAAACCGAGGTAAATGTTTGGAAACGCTACCTATAACTAAACAAAATTGATTAAAATACGGCTGTAGTAACTGTATTTGTCAGGATTAAATGTGATAGAAGACTGCGAAGCTCGATGTAACTGCACAGCACATTTTTGACTAAGCCAAAATGACGAGCTTCACTTATTTAGATAACCCTCCATAAAAAGAAAACATAAGAGTGATATACGCATAGAGTACTGAAAAGAAAGCCGCCGACAATTTTGTCACAGGAGAAAGTCATATATTTTATTATATGTTTTACTTAAGGTTAACGACTTGCTTTAGCATAAGTAAATGAAACTAAGATATGAAAAACAACAAAAATGTGCTGTGCAGTTACATCGAGCTTCGCAGTCTTCTATCACATTTAATCCTGACAAATACAGTTACTACAGCCGTATTTTAATCAATTTTGTTTAGTTATAGGTAGCGTTTCCAAACATTTACCTCGGTTTTTGTCATGAAAAAATTAAAACAGAATAATTTTTAATATCTCATAGAATCACTCCCACTGTTTTTTAAGGACCAATTTTTAAGCTAAACAGACTTACGTGTACGTGTGTATTCTACACAGTAATTCCTTTTTCTAAAACCAAAATATTTTGAGATGAGTCAAAAATACAATGTTTTAAAGTTTTATTTTATTTTTGTCAGTTTTTAATGTTTTTAATGTTATACGCTAGAAAATTGTGTAATCTTATTATGTGGAAAGGTAAACAACAAGCAGTAAAAAAATCCAAAAGAACCGTTAACGGGTATGGCAAAACATATTTTGGGCTATTTCGTTATTATTCATCTAGAAGCTTCTAGAAGTACCCAGATCCTGTAAAGAGCCTTGTGAAAAAAATTACAAATCTTTCTTCTGCTTGATGAAACAGCTCTGCGCCATTCGAACCAAAATTTTGGTAGTGAACTAATACAATGTATTTGTACCTGTAATAATATTGCAGTTTAATTCCTTCAAATTTAGAATTTTTCTAAATGGTTGGGTAACAACAGTTTTGCAGTTTAAATTCACGTAAAAAATTGGAAGTAATACGACATGAAATTCTTTAAGCAAAATTTAAATGCACGACAAGGAAAACTCTAACACGATACATCCTAGTGTACTGCCTGAAGTTGAATGGTGTTGTCGAATGACCTGCGAGATGGCTTAGACCAGCGTTTCTCAACCTGTGGGGCGCGACCCCCAAGGGGGTGCAAAGCGTTTGCAGTGGGGGCGCGAGAAAAACCAAAGAGCAAGTAGTGATGCATGTTTTAAAAAAAATCTTATTTATTCTCCTTTTTACTCAGAAATATATCCATTTTCGCTTAAAATGTTCACTCAAACTTTACTGATAACATTCTTTTGTAGAAAATTCAACTAAATGTTCATTGTTAAAGATTAAAAAACTGAATGTATGCTGAGAAATGCGAGGAGGGGGGGGGCGAACGTTAAAAGGTTGAGAACCGCTGGCTTAGACAATGCCAATATCGATTCGAATTACGAAAAGTCAGTCTGGCTAGGTGTCCAAAATTTTGAATTCTTGTTTTACTTAATTACGAGCTAAGTCCCTTTCAAAAGTTCAATACCAGGCATTGCAGTGGCGGATTAATGCAAGTTTGTCAGGGGGAGTAATGGAAAGTATAGTTCTAATGGAAAAATATCCACTAGGAGTAAACCAACTCCATGGACAGTTACGTCTTGTGCAGTTTATTCTATGAAAACGAGAAAAATTTATGATAGAGTGATTTTTATTGATTTCAAATATTCATATCCTTACTATTTTATGAAGATCATTTTTCAAGGCTGAAAAACTTCATCTTTCTTGAAACTAAAAGGTTTATGGAAAGTGTTTTATTTTTAACTTTGATATTTAACTTTATTTTTTAAGATTATGGACAAAGATGATCTATAAATAATTACCATCTAAACATGGTGATGACATTTCACCCTATTTCATCTCGCAGGAATAAAGCTTTATTACAGCGCTAAAGTTTTGATCATTTTGAGTAAAGATGCTCCGAATATAAACTATAAAAGAAAAAGAAATCTGTTTCAAAAAATGATTAAGATGGTAATGCAAGAATAAAAGTACTTTTAACAATATTCAGCTAAAAGCATTATAAATGTGCTGTATAAAAATTTTACAAACGAGTGTGTTTATTCTATAAACAAAGTTTTGGTAACTATTGTTATTACAGAATGATATTTGCGTTAATTTTTCAATCTAGTGGTCATAAAAATGGTGCAAAATCTGCTAGATGGTAAGACACAAAATGCAATCGACATATTTAGGAAGTCTAAGTTTATAAGTTTTTGTATTTGAAATGTTTGAAATTTTATAAAAATACAATGCAAAATACGCAAACAAAAACAAATTTTCCGAGCATTTTTTTTGAGAATCTTGCAGCCTTGAGTCAGGGAATCAGAACCTGACTATAGTACTTTTAGGCCCAAGAAATTTTTAAAATTGTATGCGCTTATTTATGGCTGGCTCGAATTTTGTGGCCTTATATATAACTCTAAACTCAAATTTTGGCCTACTTTGCATGCGTACCCAGGTCACAGGCCCCAAGGGTCCGTGCGATAATCAGGACCTGCAGCAAATCAGACATTTTGGAAGATTCACTCATTTGTTAATAAAACATCAGGCTTATTTACAAATTAACGGATTATTGAGAAGTAAAATCACCAAGTTTTTAAGATATTCATAGTGATAATGAACTGTGTGCGTGCAGGTGTATCTCTTCTACCGTCGCGCTCTATTATTTCGACACTGAAGTGGATTGCACCAACTCTTGTATATCCTTGAAAAATGTATATTTAGCAGGATCGAATTTTGAGTTCGTTTGTCTTTGGCAGAGTTTGAAACCACTGATGAAGTGTTGGTAGAAATGACCTTTAAAAAAACATTATTCTCTCTGAAACAGCTCTGCCACGTGCCGCCTTTGCACTACCCAGATGTCTGCCCCGGAGACCTCACAGCAGTGTTCTCGGATACCTCAATCTCGGCTTCATAATCCAGCCTCTTAACGTCAACTTGTCTGTCGAGTTCAAGGCTACAATAAATAGAAAGTTGGAGTAAATCACACAAGAAAGGAAAACATTAAAAGAGACTTGAGTGATAACGTTCAGGAGAATAACTCAAAAAATGTAGACGGGTGGTGCAAAACACAAAAAATAAATCCCTGAAGATAGTCTGCGGTGTTTCTAAGAATCTTTTTGAGTTAAAAACTCTCTCTCTTAAGTCATACTTTTCGACTATCAAATGTCTGTTCGTATAAGCCTAGGTAAAATAAACGAAACGAAATGGAGTATTCTGGAATCATAAGCTAAAAGGTATGTTAAAGAAATAATAAAGTGTTTTAACTGATATTTTTATAACGCTGATTGTAAAAAGGAATAACATGAAACTTAAATAGGAGTTATTTTAAATTAATTTTTAATAAGTTATATTATTCTTTAATTTCAGCTGAAAAGATTGCTAGATATTGGTGTCCTTATTTAAAATGGCTAGAAAGAGTTTCATGTTTAGAAAATAAACGAAACGAAGTTAAAGTACGTTAAGAACATACGTTCTTTATGAACAAGACAGAAAGTGTGATAGTAAAAATTCATTTAATTCTTTTCTATCTTATTTAGTTTTCTGCAACACTTTCACTCTATACCTGCAAGGTGTTTTCTTTTTAAACTGGTGCTATTGAGAACCTGTAGCTCGATCTAACAACCGAAATGGCACCAACCTGGTACGAAGACTAATGATGATAAGAAAAGTAAGATTCCGTAAGGGAGAAATAGCTACAAAAATCGCCGATAGGATTATTTATGGCGCTGTACGATTAAAAACTGCTACAAAGAGAAAAAAAAAACAAGAAATAGTAATGCATATAAAATTGCAGTGAAATGGTAAGCTTTATTCAGTCCATTCAGTTCCCTTTAGAGGAAGCCGATCACATTCAATATTTCAATATGACCTCTGTTCTTAGTTAATGTTCACGCACAGTGCTATCTGGTGCCCTATCACGATGCTATCGGAGAGAATCAGTGACGGAAAGTTCTCACTCACGGAGAATCAAATTCTTCGGATAAATAGATGCGACTCTCCATTTGGTTCTAGCACGATGAGTTTTTTATACTTGTTAAAGCACTGTCGGATCTGAGACCGATCATCCAATCAAAATATACTGCTTTCTCCCCTTTTTCTTAAACGAAGGGATTGTCTTTAGAATTTCCGAAGGGTTAGGGATATCGATCAAGGAAGCGGTGTGCATTTTGACTTTGAGTAAAACTCAAGTTTGCTAAGGAAAGGGGGCCGTTTGTGGGAGTGCTTAAAACTCTATGTTACACACATTTAAAAAAAATCCACCCATCTCCTAGTATCCGGTATCAGAAAGCAGTTTTCGTCTCCATTTACCATGTCGAGGAAAAGCAGTATTATTTCCGATAGTGATTCCGACAGGACAGAGAGATGTTCTATCAGAATGTGAGGTCACGAGGGGAGAAGGTTTGATTTACAAAAAGCTACAGAAAGCTTACCGACAATATTGTGGTAGGGCCTTGTTAATAGTGTAGTCTAGTGGAACGACCTCTATCGTCAACTTTTGGAACTGTATTCTTTATTTTTGCTTTCTTTTTCCACGGAATCTTCACCCTTTCATCATTTATCTCCATAATAAGATTGGAGACAAATGATGTTCGATCTAAGAACCATATTCGTTTGTTAGATCGATCTATAGGTGGATCTAAATAGTATCAGTCTAAATAAAAAATATTATCCTGTACATGCGGGCTATGAGCTGGGCGATTTCCGATCTCGCAAAAATTTCGCTGACTTAAAATATGTTATATTTCGTGGAATCTACGAGTACTGCCCTCCATTCACTGTTCTTTAAAGGCATATTAAATACAATGAAACGTCTTCTCAACACAATCGAAAATGTGGTCTAAAGAGAAGATAAAAATAATTTTCGGTTCCTGTTGATCGAGAAGCTCAGAAAAGTAAAGCCATTAAAAGAGGCGTTGTTTTCGGCCATTAGCATTTTCTAAAAGACAGAAAAACAGCGGCACTAAAATTAGGTTTTGCAGCGTGGGTTAAATACGCTCCCATGACAAACAATATATTTTCTTCCAGATCATTTTCAGTAATTTGTAAGAACGACGGGAAAAAATGTTGTAAACATAATATTTGAATAGTTTCTTCTTCTTTTTTCTTTTCTTTTTGTTTGTGAAAAAAACATTGTCACCCATGATGATTTCTTTAATATTATTTTTTTGATAAAACATAAGATAAATCTCCCCCACCCCTCCATGCGATCTCTGCACAAAACCATTTGATTGTTGAAAAAAAATTATGTCAATGCTTGTAATGATTTCCTATTGAAAGATTAAATTAATCCTGTTACACATTTCGTCCAATTTCGTAACAGCTACGATCCTTAAATCTGAATTTTTTTCTATGAGGACGTATGAAGGAATTAATCTATGGAGGTCTAGCAACTACAAAAAGCAATCCCTCCCCCCTCTTCATGCTGCTTCTACTTTTATGGACACCAAGTTGATTCAGCGTGAGCTGTCAGCCATTACACGGGGCACGCATGCATTCCTCGAATGCACGATGAACATTTTGAACAGTATTTTATGTAAACATATGCAAAAGCCTATGTTCATACTTCCAGTAAAAGTTCTATTTCGTACAATGGATATGATATTTCTACCTTTTTCTTGCACACGCCTCAAAAACTATGGGTTATGCAGAGGTTCCAAAACTGGGTGCCACGAGTGTATGTCAGGGGTGCCGTGGTGATAATCAAGAAAAGCGCTTTGGTGGAGTATAATCAAATAATTTCCTCTGAACCGGTATTCCCAAGAAAGTGAGCCAAGGCGATCATTAAATGGGCTCAAACAAAAATATTTCAGTCAAGTTCAAGACTGTCCTGTAGCCTCTCTTTTATAGGAACTCTCTGAAATGAGGGACTGCCAAAATTCTATATCCCTTTCCCAAAAGACTACTTTCTTGATAGTTAGACCTATAAACAAACAAACAAAAAGTAACATAAAATGCATCCAAACTGCTTCATTCTAACCTTCATCTTCATATTGCTTTAAAGGAAATCTGCCGCGAAATGTTTTTAGCCTGAAACGGGTGCCGCGAAATGTTTTTAGCCTGACAAGGGTGCCGCGAAATGCTTTTAGCCTGACAAGGGTGCCGCGGCGAAAAAAGTTCCTGGGTTATAGAGATTCCAGTTCTTTCGATATTATTTATGTACTCCAATTGAATCTGGTTCTGCAGGTTTATGCAGTCTTGCTGGGACCTTGTCTCCTGCATACACTGAAAATCTTTGCATATATAAGTAAGCAATCATATAAAATTCACAGTAATTATACATAATAAAATCACCTAACGCAACTGCTTTTCTATTATCTAATATTTGCTTAAGTATCTGAGTCACATAAAGAAGGAAATTTTTTTTATAAGCAATGTTTTTTCGTGCTAAGAAAAATAGTGTAGTGTAGGGACCGTAGTATTATTTTGTATTGCCAATTTTTTACGCTAAATATTTTGACGTTAAACATATTTCACTGTAGTTCATTGCTTAGCATCTTTTTGACGGTTATCAGTAAAGAATTAAAGTATATTAAGTGACCTAAAGTCTTCAGATTGACCCCCAATCTCCCTCTGATAGTGTCAGTATTTGACTGGATTGCACAGAAATAAATTATTAAGGAATAGTTTTCAACATTTGTCGTAACTATCTATGAACAGCTAACGTTCCCGGTGCTGCATAAGAAAATAATAACATTTTCAAGAAGTATTACGAGGACATGATAAGTGATACTTTTGATCAACGGAAAATATGATCTTGTCATTTTTAAATAAGATTCAATTTAAAGTACTTACTGAGGCTTTCAATAGATTCTTCCTATTTCACTCCAGAGGCTTTATCTTTCCATCTGTCAGCGAATTCTGGATCACTTGTAGGAAACAATACTTCATTATACCTTTCGAACAAAGCTGATCTTTTTACCTCTCACAAGTTTTGCCAAGTGTGTCAAAACATTTGCTGAATCCCACTTCTATATGTGCATCACACTCGCTTCTTTACAAAAAAATGTGAGAAGTTTTTCCGGCAGCAAGTGAAAAAGAAAATCAGGTTTTGGTATATAAAGTATAATTAGCAAGAAATATGCTAATAATAATAGCACATATTCAGTACAAACTGAATAGTGCTATTTTATGTGACTAGAGTAAAGAATAAAAAAATAATCTTTCTTGTTCTTACCTAAAGAACTAAAGAAGATGGTGAAAAGTAAATGAGTTGAGTGTTGAGGGGTTTTCGTTTAATTATGGGTAAATGCTTTTGGTTTAGTTAGAAGTGATAGTTATTACACACAAAAATCACTGTTAGAAGCTTTTAAATGTAACTCCATCCATATTCAATAATTGTCCTTAATATGTCGCAAATCGTGAGCAAAAGTATAAGAAAAAAATTTAAGTAGATGCACATTCACTTAAATAAAGTAAAATTGCAAATAAGCTTAAGCCCTTCGACGCGGAATTTTGAATAGAGCAGATAAAAAAAATCAATGAGTCATTAGATGGGCTGCACCAATATAAATATCTTAAATATTAAATATTACAACATCCAGCCAATATCAAACTAATTAAAAATGTTCTAATAATTGGACACGAGGTATAATTCAGCAAAATGAGAAAAACTTTAACAGTTATTTTGTATGAAACCTTTTGAAACAATTTCTTTGTGCTTGAAAGAATGAAAATACTTCACACTTCTCAGGCATTTTGCATTCATAAAGATGCATTTAACTTTTGTCTTCAAATGGCTTGACAAGTCCATTATCTTCTCTGCTAGAGAATTTTTCCCATCTACAGAGCAAAGATGGTAGCGTTCTGATATTCTTGCGTGTATTATTAGTAGGGCACTAGGTTTTGATCTTAAAATTCTTGAAAATGCAGAATATTGAGTAATGCAAAGATGGGCTCTAATATTAGGACATCAGGGCTGAAGGGGTTAATCAGAGATAATTTAGAACAAGTAGTTTTTTTCGTTTTTTTAAAATTTATTTTTTTAAGCAGTACTTTCTCTTCTTAACTAAGGGGATACAGGAACCTAGCCTTCAGGAACTAAGTAATCATCTATTTAATTGATGCAGTGGTTTTTCAGCGTAGTGAGTAACGTAAATTTGTTATCATTTTGATGCTTCGAAAACGGAATTCATTGTGAGGCAAGTGCAATAATATGGAATTTTTTATACTTGGAGTGCACGTCATTTAAAAACTACTTTCTCCCTAAAGTATAAGAAGATCTTGCCTTAGAGATGAATTGAAGATAATTTTTGAGACAAGAAGGGCGTTTGTGTTGGATGCTATTAAATAACGCTACCTTCTTGTTTTTTTCTTCTTTGCTAAATATCATGTGTATACTGCTAAACACAGCTAGACTGTATTTCACCGAAGTTTTTATTAAAGACGTTGCTACTTTGTTAAAAGGCTATCTTTTGTTTCAATCGACAAAACTCTGTTTTAAGTATAGTTGGAGAGAGAGTGTAGTTGTTGCTCTCTTAGTCTGTCAAAATTGCACTTACACACATACGCACAAATCTTTTTCAGTCATGAATCAAGCGAAATTGTGTTTTTTCTTCCATCTTCTGCCGCGTTCTAGCTGGGATGAAAAAAAGCTGTCACACAATTTTCCAAAATATTCGCAATTCGATCAGGTCAAACCACAGATGACACAATGCAGTCAAGGCAAAGTGAAAAAAAAGTAAAGAAATCTTCCTAGTATTTTAGGTTATAAAATACTGGACTACCAGCACCACCAGTCCTAGACGGAAAAAGGGACGAAAGTTGAGATTTTCATTTTGTGATTACGAAAATTTACATTTAAAAATTCACTAAAATATTGAACACACATTTCGATAACAATAAAAAATATGACATTTAACGTGAATGTATTTATTTCATGTTAAAATTATTTTAGAATTCGAGTTTAAACTTGTTGGAATTAACCTAACTTGTTGGAACAACCCCACGCGTTATTGAAGTAACTAACAACATTTTACTATCAAGTAATTTCATGGCTTTAAAAATCCACTGGATAGACAAAGAGTCAAACATTTTTCGTGATATAATTTTGACGAAATGGATGCATTCTAGTCTGTGACTACTAATACTACATTATTTTATATGTAATACGTAAACTACAGCTATGAATAGCTTTCTTCAGCTAAAATCTTTCTTAGTTGAAAAAAATTTCTTTCTCGATATTTTGTTATGATTTTTTAAGGATAAAAGCATCACTGAATCAACAACTGTTTAACTTAACTCCTCTGAAAGTATTACTAGTTATTCTCAAATGGCTCAGTTTAGTGCAATTAAAATTAAGTCTTCTGCTCATCCGATCGTCTGGCTTCTTCTGCGGATTTTTTGTCAGCTGTCTTCTTTATTTTCCTGGAACTTCATCAAGCATAAACGAAAACAACCCTTTCTTTGTGTGTACCAGAGTTCACGCACTTACCCTTGCAGGTGCTTGCCAAGTGTGCCATTGTCCAATACCAGAGCGGTCGTTGCTTCACTCATTAAGATTTACACGAGCAAGTAGGAATTAACCCAGGGACAAATGTTCATCTTCAGCAAGAGATGCTGATTAGGTACAACATGCATTCCAATAGACATGATCTTTAAATGAATGGCATCTCCTCAATTCAACGCATCCATTAATTTGGTTTATAAGTCTCAAATTGGTCTGTGATGAAAAGATTTAAAATAGAAGTCTCAAAGATCATTTAGTAAACGTACCCGCGAGCGTCAAATTTTCTAGTGTCAGGCGGACCAAAAAATGTTAGGTAAAATCGCTTGGATAATCTTTCACTTTTTGTTGAAAGATGATGTACGATTATAATTAATAAAATCATAAATGCATTTTTTTATGAGAAATAAATTTTATTACAACACTATAACCCTTTTAAGTGGATTAGATGGAATTGAAACATGCTTTCTCAGAAGGCAGGTCTGAGTTGAAAATAGACTTGTAATTCAATGTTCAAGACATATTTTAACAATTTAAAGATTTCATTTAGGACAAGTTTTACTGTATGTGTGTTTCTATTACGTATAAAATTTTAGTTATAGGGTCATAAGTTAAAAATAAGTATATATGTATACACACATGTATACATGTATGTATGAGAGAAAAATTAAAGGCCTGTTAAGCTATTTGATTGATTTTTGCTCTTTTCAGCCTGTATATTGTGATTTAAAAAAATAATATTTTGCACTACTCTGATATGTTTTTGTCCTTTTAACAGATTTTTATTGTAGTTTTTTTAAATGCCACATAAAAAAGACACAGGCGATTGGATGAAAGACGTAATGTCTATCTAAATATAATTCATAGAAATTTGCTAGAGATTACTATTTTCTTCATGCTTAATACTTTTTATATGCATTTAAGCCCTGCACATAATTGAAAAATCAGTTTTAAATTATATTTATGATGATATCCAGAGTTCTAATGACCCCTATTTTGAGTAATTGACTTCTGTTTAATCTGACAATGGGCATATGCTATAGGCAATAAATTTATTTCGCAATGCACGGGAAAAAATGTTTTGTGGAATTGCACAAAATTTTGTTGATTCAACTAAAATTTGGTTGGCTTTATTTCAAACAACTGATTTTGTTGGTTTTAACAAAATTTTCGTTAAATTAACAAAATATTTTGTTGAATTAACAAAAATTTTGTTGATTGAACAAAGAGTGTTTTTTGAAATAGAGCCAACCAAAATTTTGTTGAATCAATAAAACTTATTTTCAGTGCATATATATTTAACACTGCTTTTAATAGTATTCAAAACACTAGTTCAACGAACTGTGTTATCATATTCAGATTTCAAAATAATCATTACTCCGCCTTCTTATCATATCAACATTGAATTAGGTTTGAATTGCATCAGAGTTATTCTATTTAAAGTTAGAGGAATAGAAACATTAGTCAAATTAATGGTTTTGTCCTCTTTCTCCACGTGCACATCAAATGAGCGTACAAAAGAACTTACATGTGTGTATACATACACATTAACATTTTGCTTTTTAAACATATTGTGTGTACAACCGTTTAAGAAAAAGTCTATTTATCTATAAATACGCATGTATTTATTTTGAAACCTTGTTTATTTTCTGAACTTGTTTCTTTTGTGCAAGTCTGTGGAGTTATTAAGCTGAACACATAGAAAGTGTAAGGAAAGACGCCAAGCTTCCTTAATCCTGCATAGCTGTGTGACAGTATCTTTGTAACCCATCTGTTACCCCTCACTTTATGTTGGCCGTCTGAAATCCACTATGATTTGGAAGTTAACCAAGGAAAATAAGAGTTGAGTGCAAGAAGAAATGAAAGAAAATTTGGGCCCTCTTTTCTAAAGAAATTTGAGCATCAGGATACAGGTGCACACGTGCACAGTCTAAAATACATCACTATTCACTAAAAGAAGACGGGAAATTAAAAAAATATCGAATTCTTGTGTAATACCACTTTACACATCTAGCAAAAGGTGCAGTCATTCCTTGGTTCTTGTTTTTTCCTCCGATAAATCAAAACGTTTTTATTATTAACATTTTTTTTTTCAAATTTAGGTATGTTTAAAAACACACTGTGACTAACTAATATAACAAACTCATGTAATTGCAAATCATACACATATGGAATCGTGCATAAATATTCTTTCCAAAATATAAATTAAAGCATTAATAATAACTACTACTGCTTTTATTAAAGAAAATTTATCAACAAAATCATATAAATGACTACATAGAAAAAAAATGTTATTAAACACTTAAAAAAGAAAAAAGAAAAAACATTTTTTAAAGGTCGCTTTATTATACTACAACGACCAATATTTTGTGTCTTTCAAATAATGTATCGCATATAGAATTAAATATTTATAACGACGACGCAGTAATTTTGTTTTAAAATCTTGTAATTATGATGTTATATGCTTCAAAGTAAATGCTATAACACACACATACACATATATATTAGGGTGTCCCAAAAAAAAAAAATGAAAGTCATTATTTTTTTTCGCATACCCTCTTATTTTTTTCCTTTTATGTCAAAACAATTGTAAACAAAGTTTCATGTAATTTGAACAACGGCAACCCGTGCCGACTTTAGATCAAAGTTGAACGTAAAATGTTGTATGGGGAATACTATGTAAAGATTGTGAAATGCATTTTTCTTTGGTACGTAAGACACCATTTTAGTCAAAGTAAATATTTCTATTATAGCAAAAGAAGCATATTATAGTAAAAGAAACATTATACATATTTTCGTTTCAACGTTTGATTTTACAATCAGGATGGATTTTCGTGTGTTCTTGTACACAACGTAGCAAAAATTGTCTTAGTTCCTCCTCAACCATTATTAAACCATACAAGTCCTGCATCATGTTTACCGCTCTTTCAGCTGTATCGTTCACTATTCTAAGCATTGATATTGTTTATTTAGCATCTAGAAATGCAGCGTTATTCCATGAAGAGGGACTCTCATTGAGAAAACTGTCATCAATTTTGAGTCTAGGAAATAATAACGAACAACGATTTTATATCTTCGAATACAGACAGATATAAAATGATCGATGCTTTTTTCTATGAAAAATAAATTAAAACAACAGGTATCAATTACGTGATGTATATAATTAACTAAATAAAAATCTACACAATCAATATATCAGACTCACCATACAATGGAACACGAAGTTCGTCCTTCAATGGAATGTATTTGTTCTCATGGGCCGAGACATTTTCTCTATGTAAATTTGCCACCATTTTAAATTTTGTTTCTTCGTCCACATCATCATCAAAAAGTGCTAATATTGCTATTTCATCAGTCAAATACCATAAATGCTGGAGAAATTTCTGTAAAGCAGCTTTCGAGATATTTTCATCCACATTTTCGTAAGCTTTCAAAGATTTCAAAAAGCACAAACCTTTGTAGTGTGCTTTAACTGCCAAAATGCATCGAAACCATGGTTTAACGTACATTGTCACGATAAACAAGCAGACGTCTAACAATGCTTCCCTATCCTTTGTGTTTAATTTCATCTGAGAACTAAATAACGATAGTTTTAGGGAGTAAATCGCTCGGGCCATCCATCTAGCTTGGTGGATGGCACCCGGAAATCTGACTTTTTTTTTTGCATCTCCAGCTAAAAATACGATAGAAAGTCCAATCAAGTCTCGATAGCCTTCTCTGGCCATATCAGTTTTAAGTTCAGCCCGGTAAAACAAGCAAATTTTCAAGTTTGGATACAGTTAGGAACGATTTCACTGTATCTCTATAGCATTGCATTTTAGTGGTATCGATGTTCTTCCAATTCTCTTTGAGCTTTTTAAAGGAAAAGGATATCGGGGCTTGTTATCACTTGTTTAATTTTCACTTCGACAGATATAAAATGATCAGTTCGTATGCATGATGACTGCAAGCGAAAAGAAGATTTTTGCTCTAGAAGCGCGCAAGCGCCATTAAAACGACATGTATTCGATTCTGTAGTATCACAACAGATAATTTGGACTTTTTCTTCGAGGTTCCAATCTAAGACTGCCTGCCAAATAGCCTGCACCTGTTCTTTGCCTGCAGAATTTTCCAGTTTTTGCACAGCAATGAGTATTCTTTGAGTCTATATGAAATAACTATGGGCAAGCCTTCTTCTTTAAATTTTAAAGCACTCAAAGCAGGTAAGAGTTTGCCGTCCCAATGTAAGGTCACTACATCCGGTACCTCGTTTTGGAAATCAATTTTTATGTTTTCCGCACGTTCCTTCCGTTTTTCTGTTCGGATCCTTTGAATTGAAGACTTACTTATCGGAAATTCGTCAATGTTAAGTCCAAGTGTATCAATAGTAGCTTCAAGAATAAACACAGAATCTCGTATACTTATCTGATACCTGTTTAATGCAGCAACTAAATTTGAAATAATGAAATCTTTCCTCATTACAGATTTACTTGTCCCAGGTTCTGAGCTTTCGACTGGTGTTAGGAAATTTTCTAAATTTATATTTTCACTAGAATTCGATGAGGAATCGTCTTTCAATGATATCGAAGATATTTGATTCGCCGATTGACTTCTTTGACAGTTCGAAGTCGTGCCGTTTCCTCTTTTTTGGCCAGTTTTTTATCCACTCCTCCTAAATGACCGGGCCGGCCCGGCTCTCTTTGGCGCTGCAAGAACATCCTATCTTCCTGTATTTTCATTAATTTAAGTGGATCAGCATGTGCAATATCGAACAAATTGTCTAAATTTCTTGTTGTCGCCGCTTGAATACGTCTTGTGATTTCTTTGAATTTATTTGTCTCTCCAAACTTCATACATATTTACAAGCTTCCTTACACAATTCGGCAACGATTTTGTAGGTATGCGTGCCTTTTACCAAAAGATGGTACATTCGCGAATAGCGAGATTTGCACTTTCATTAACAGTTAAATTCCCTTCTCGAATATTGTAAAACAAAACCAAGAGAACTTGCCCATGCGACGGAAGTTTTGAACCGTTTATTTGATGCTTTATGTTCCCTGTCAAAAATATCCTATTTTTAGAACTACGTAATTCCACTGCCATGCTCTGTTCGCTGATTAAAAACTATACAAGCATTTATTAACAAAACAGATTAGAATAAGCACATTGATACGTAGACGTACGCTGTCCTGTGTAAACTAATACTGATACGTTTCACAAATAGCCCGTTGTCACTATCGAAGTATTCCAAAACCTGTCTTTTTCCGTTTTGTTTTAATTTTACCATTTGTAGGTGGGGGGCGCTCCGCCACAGACACGAGTCTTCAGCGTTCGCTTGTTTTAGTATACACATGTACTGACTAACGCGTTCAAATGCAAGTCGGCACGGGTTGCCGTTGTTCAAATTACATGAAACTTCGTTTACAATTGTTTTGACATAAAAGGAAAAATATAAGAGGGTATGCGAAAAAAAATAACGACTTTCATTTTTTTTGGGACACCCTAATATATATATATATATACACATTAGGGTTATGACTAAAAATTTTTTCAAAATTTTGTATCTCCTGTGGTAAAAATGATGAACTTTTGGAATCAGATTACAAAGCAACTATGTTGAAGATAGCTTAAAAAAAAAAAACCCCTCCAGCACCAGACCATATTTGTTCCAAGGTGTGTAACGAGAACCATATGGTGTGACTGGTGTTTGACTGATGTATTTTCTGTACTTCCAGATTTTGTAGATTAAGATTAGCATTATAATGGCATATCATAATACTAATCATGACATATTATAAGTCAAGTGAAGCTGCATCCAAGAAAAATTTCGGAATCGTTGATGCAGCTATGAATCCAACAAAAGACAAGATATACCTAAAATTGAAACCCTTATCCCTTTTAATCTTGCTACTTCTGTAAACAGCAAAAGATTTGAAAGAATGGGTGAATCTGATAACTGGAGAGCTTACCATTCTCTAGAAAAAATTTAACTTCCTAGTTTCAGCAAAAACAGTTAAGTAGTTAAAATAATTGCAGAGAATAAAATAAATAAATAAAATTAAGAGGAAACGGAATTCATTTCTGCATAATATAGAAAATATATTTTGCATAACAAAAACGCAGGGAAATTGGTTATGCTAAGAGGATAAAGAATTATACGAATTATACAATTAAATACAAGGTAAAATTAGATGTGTAACAAGTATAGTTTCTCAACAAATGTCCATTCATCCCAAGGCAGAGGGAAAAAAATATGCGTCCCGTGATGCCAACCGGTCCAACCGGCCAACAGATGCCAACCGGTCTCAGTCACTGATGCAGATGACATACCATCAGAAGATAATAATGAAATCTTTTCTGAAACAACATCTGCATCTGAATCAGATGAAAGTGAAAATGACAAAGGAAACGAGTCGCCCGATTTTCAACATTGCCAGGTGCTAAGTTAGTGACCAAACAATGTGTTTAAATATTTCATTTGCTGTAGTTTACGCCAGTCTACCCGAAGACAGAATCAGTGTTCAACACCATCACAGTCAGGTGTTTGGTGAGCTTGTGATAAGACGATGCGAACCATAAAATAAAATGTATTCTGCAATAAGAGAAACATTTCTGCCTTCACTTCTACGGTAAACAAATTGCAAATCCTAAGTATCAAGTGGTAATCTTGAACAAATCAGTTAAAGAAATCCAATTAAGTGGAATAAAATGTGAAAACGTATCATCACAGAACATTTCCAACGCACCACAAAATTTGCCGAACGAATTTGATGCATGGAAGAACTTCAAAATAATTGACGTGACACAGCAGCAGTAAAAACTGGACAAGCCAATGGAATTGTTAAAAATTAAAAATTATAATGGTTACAAGGAGATTTGATCAGCCACAGTGCATTAGCTGCCAGCATCATACTCTTAGAATCGTAAAACATATATTAGAGCTCTTTACTCCGAAGTCTTCCACAGAGTCAACTTAAACGAATTTGTGGACAATGTGATAAAACAATACAATGTTTTGCAGTAGTCCTACAAACCAGAATGTGAAATGATTACTGTTCCAAATCCATGTTGGCGAGATGATTTTCGATTTCTGTATGAGTTAAGTAGAGAATTTCATTTCCTAAAAGAAACTGATGGGAACTCTGTAACTAAATTGAGAGGATTACTGTCTCTTCACAATTTCAGATGGAATTCGCGTGCTATATGCTCTTATTTCGTACTTCTTCATGCTTAAATAGAGAATATCACTGGAAACAGGGTGAGCTTTCATCTCCAGCTGGAATCTCAGTTTTCCTACCAAATTGAACGCAGAGATTCACCAGAAACTGATGGATATGGTGTTTCCAAATTAAATTGGTTTGCAGTAATGAAACGCTTTGTAACTCGCCAGAATGCTGATAGATTTATTGTAGATCTAAGACATGCAAATATTTGTCCGAAATGTGGGGTGAAAGAGGTGGAAGAACTGCACCAAAAATGCAAAACGTATAAATATTTGAATCCGAGATTTATTTCAACAAATAAGTTTTGACTGTGATAAAATTACACGAGTAATAACTTTTATTGGTGTGGAGCATTTTTTATGAATTAAACAAAATACTTGTCATTTTCTGAATCTGTATTAAAAAGTTCATTAATATCCACTTCTGGTAAAAAAATTTTTGATCGTAACCCTAATATACATACATACATACATGCATAAATATGTGTGTGTGTGTGTTGACAAATACAGTTTTTGAAGACTTTTAAAACATAACTCAGATAACCAATGCCGAAAAAAAAGCTGCCATTTTAATAGGGTAGTAATATTGTGTTGACACTTAACTTGTGCGAAAAGAAAAGAAAAACTATTTCGTGTTTTTATGAAAATGTGGGAGTGGATAATGATCATGCTATTGGTTCGGAATGCTGGGATGTTTTTTCTTTTTGGCGTATACAGAGTTGCCCATGATCAAGAAAATCTGAAAAACTTGGAATAGCAAAGAAGTTTTACTTTGACAAAAAAAGTCGAGGAAACTCGCAAATTTTGGCTATAAACCTGGAAAATCTTGAAGCGTGACGTAGAAAATTATCTGAAGCCCGGATTTATAAATTAATTTTACATTTGCCTTATGTATGAAAAAAAAAGACATGACATAGATGCTCAAAAGTGGCGCATGTGATAGTTTTTTCGGGGAGAGCCTAGTTTTAAAAAAATGAAAAGCTTAGTCAACTTAAATAGAATTACAGTGTTACCATAAAGCATCATTTTATTTGTCGTTTTTTAATTAGACACTGATAAAAAGAAGTATTTGCCTCATTAGTTTTGTGCACCTATATGAAGCCACACTTAGAGCATTTTTTAAACCTTGAATGCGTCAAAAAACTTTTCTTTCTTTCCACACGCGGTAGAATGATACAGTTGACAACTGGATACGAACGTAAGGACATTTCCCTACATATTGGGTATGAAACCTGCAACCTAGGAAACCGAAAGAAAATATGCAAAACATTTTTTGTGCAAGTCTTTTTATTTGCTTCTAAATTTTACACAAAAGGATTCTTTTAAGAAATGAGAAAAACAGCAAATTCAACACATGACACAACAGCTATATGGGTGTCAACGGTTATTTTAGTTAGTTGTTACTTCAGAAGTAAGCAAAATATTACACAACCCAACAAGTACTTTTTTTTTCTTATCAAACCTCAGAAGTGTTAATTCTAGCAAATTATTAAAAAAAAAAAAAAAAAAAAAAAAACACTGGATCTGTTCTATTTTACATTCAGGCGGAACTAGGTAGAACTGCAGTCGAAAAATTTCGCAGATAATCTGCAAAATGGCAGGAGAAAAAAAACTACGCTTTTATTTAAAAAAGAAATAAAAATAATAATATAATTTTGTTTTCTGATACCCGACAAAATAAAAAATTTGTAATACCTAAATGTGAGGGCATCCTCTCCTTTGTAAGTACCTCTCGTGCAGATTTGCAATTGAACTTCCCATAAAAATCGTCTGATTTTCGGAATTTTCTCGGGGTAAGGATTTCAATTCGGCACCAATTTAAATCCAGTCGGATCCGGACGGATTGGTCAACGTTTAAAACGTTAAAAAACGTTTTAACCGTTAAATTGGTTAAAACGTTTTTTCTCTTTCCAACATGAGACTGCATCATAAAAAAGTCCGTCATTTACTAAGAAATCAACTTTATTCATTGAGTTACAGTTACGAAAGTAAAAATTACGAATAAAATCATCAACGGAAAACTAGTATCTCGTGTAACTAGTTAAATTTTAATTGTTATATTTGTATAAATAGTTTAAAGTTCAGTCTTAGACGAGTTCACATATGACACCGATGAATTTTATGTTGTTACATAACTACGTTATGTAAGTTACTTACATTACCTAAATCTAATGTAACCAACTAAGATTACAATAATTATGTAATTTCGTCACGCTAAGCATTCTCATTCATAGATCGGTTTAATAAATGTCCAAATTATTAAAATTTCAAGTTTTTTTGAATGTACTTACTTTAAATAATTATTTTGGGTATAACGATTATAAGAAATCGTGTTTGGTTTTGAAAAAAGGATTGTGGGAAACAATGTTAATCGTGCCATCTGCTAATCGACTTCTTAGAGAGTGGTAAATATTGACAGCTGCTGAAAAGGCCCATTCAGTTTCTACACTTGTCGGTTTCATTTTCACTAATAGTCATGAATATAAGACAAGTATTGTCTCCTTTGCTTTCATATGTAGTCATTTCTTTTTTTAGTACTTCCTCAAAATCTCTTTTTTGCTATTTATGGAGTAGGTTTTCGCTTTTTTCTGAATTTGGATTTGTAATTCTTCCTGTAAAGTCATATCATTTTTCAATGAAGTCGAATCTAAGTTGTTTTCTACCAATTCTAGCATATCGTGTACGTTTTCGTAAGGCCTATCATGTTGAATCATTCTAAGATTTATTTATTTTCTACTCTTACATCTCTTTTTTTGGCATAATAAATGTATTGTACATAGTCCTCTTATTTTTTGTATTCTGTAAGTTTATTAATATTTCTGTTAGAACAGTTCGGAATTTTTTTCCTTCTCGTACACAGCGGCTCAGAAAATTCACCACTTAACATTGTGTCTTGAGTGAGCAACTTCTCTAAAACAAATTTTAGTGATGTTTCAGTCTTTAACAAGATCTCATCTTTTCTGCATAGTGCTTCTGCAGCCAACTTAAATGGCTGCAAACAAACAATTAAGTCTTTCATTTTCGACTTTTCCAGGTCGCTAAACTTTATTTCAGATCCTTTAGCAAACAATGCTTTATCTGTACATAATTTCAGCTTTTATCAGAGTCTAAACCAGCTTTTATAGGAATCTATACATAATTTCAGGTATCACCGGATCCGGCAGAGATCTAACGATGCCGGATCGGGTGATGGTTTGCAATCCCTACTTCATTGTCATCTTCCAGGCCTTTCTTAACACAAATGTGCTTTCTGGAACTTAAAACGTGAAATTTCTGATTCCATTGGTGAAAGAGTATATGAAATGTTCATTCATCCGACGTCTATTCCGTTATATACTGCACACACAGTAATCACGAGACCTAGATGAATTTTAGATCGTTTCGCGAGTTGTTCATTTGCGCATTCATGGAAATTTGCTTATCCGTACGGACAAATCTTTGGCATTGCTTTTTCTATTATTTTTGGCTGTGCAAAACTGTCTGAAGCCGAATTTTTGTAGTAAAATATGCCTTGAAATTTCAAAAACAAATTCCTTTCAGCATTTCGTTACTGGGTGATACAATAGACAAGGTTTCAACAAGTACTGATAGATGATGTTTCGCTGTATGAAAACCAATTAACTGATACTTAAATAAAAATTGCAGATGCCTTATAAAATATTTTTAAACTCTATAGGAACATAAAATTTTCTGCACATTTAAGTATAGTAGACCCTCCTATTAAAACTAGCTCGTATAAGACGGATTCGTATAACACGACGAAAAATTTGCGACATTGTTCATATAACACACGAAAAAAGGCTCATATAACATGGTAAAAGAATGAGACAGACTTTTTTATATTGCATGCTAATACACTATTTATACTGTTGGTGCTGCTCATGAACTTGTATAATTTAAGTGACTCGTAGTACACGGATTCGTATAACACGGAACGTATCTACCGTGCTATGGAGGGATCACTGTAACTATAGATAAGTTTTAATTATTGTTCAGTAAGAGTCAAAAGCCTTAAATTTAAAGACGTTTTAATAAAATTCATATTTATGAATTTTAAACTTTGATGGATTGACTAAAGGAAATTAGTGAACTTTATACACACAGTTGTTAGATGGAGGATTGAATGCAATAAAAATAGGCGAAGTGATTTAAAATTAGATAGTATTAGTTCGTACAAAGACTTGGAATAACAAAACATATTTCCTATCATCATCACGCAGAGCGTCTGCAGTTCTGCCTTGAAAAATAGGATTAAAAGCAATGATTGATTGCTCGTGAATAATTAATTACAAGACCGACACCCTACACAGTTAAATTCCCCTGTCTGTCAGTCTATCAGCGGCTTGTCTGTAAGACGAACGACTGCCCTTGTGTTTATTTCTTAATCCAGATATAGATTGTACCTGAGAGTGCGACAACCGTTCCGGTATTGAACGATGACACAGTTGGCATCGGTTTCTCAAGGGCTGGATTTGCGATCGCCCTTCAACAAAATGGCGTTCGCCAAAGTGGCATTTTTTGAGGACGTCAAGTCAAAAGCCGCGAAGAAGGGCGCCACTACTAAATCGCTTTGTAAAAAGAATTGAAACTTGTCGTTAAGCTATATGGTGAGCTGACTGGCATCGGTTTTGCAAAAAACTCGATTCGTGATTGAGCTTCAGTAGATTTATTTCTTTTGTTTTTTTCAACCGTAGGTAAAAGAAAAGGACGAAAAAGAAATGGGCAGACGAAAGTGTTATGTACTGTTTGTTTCTCATTTGTATTTTTTCGTGTAAGTGTTAGTGGAGTTATTTTATTTTTATTGTAGTTCTAAATTTTACAGGGTATAGTTTGCTCATTTTGCTTTTAAATTTATGATTTTTGCTGTTAATTTTATGTTTTTAAAGTTATGCTCATATTTTTACAAAATACGTTTTAACTTTTTACAGCATATTTTTTATAAATAATATTTGTTACAATTAACCCTTTAACAGAATGATTCGGGATCCCGTCCAGAATGATTCGGGAAGTAATCTCGAATGACAAAAATCCTGGTTAAGCCATTAAGAAATTGACAGGGTTGGTAACTATCTGAAAAGTTGGCCCTTATTTAATATTTCTTTCACTGCTTGACAGTAAGCTCGTCTGTTTCATCTTATATGTCCTTCCTTATATATCCTCGTTTGTTTTATCACATATATATTCTTCCATAGCTGGCAAACACATTTGAAAAGATGTTCACCGTGACAGTTCATTCTACATTCAGCAACTCGCGCTGTCTTTCTCACTGCCCAGGCGATGCTTTCACAGCTGCTCCAAAAGGGTGTGAGTGTTTACATTCAGCCTTACTTACTGCCCTTCTTTCACACACACACATAAATCGTGTGGTCACTTGTCCTGCCTCAGAAAATCCCTCCCGAGGAGCGCTCGGACAGTGGGCATTGACAAGACGAGGAGCAATGCGATATGGGTATTTAGACTCTCGTTTTTTTTTTTCCTTCTGCCGTGGAAATGGACTGAGTGTAAACGAGGCATTAACCCTTTAACACGCAGTGTTCCCGCTCTGGGAACACCAAACTCTGACGTTTTGACTGTTGACAGTCACGAAGAATAGATTTGATTTCTATAAAAATAGTTACGAGTGACATAGCTCCACGAGAATCCTTTACTTTTTAGCACACGCCATTTCCCGTAAAAAAATTGTCACGATTATTTTTAAACAGCACTGACATCTGCTGAAAAATGGAAGAATGCGAGAAGAGCTGGATAGATTGCCCAATGCTTAAAAAAGGGCAGCCGTTGCCATCGCTCGACTTAACTACCAGCAAGATGGCGGACGGTCGAAACGTTCATCGCGTGCCACAAGTCGAGCCATGGCAACGGCTGCTCTTTTTTCAGCATTGGGAAAGGGTTGCGCCTCAAAGGGTTAACAGCAACAACAACAATAATCATAATCTCACTGTTTAAAATACTTATAATAAATCAATCTCGATGTACGGAAGTAACGTTTACGAGGAAAAATGTTTTACTTGTATAACATCCGCATTGGTGCATTGTAGTTTAGGTGATAGAATTTCAGTTTTATTTTATTTTATTTATTTTTTAATTATAAATGCATTTGAATTGGCAAAATAAGTCACTATTTTATGGTCTGAAATTAGTTTAGTTCATCTGAGGGAGAACTTGCCTCTTCCACCGCCCCTGGATCTGCCAATGAGCATCTACAAGTACTGACATTTTTTCTGCGTATTTTTTTAACTGAGCAGTTATTAACAGAACGTATTATTTGGAGTTTTTTGAAATTTTGATATTTTATTTTGATATCATTTTCTAATGTTCAATTGATTATTTAAACTTATATCGTGAAAAATATCAAAACTTCAGAAAGCGCAAAACAAGCATCAGGTCAAATGCTAGAGAGCAAATATAAAATCAATAGAAAATACTTGTAACCTTGGCTGATATGAGTGATATAACTACATTTATAGTGTTGCCACATTTTAAAATAAATTATATAAAATATTTAAAATTTTTCTCTGAATACCAAAAGTTAACTTCTTAAATGAATACAAAAGTTATCGGAAACAATTAAAAATTATCTTATGGTTATTTAAATGCAAACTGGTAACAATTTTGCCTGCTCATTTAATAAAGTAAATAAATAAAATAAAACCTTTATATCTTTATATTTAAAGATGTCAGTTAACTAATATTGAATTGAAAAGTAAATAGTGCTTTGCCATCGAAACGATAAAAAAGTCTGGATTTTGCTAGTGTTCAAATGTAAATAGTCACATAATTAAGTAAGTTAGGCAAGGGGAAAATCGGTTTGAAGTTTTACACCTTTATTTAATGCCTTGTAATTGTGTCACTTTTCATGATATTCGAAAAAAATCATTCACTAAAAATATTAATATGCTTTATACGCAAACATGGAATGACGTTATCGATAAAGTCAGTAATCGATATTAAGCTTTTGTGAAACCTGAGATAAGCAATAATGCAAATATAAAACGTTACATTCAACAAATTTTTGTTTATTAGGATATTATGAGTCCGGTGCTTACTGCTGAGAGTAACAGACACTTTGATAACCCTTTAACGCGCAGTGTGTCGCTCCAGGAACGCCAAACTCTGACGTTTTGACTGTTGCCAGTCACGAAGAATAGATTTGATTTCTATAAAAATAGTTGCGGGTGACAGAGCTCCACGAGAAAGAAGCCTTTACTTTTTAGCACGTCATTTCCCGTAAAAAAATGGTCACGATTATTTTTAACAGCACTGACATCTGCCGAAAGAGGGAAGAACGCGAGAACAGTTGGACAGATTGCCCAATGCTGAAAAAAGGGCAGCCGTTGCCATCGCTCGACTTAACAACCAGCAAGATGGCGGACGATCGTAACGCCATCTTGCTCGGCACAGCCAGCTGCGTCAAAAAAAGGGTCTCTAGATCTGTGGCACGCGATGGACGTTTCGATCGTCCTCCATCTTTCTGGTAGTTAAGTCGAGCGATGGCAACGGCTGACCTTTTTTTCAGCATTGGGAAAGGGTTGCGCCTCAAACGGATAAAGCATCGTTGAGATTCGTAGATCGAAACTTTCATGACTTTATATATCTTGAGAGTACCTTTTGAAGCAATGCATGCTCGTACGAAAAAGAATGTTAAATAAAGCTTTCCGAGTTTAAAGTGTTACATCGAAACGGAACACACACACACACACCTACAACCGTCCCCATCACATGTTTTCCAGAGAGCCATCCTATTGTCATAAAAGCCGTCTGTTTTTCTGTTTCCAGCAGCAACTTAAGATAAGACACAAAGAAGCAGACGCTTTTAGGATCCCCCCCTTTCTCTTAAAAAAAATTGAGATCATGAAGGACGTTAGCCTGTGTTTACTGAAACCCGTCAACAGTTTCGGAGCCATTCCTAAAAAAAGATCGACGGAAGCCAGAGGGAATTACATTTATCTTGGCTGGCATCGGCAATTCGTGTGACGTCACGTGCGTGATTATTGGACTGTAAAGAAAATGACGTATTTACTGGCGCATGCGCGGAGTTGTGAACGAAGAGCGGGGTCTTCAGGTGCCTTAGGAGAGTTGCCAAATTCAACTATAAGGATTATTCAGGCAAAAGTCAGGCTTAAAGTTTGTTTCTCTAAACTGAACTGTGACACTTATCCAAAAGATTGCAAAGTTTCTTCTCCAAAGTAACGTAAAGTCTAACATATTATATTTCACGTCTGTGCAATTAGTTAATCATAGTTCATTACGAAAAAAATTTCGAATTTTTTCGTACTGTGGCATAAGTGTTGCCTTTGAAGCTGCAATTAAAATCAAAATTGAATACAGTTTTGAAGAAACAACTTATTGAAAATGTTATAAAAGGTATATGCATATTCAAATTACGGAAAGAATGCTATTCCTGAAAGATACCTAGACTTGTCCCGGGAAAAGATTTCTAACAAGACTATACAATTTTAAAAGAGGAATAAAAGAGTTTAGAATGACGCACCAAATGAATCAGTCGATCACTCGAGTGTCTCGCTCGCCCTCCAAATCCCGAAGCAGATCTTCCGAGAAGTTTCTTGAAAGCAGCGAATCTGACGACAACCGACTCGCAGCCCCTAAACTTCGTGTGTCCACCAAGAGTCCGAGCCCGGCTGCTCGCCGTGCTTCTGCGATTCACCTGAGCACCGCAGGTTCTTCGAGCCGATCCAACAGCAGGTCTCGATCTCTGAGGGCCAAACGGCACTCGGCTCACATACCTCACTCGCTGAGCGGGTCCCACTTGGCCTCGTCAACACCAAGGTCCAGCATTGCCCACTCGCTGTCCGTGCCCGACGGTGAGGCCGGGGACTTTCACCTGGTGCGCAATTTCAGCATCACGTCCAAAGGCGTCATCAACAGGGGCGATTCCTTCCGGTGCAAGTCCAGGTCGACCTCTCTGTGTTCCACCCCCACGTCTCCAGGTTCCGAAGAGGCGTTTCCGGCTTTTTCGAACAGCAGCGGCAGCAATGCCCCGGAATCACCGTCCACGTCCACCGCTTCCCAGGGTTCGGCCGCGTCCACCCCCGCTGAACACCCGCAAGACATGCCCAAGTACGTCGTCTGGCTCCTGGGCACGAACGGCGTCGGAAAGACAGCAATCAGAAATCAGTTTATGACCTCAGAGTACATTTGCCAATACGAAAACTGGCAAGGTGAGTATAAGAAGTGTTCAACTGTTTTGTTCTTGAAATGAATTTAACTGTTGAATTACAGACTGAACATGAGAAAATGAAATGCGAATTGATAGTGCCCAGTAACTTGGGAGATCGCATAATTAAATTTCAATATAAATGGAAAAAAGGTGACAACAGCGTCTAAGTATTAGGGATTTATTTAACGCTTAAGAAGGATAATAATTAACCCATTTGTGCCTGGATATTTTTGCGACTTTCTTCGATTTTTACTGATAACAGAAATAATAGATGAATTTCTGATGTCAACTTCTCGAACAAGGGATGATTTCTTTTAAAATCATTATGCATAAAAATTGAAATATCAACATCCTACTTGGTCATGTTAAAATATTTTGTAGATTTGAGGCTCAATACTCATGAATAAAGGCTAGGAAAAATAAATAACGTTTTCGACTAGTAGCGAAAATGCCGCCCCAAAAAAGGGACACTAGGCATAAATGGGTTAATAAAAACTGAAGTTTGCCAAAAAATCATATCATTGTTTAAAAGACCTTTATACTATCAACGTCCTGTTATATTTTTGAGATTCTGTAAACATATATATACTGTTTAATACTCAACATAAAAAAATTTGTAGAAGTAATTTATAAAAATGGAATACATTAACACCTGAAACGGTTTAGGGAAAGAATACTGCGCACAAAATAGATTACAAGTAGCGCATAAAACAAACTGCTTTAAGATCCATAATGTTACAAAATGTTTGAAATTTTTAATCCTCGTTTATACTTATTTTAAAATATGCCAGACGCGTATTAAGAATTTCTAGAAAAAGTATGTCATTTAAGGATGCTGTAATTTATTGCCAATTGTAATTCAATATACATCCCCCCCCATTCTATATTTTTAAAATTCAAAACTGTGCTTTCGTAATTGTGAAATTATCGGAAATGCCATACTTCTCTTTCCTATTGTATTTTAATATTCTAACAAGAAAGATTCTCATTAATTATTTAACTTTTAATTAGTTCAAGTATACAGAGAATACATATGTAGTTAAAGTAATAATACTTGAATTATCTGGATAATAACGCTAACTAGAGCTATCAGATACGTGAGATCATTTTTTGTAGTGTAATCCAGATGACAGTGATGAGACCGATCAATGGGTTAAAAATATGGTAGTGTGGTGTAATTATGATGAGCGGATTTGTAAAATTATAAAGTTTTGCCAAAACATTAGGTATAAAGCTTGTAATTTTCTTTTCATTACAGTTATTTTTCATCATTAATTTCCTCTTTTAACGTACTAATAACAATTGTAGGACTAACAGCGTATCAAAATTTCCAATAAAGGGGTTTGGCGGTTCTGTGTTCAAAGTTATATTTCGCAAAGGGAAATTTTTTCAGGCAAGTCAATTCATATTAAAAGTATTATGAAAGTATTTAAATGTATTTAAGCACTTCTGACATATTTCTGATTTTCCTAACATAGTTAAATATGATTATAAAATTCTTGGTTGTAATTACTCCGCTGTTTTTTATTTTTATTTTTTTAACCCTTTACCGGATTTTCCCGAGCTGAGCTCGGGCAGGTAAAATGTTCCATTCTCGATTATCCAGAGTGTAGCTCGGGCATTAGGAAATTTTTAATTTTTTACATAATCTGTCCTGAACAATTTCGTTTTGCTTTTAAACACTCTTATTTATTTTTCCGCCCACTAGATGGTAGAACTATACAAGATTTAGGAAATCTCATATGAGAATAGTGTTATTATGCTTTAAAAATATATGTATATGAAAATATGCATTAAATAATAGTGACAATTTTTGACTCTCCAACACAAAAATAATTGAACCGGCAAGGGGTTAGGGGCGAGGGTAATTATGACTAAAATATCATTCTAACCAGGAAAAAGATGTCTGTCTTATTATCATTTAAAAATATCTAAAAAAGTCATTTCAAAATATTTTATTTATTTATTATAGTTTATTAAATGCATTCCAGATAATTCATTTTAAAAAATCCTTTCGAACGCTCAGCCCATGAACGCTAACACACAGAATTCGAAATCTCTAATATTATTCGAATCGTAAAATTGCGATTTCCATTAGAATATTCGAATTGTGAGATCGCGGATACTATCGAATAGTAAAACAGCGAATACTACTCAAATAGTGAAATCGTAAATACTATTCGAACAACAAAAATCGTGATTATTCACTATTCGATTAATCGATTATTAATTCTATTCGAACATCTGTAATTGAATATAGAAATCATTCGAATGACAGATGAAATCAATTCAAATATCACAATTCCACCAAAGATGGTTGTAATTACCTCAATGTTTGAAATTTTGTGATTTTATCGGAGTGATTATGACCACTACCTTAAATTTTAGCATAAAATATTACGAAAACAAAATTTCTACTAGATGTTCTTAAAAGATCTAAATTACCTCCTAATTAATTAAAGCAATACTATATTTATAGTTAAAAGAGTTGAAATTTCCTTAAATTTAAATTCGTAAAAATTTAGTCAAAAGTACCTGCACCCAGTTAGTTATTCCATTTCCGCAGATCTTTAACTTTTCAGTGGTTATTGCAGAATTCCTAAACACTTATGACCGGTTTCGAAATTGCTGCATGAAACTAGCTGAAAAATATTCTGAACGTAAAACGGAAATATTGATCTGCATACCGTAAATCCCGTAAAAATATTCCTGATGTAAAAATAGACTGATAAATTACATATTTCAATTTTAACTACACGAATATGTATAATCGATTGGAAATCTCTTAAAATGCAAAGTCTCTAAAAAATAAATACATATTCGTATAGTTAAAATTTAAATATGTATTTTTTGAACACTCAATGTGAAAAAACTACTGCAACAATTCTAACATTTTTTTAAAAAGTAAAATATTATATCTGACAAAGATTTTTTTTTGTCTGATTTCCGTTGATTATTTTACAATGTCTCTTTTCTTAAAATTGATGTTAATTAGTCATAATTTTTTAATGAGAAGGCCTTTTTTGTCGCGTCAGTTTGTTTCGTACGTCACTGAATGCTTGACTTAAAAGACAGAGCAGGTGAATACGTCGTTTTTTTTTTTTTTTTTTTTCTGAATACAAGCCCACCACAATGTGAACAATTTTTTTCATTGACTTTATGTCTCTGATTTTGAAACAAATCACAACTTGGAAGAATGATTCTGAATGTCTCACGAAAAGTAAATATATATATATATATATATATATATATATATATATAGAGAGAGAGAGAGAGAGAGAGAGAGTCGAACTCGCTTGATAGAATATCGGTTAGAAGATTATCTCGCTTATAAGTTTTCAATGTACCAAACCGTAATAATTAGTCAAAGTTATCCTGGATAATGGAATATCCCGCTTATTGCAAAAACTTTTTGTAGTAAATTGGCTATTCCATTAATATATGTTTATACATATATAAAGCCCATTTGCCACGAAAAGTTATTCTAATAGTAGCTTCGTTTGGTGTTCGTTTACAGCAAAATCTATGGATTACAGTTTTATGGATCTCTCGTTTTTTTCTTTGAGATCATGTGGGATATGCTAAACGAATGTTTTATCCCCCTACACTCCATAGATTACGATTTTTGTTAAATGTTATCTAATCTAGCACTTATACTAGAACATTCCCATACATGCCGAATTTCGTATTATTAGCTTCAACAGGTTTGACTAGGCGAAGTACCTAGATACGAAAAAACGATAGCATCTTCGTGTATCCTTAGTACTTACAGAAAGAGTTAATGCTCAATCTAGACGTTTGCTTGGAAAAGTATTTCTATAGTAAAATTTCACGTAACCTCCCATGAAAACTTGAAGTGTAGAAAATATATTATATGTTCCTGTAAATCTGGCTACCAAATGTAAATAAAGCTGAGAGATTTGTTTATGCATATTTTATACTGCCTTACATTCCCCACCCCTTTCCTTATGCTTTGGCGAGGAAAAAAAACAAAAACAAAACTAAAACTGTGTCTATTTAAATAGTAGTAAAACGTGTCTCAGAGACATTGTACACTCACCTCTCCTAATAGTATTTCC
This sequence comes from Cheiracanthium punctorium, assembly GCA_038373885.1. Lineage (NCBI taxonomy): Eukaryota > Metazoa > Arthropoda > Arachnida > Araneae > Cheiracanthiidae > Cheiracanthium > Cheiracanthium punctorium. The sequence goes on along the minus strand of JAWZYV010003719.1, from coordinate 432,278 downwards.
CCCCCTTGCTGGCTTAGTGCCTGGATACACAGTGAGTAAAAGAAATAATTTTCAAACCTCCAAAAACAATAATACCGTCCATGGTTTTAACAAATACCTTAAACTACTTAAAAAAATTAATTAGCCTACTTCGATATAACTACTGGAGTAAAAAATTTAAAACTAAGATTTAGGTTTTTACTAATTTCAAGCTTACTGTTCCTCTTAAGTTTACTTAAAACTATTCTTTTAGAAAAACATGCAACTTTTGAACATCTTTTTAAAGAATTTAACGGCTTTAAAGGCTCGAAAAAAATTAGAATTCTTTACAAGTGTCAATGTGAACTGTTTAAAACCTATAGCAGTTATAAAATACCCAGGAAAAAGTGCTAAAGATTACTTAATTTTGAAATATTTCTCTAAACAGTTAACACTTCCGGGCATTTTTAAAGGCAATTTTTGTGCTTCTGAATTGTTTATGAAAGTTACTCGAGACAAGCAGTTTTACTGTTAGTATAAGCTCATAGCATGTTTGGTGAAGAGGCATTATTCATTTTTTCGACTGTTTAACATATCTGGTTGGTTTTTAAAGTTGTTCAAAAGTCATGTGATGGCGATCATTTTTCAAAACGAATATCCTCAAGCCGTTCCGTTTTTACGAACTATTCTTTGCTTTTATTTATTTACAGAGCAAATCTTATTCATAGTTGAAAATTTCGAAAATGAGTTTGATTTTCTTTTTCCAATAAGAGGCAATTCAGAGGCAGCATCTTTACTGCTTATCAGAATAATACCAACTTTGCAGGAAACTTAAAGACCACAAAATAAAGATCTAGGAATAAAAATAGTTCAAAATATCATCCGCAGGGGGCGTTTAACAACGATTTAGTGAGAATAAAACAGACAAATAAGCATTAACAAGTGAAGAAACTGTGAATCAGATGTTTTATAGCTAGCTCAGCGTTGTAGAACTTGCAAATCAGCAACTAAAACATTGTGAAGCGCCATCTGGAGGCAATGTTTGGAAGTATTTTTTTTCCTCATAAATCTTTCTCCCATGGTGTCATTAAGGTTTTCTGCAAATTTGGTAACATTGTGACCTGTAGTTTTTGCTATGCATAGCTGTGAATAGAACTTTACCCTGTACATATACTTGACCAAACTTCACATCCTCCTCCCACTACAAAAAAAAAATAAAATAAAATAAAATAAATAAATAAATAAATAAATAAATACTGTCTACTCGCCTGCGCAAAACTTATGGAGGTACTATATTTAAATGTTATCAGCACATTTCCGCTTCCCAGAAATATTTTATACTTAGGTGTTCTACTTACAGTAAATGTTCGATATAGGTTTTATCTGTACTTTAAAAATTAATCTAAAAATTAATGTAATACTTCATCGGTGACGTATCATCTGTGTATGGAGTGGGGTCTCACTGGACGGACACTCAGACCTCCATGTCTTTCCACTTGGACCCGTGAATGATCAGACCTTTAGAGATGACATCCTTGGATGCTTATGTGCGCCCTTCTCTCCAGCTAATGAACGATGATTTTCTGTTTCAAGACGACAATGCTTCACCGCACAGGGCACGTATCGTGGATGATTATCTTCAGCTGTAAACAATTCAGCGCAGCGAATAGCCAGCTCGATCACCGGACCTAAATTCCATAGAGCATGCCTGGGATCCTGTAGGAAGACATTAAGTTGTTCGAAATTCTCTTTCTCCGACTCCAGGCACGTTTGCAACTGGTTTGCAAGGGCAATCGCTCTCACTTCCAACGGAACTCATAGACTGCATAATGGACAGCAATCACGCATCGCTGTAGGTGCTGTATTGCTTCTAATCGGGGATCGTGTTCCATCCTATATCAAACTTGCACATCCAGTTTGTTGATTTTATACATATGCTGAATTCTATAACACTATATGGGTCTGGTAATTTATTTTCATGTTCTTTTATAGCTTACTATCTGTATACTCCAGGCCACTTTCGTTAAATTCTACTACGTGTAACTTTTTAAGTAATCCCCATCTTAGTGATTTTTTTTCCCTTAATAAATGATAACCAATGTAGATACATTTAATTTGAAATAGAAAAGTCACAAGTAACACATTTCATCGATTGTTGTCCTTAGAACATATTTTGTGGAAAATTCTTTCACATTTTTTTATGGACTTTATAATGAAAAAGACAGTATGAGGTTAAAAAATGCTATTTCTTGATTTTTATAACTGGAAAAATTTTATTTTAACATTTAAAAATTAGAGGAAGAAAAAAAATATTCAAAATTTTCCACAGTTTTTTTCAAAGAGTGATACGTGAAAGCAGAATTGGCCCCTGGGGAATCTCTGCTTTAGTGTCCTTGAGAAGATGAAAATGAATTGACTAATAATTCCTTATTTACCATCATATGAACAAGGTAAATGAGTTAGAAGGTATTATAATTAATGATTTTCGCATGATTTATTCATTTTTTCTTTTCTTTTTTTGCTTCAGAATATTTTCTTTACTTCGTACCTTTGGCATCAAACACAATACTTTTGTTCAAAGGACTCATGTCTATGTCATAGACAGTTCTGCAGGACATATTTAGACACATAAAAAGGGGCTCTGAATGTGTAAAGCGTATGTTAGCCATTGCGTAGCCATTATAGTATGTCCATAAATAACAAGACTATCTTATTCAGTTTTCGGAAAAGCTTTAAGGAAAAATTCAAACTCAATTACATATTTTATTTTTGAAATCTCTCCCCACCCCACCCCATAGCGATAAAATTTACCAGCAGTTTTAAATTTACGATTAAAGGAGTTGCGAATTACACCACAGATTCATTAAATTAAACACTTCAGTTTTAATAAAGGATGAAAACGTTAGATTAAAAAAAATTAAAGACTACTGAAGTATAAACATATTAAAAATAACGGGTGGTGATGATCAAAAAAATACGTGCCGCAAGAGCAGTTGAATAAAGGTGGAGTGAGTGAAGGAATGTCAATACAGACCTTGATATTGACGAAAACTAAACTTGGCCGAAATAACCAACGCCAATTATAGAGTTACAATAAATTTCGGCTAATAAAATTAAACTAAACAAGCCGCCAAGAGAGGGGAAGCAAAAGGGAGTAAAAAATACGTTACGATTGCAATCTGACGTAATGGAATCTATTTTTAGCCCAGAAGGCTCCAGGTGGTGCGATAAAAACATAATAAATGGCTATTACAGAGAGAAAGCTATTGCATGCGGGAAAAGTGAGATACAAACTTTTGAAAGCCAAAGTGAGGAAAAGTGAGAGCAGAAATATGATTTGCTTGATTTTGAATAGATTAAATTTAAGGAGAAGGAAACAACGGACAATACTATTAAATATGTGATCTAAATTACATACATACTTCCCTCATCCAGAATTTATTTTGAAGACATTAAATTTAAGAAAAAGAAAACAACTGAAAATTAGTATTAAATATGTGATCTAAATCACATCCCGTCCCCATTAAAAAAAAATGACTATTTTAAGTTTACCAGATTGTATTAACTTACATTAACGGGCATTCGCTCAATTAATCAGCTTGTATAACAGAGATTGAAGCAAGTATCAAAAATAAAGAGCAATAAGTAGAATGTGAGTTGCTATATTCCTTTATCCCCGTTGTTCTAAACTCTTGCTGAATTATTTATGTACTGCTTTCTCACAAACTGAAAATTCTATAAATACAAATGCTTTTACCATGATCGAATAGTGCATTTTGCATACTTTTGCCCCCTCCCCTTTTTTCTTCTCTATGTGCAAGTAATCAAATACAGTTAAGCACCGTTTATAAGTCTTTCAAGGGACCAATCTAAAACGACATCTGACTGAAACATTAATAAACAACATACTGGTTTAACGATACCAATGTAAATTTGAATAAATATAATAATTGTTTTTTTAAATCAGGTACTAGTACAATGAAAAAAAGAATAACTGACTTGTAAAACATAAAATACTCATCATGAAAGTGAAATAAATCAAATCTTTACTGTACTCTATTTTAAATACTGCATGTCTTTAAGAGTCTTAAATACTGCATGTCTTTTGTATAAATATATTACACATTGCATATCAATTATGACGTGATTTATGTTCCTATAGACATTGAATTAAAAAAAAATCATTGCCAGTCGTCTAGTGTTCTTTGATAATTAATCACAGTATTACGGTTTGAATTAAGTACATAAAATCCTTTTTACGCGTGTTCTGCCAAACAAGTTTTTTAATACAGTCGATTGCGTGTTTAACCCTTTAACGCGCAGTGTTCCTGCTCTGGCAACACCAAACTCTGACGTTTTGACTGTCTTCTCACGAAGAATAGATTGGATTTCTATAAAAATAGTTGCGGGTGACATAGCTCTACGAGAATCCTTTACTTTTTAGCACGTCTATTCCCGTAAAAAAATTGTCACGATTATTTTTAACAGCACTGACATCTGTTGAAAAATGGAAGAATGCGAGAACAGCTGGATAGATTGCCCAATGCTTAAAAAAGGGCAGCCGTTTCCATCGCTCTACTTAACTACCAGCAAGATGGCGGACGATCGAAACGTTCATCGCGTGCCACAGATCTAGAGACCCTTTTTTGACGACAGCTGGCTGTGCGCGGGCTCAACCCTAAGTAAGAAAACAATGACTGAGAAGAAAAGATCCAAAATTTAGCAAGGTTAAAATCGACGCATAACCGAAATCATGCGCATTATAAACGAAGCGTTTTTGCAGTAAAATGAATAGGAATGAAACGGGACTTTACGAAAACAACGTATAAATGTAAAAAGACATATAAATGAGAAACGTATAAACGGTGTTTTACTGTAATTTTTAGACGGTAATCGACTTCCAATGCATTTTAATTGAAAAAAGAAAATTTAGTAATTGAATTTAGGTAAGGAGAGGAAGAGGGAAGTACTTCAGGCACGTAGCCAGGAAAGTATTTTGGGAAAGAGGAGAGGTGTGGAAGAGCAAAAGGGGGTAGAGGTAATAATCATCACAAAAATGTTTAATGCGGTGTAAAAAATAATTTTGAAATATGTTTAATGATTTGTAAGAAATAATAAACAGTTTTGGAGGTATGTAGGAGGAACTCCTTATTCTTGGTTGCATTTTTAAACATCACGCTTGATTGTAACATCAGCAAGAATTCAGACAGTTCATTCAAATTTTCAAACTATCAACTAGCGGATTAACTAATGTGATATACCTATGACTCAAAAGAGAATCATATAGCTTTCTTCAGAAAATCAATAAAATGAAAACAATTCATGAGTCTATTTTTTGTGAAAAGGAATATGTTCATGGCAAGTTTTATTTGCTTTTAATATGTTTTTTAAAAACATCCCGAAGTTCTGAAGTGGTGCAGAATTAGTATTGTAAAATTTTATGAATGTAAAAAAGCGCACACTTAATAAATAACCTTATTAGTATAAGATTAAAGTTGGACAAAGAATATTTAACCGGACAGATAAAAATAGTAACAATGATTAAATGTGTTTCCCATGTTTTCGTTAGTTAGTATTCTGTTTTTTACTTCTGCTAAAGTAAAAATTTCGGATGTTAAAATTTAATTTTCATTTATGACCGTGAAAATATTATTACATGATTGTTATTTCATTATTTTTTTGGAAATTGATTTATTTCTTACTAATTGTTTCATCTTAAAAGCCGTTTAGGTACACGTGGAGAAAAAATATTCGAAACACCTATTAACATAATTCAGATTTCGTTTCATAATTTTGTTTACCGTATGTATCTGTAAGTTGTGTATACATTTTCACGTACAGTAGCAAGTTAAACAAGTGAACAAATTCATTTAGGGATGGACGCGAGACCAAAAATTAACTTTCTCATCTCGCAAAATACCTACATAGTAATGATAAAAACTTCCTTCTCGTCTCGCAAAATTACTATAAATCTCTATCTCGTCTCGTCTTGCATCCATTCTTAAATTCATTGCTTCAGTACGAGTTGGGGGTTAAAATGTTGCTTAATTCTTTTATTAAAATTACTTGTCATTTGCAAAGTAATTACTTCGTGTCATATTGGAAAAAAATCTAATGCAAATAGAATTGGTGCATCGTAATTTTTAGACCATTACCAGAATGCTGGTATTTTAACCTCACGTATTCCGAATATTACAGCAAAATCAGAGATAACTTTGTGAAATCACGATTTATGCTAAAAATTTTTTCATAGTATAAACATTATTTTAAGTTTTTCTTTAAATATATGCATTAACATCTTCTTTACAAATATGATGCCTTAAACGTTTCAGTTAATAAAATAGCTACAGATAGAGCAAAAACATGAAAGCTAAAGCTTGCTCCAGTATACAGTATATAGAAGGAAACGGGGGGTCGTATAGTTGTTCCATTCAAGAAAAAGTGTAATATTATGATTTAATCATTTTCTGTTATAACAAAACCTTTTCTGCATTCATTTAAAAATGCGTTTCAAAATCGTTATTACTTGTCACCACAAGAAAAAGTCCATGCGCATTACTGTAGACATTATCATGCATTATCGCAATAAGGATAATGCAAAATGATTTTATGAAGGCTGATCTTGTGAGTTAATTTCCCTGCTACCATTTGCAGCTCATGTGCAAGTTATCATTTAACTCCCCTTAAGCAACAGTGTACTTACCATTAATTTCTTTTTGAACAAGAGCAAATATGCGAAAGATTATAATTCCCCTTACATGGTTACAGGCTCTTATTTTTTACCTGTATTTTGCACCAGTCTCATTCTTCCCTAAGTCTCAAAATTTGCTTAACACAAACAAGTATAAAAGAATAAATTAAGATATGGAAATTTTTGGACCCACTGTCATAATTTTTCAGCTCTATGTGAAAGTTTCATTTTGATTTTAGTACTTATATTTTTTTAATTTGCTTATTTCTCTCTGTACCTATCAATCTACTATATCTATCTATCTATCTATCTATCTATCTATATATATATATATATATATATATATATATTCGGGTTTGAAATACCGAAATCTTAAAAAATGATTATTTATGTATACTTACAAATTAATAAACGAAATTTTAATTGGCCAAAAGTAACCCCCCCCCCATATTTTAGGAACGTTAGGAGCCCTCGACCCGTGCAGTTCTCTGACATAGTTTTTGGTCAGATTCCGAACTAGGTTCACAGCCTTATCTCGTGTTTCATACCGTGTGTTCATGGTTTTGGCCCTGGTTTGGTTAGAGCACATGCAGACGGACTGTACGATAAACCGAAATCATAGAAAATATGTTGGAAAGTGCTAAAAATTATTCATATTTGCATACGCACTGTGTAAAGCGACACAAATTTTTAACTACACCTAGCGAGAATTCATTATTTAAAATCATTATTTTTATTCATTATTTAAGTTTCTTTTGGACGAAATATTTTTAGCACTAGGGTGCTATTTCGTTCACGCCCAGATGTTTGTTTACGCGACTTTGTAGACATGAATTTTAGACAGGTTTTGTAGACATGGACTGTCACGGTGAAGATATTTTCTAATGTGTTTGACAGATAACAAGGAGGTGTGTGTGTGTGGGGGGGGGATTAAATCTTGAAATTCGCACAAAGTTTGCCATTTTTGATCATTGATCGCCAAGTTTGCTGCCAATAAATAACTTCAAAACCGAACCAAGCTTGGCGGTATCTTCCGAATTTGGCTAGAAACTAGAAAAACATAGTTAGAATGTGCCTGGCAAAGATTGTAAAATGGTGTTAGTAGGCAATTTTAATATAGATTTCAATTCAAAAGATGTGTTTTATGAAACAAGAAAGACAAACAGGGCACACTCATGGATTATGATTCCCATTCCAAACAGTATTTAAAACGGTGAAGTACAGTTGGAATATGCTTGGCGAAGATTGTAAAGCAGTTTTAGTAGGCGATTTTAAGATAGATTTCGATTCCAAATATTGTTTTATGGAACAAGGGAGAAAAAATACGGCACACTCATGAGTAGTGATACACTTTCCAACTTAATGGAATGAAATAGGGCAGACGAATGGATTTTGATGCGTTTTTAATATCCCTTTAGCGGATATTTAAAATCTGAAAGTGTTTCAGATTTTCTTCTTTTTTTTTTATCAGTCGGCGCTGTGATTTCCTCCTGAAGTGTCAGGACCGGAATCGGCGCTTCCATATTTTTTTTTCTCTCTCTTTTCTTTCTTTAATTCGAGAGATACATTTCCATTTACTCATCTTTGCCATTAAAGACTTGGTTCCTGTCCAAGCCTGTTGCTTTCGGCGACTACGACTCCAAAAGCGCCGCTCGGAGCACGAAAGAATTTGGCAATCCACACCTACTCCATTTCATTTCGGGAGATTTCTGCCTTGTAGCACTTACGGGCGACAAGATTTCTTCTCTCTTCACCCCCTCCTCTCCTCTTCTTACGCTGCTTTAAAACATGCAGACGAAGGATGCTGTTCGGAAAAGTAAAAATATCACGAAGAATGCAATCAGGGCCTGATTAAAAACATTCGGGAAACTTTAGCCCTGTTATTTTTTGGGGAGTCCAGCTATGCAGTCAAACCTTATTGTTAACCCTTTGAGGCGCAACCCTTTCCCAATGCTGAAGAAAGGGCAGCCGTTGCCATCGCTCGACTTAACTACCAGCAAGATGGCGGACGATCGAAACGTTCATCGCGTGCCACAGATCTAGAGATCCTTTTTTGACGACAGCTGGCTGTGCGCGAGCACAGCCAGCTGTCGGAAAGGATTCTCGTCGTAAAGGATTCTCGTGGAGCTATGTCATCCGCAACTATTTTTATAGAAATCAAATCCATTCTTCGTGACTGGCAACAGTCAAAACGACAGAGTTTGGTGTTCCCAGAGCGGGAACACTGCGCGTTAAAGGGTTAAAGTGAAGAGTGTTGAGTCTTTTTCAGCTCTTAAATTAAGTCTACACATTAAATTCGCTTTTCTCTCTCTCTTTTTTTTAATAAATAAACCAATTAGCGTTTTTTTTGTCTGTGTTTAGACCAAGGACGTAGCGGAAATAAAATTTCGGCGAGCGCCCAAAGGTGAGAAAGGTAAAATTTCTCACAAAAATGCTGATTTATTGACATTCAATTAACAAAAATCCAACCAGGTGCGATGGGGTCCTGGGCATGACCCCATCGTACCTGGTCATGTCCCTGCATTCAGCATTTCATGCAAAAAATATGTATAACATTAACTTAAAAATTACTATACAAATGGCCGTGTCCATAAGACACTGAACATAGTAGAAGGCCAAAGTGTGAAAGCCTACGAGCGGGTCTCGATCTAATGGAGTTTTTGGTGGTTTTTTCCTGATGTTATGTGAATACGCGTTAAAACCCCTTAAAAAGTACACCACGCAAGACACCCACCCCTTGTAAACAGATGTAAGCTTGCCATAACACAAAACTATAGTTAAAATGGGGAAAATTAAGTTTGATGCGACACCCTTTTTCTTATAAATACAAATAAAAGAAGAATAATTTCAAAATTCATCATTTTTGGGCATATTTTTGCAAATAAATCCAAATAATTACATAGGTCATTTTATGCATTTACATGCTATAACAATGCAGTTAAATTTTCATAAAGTTCTATTCAACAAAGTGAGAGAGATATTTTGCGAGCAAACTGAAAAATCTATCATTATGAAAAAAATGACTTGCTTTAAAATCTTCTAATAAACCATATTTTCATACACAATTAAAAAATTTTTTTTTTAACTTTAAAGGTACCTAACCCCTTTATACTGCGTTAGAAGAACTCATATGCTTATTAAGCTCACTAGCCATTAAAATTCACTCGAGTTCCTACATATATTTGCTTTTAGTAAAGCTTAGAGCACAATTTTTCTTTGAAAATATTTGAAATATGGAGTTTTAATTTTTAGAAGATAATTTTTTTTTTCGAGATATTATTTAGGTTCATCCTGTTTCCAAATAGTTAACTTAAAACTTTCTTTTTTCAGATGACGGTCAAAACAAAAGTGTTGTGGTATCTTTGGATGGTGTAGAATCGGAGCTGGAAATACTAGAATTTAACGTACTAGACGAAAAGGTAATGTTAATAGTTGAGTGGCTAGGTTATTTCTTATGAGAATCAACCCATGGAAAAATCTTAGTAGTGGATTAGTACATAAACACTACATATAAACATAAATGTAATCTGACAGTAATCTGATCCGATTGAACTGAAATAGATTTTAAGTGATCTTATAAACATATTATATTTCAGTTCAATCATATCAGTGATAAATGTTTCAAGTTAACTCTACATAATTTTCATGTGTCATATTTTTCATCTAAATAAGAGAAATGGTATCTATACCTTTTATAAAATAAGAGTGTAACTTTGAAATATGCATATTAATACTAATACAACAAGTGGAAATGCTTCAGACTGATTTCTTTTCGATTTCTGTTCAAAAATTTGTTTTTTACAGATAAAATGTAATAAATGCTCCATGAAAAATAAGAAAATACAAAACTTTTGGCATAAAATAGTTTATTGACACTTTCCAAAAATATTTTAATTTTTTTACGACTTAAACGATACTGTATGTCATTACCACTGTCCATTTGTTGTCCAAAGAAATCATAGGTCATTATGAAAAAAAGAATAAAAATAAAAAAGAATAAAAAAGAATCAAAAGAAAAAAATCAAAATAAAAAAGAATACCTTTCCTCTCTTAGCGGGTTTAAAAATTGAAATTTTGAAATACATTTGTGTTGATAATCTTTTATTTTGTTTTCAATGGAGTTCAATGACACTAGAAATATTGGTTGTCTATTAAAATTTGATGATATACTGTAGTGGTCTCATAAATTCTTGAGAAAGGTCAAGAACACAAAACTGAAGAAATATTCAGATTATTGTAGCTAAATTTGGCCAGATAAATGTTTTCTTAGTAAAAAGCATATAGTAAGATAAAAATATAAGAAAGATGAATTTTTATTTAATATGCAGGTTAGATCAAAAACATTCAAATCATGATTTATACTTCAGGAAAGGTCGATCTAATAAGGAGTAGGACAACCGTGCATTTTTGTACAATCTACACAACAGGCCGCCATACAATTAATGACAGCGGCAAGAAAACCTAGAGGGTATCACTGTGCTATTTAGTACTCATAATGTGTAAAATTCAAATTTGATCGATTTACAGGAAGCAATTTTGAATTATTCTCAAAAATGTGCTTGTGATCTTAATTTTGGATGCCAGTGTATTTTAAATGATACATAGTAAATATTATTAAAATAGCACGCTTTAAAAAATTCTTTACTATCATAAGGGATACAGGATGTTCACTGGCGACTAAAACGGCGACTTTTGCTGCTAATTTAAAGCTCAAGCTACTTGGGTGACTTTTTTTGATCCAAAAACGTCATTTTCATACTATTCCCAAATTTTTGGCTACTTGTGCCTTACTCCAGGTGACTAATTTGAAAATCAGATTTCGTGGTCTGTCAACTCCCTTTCTTTCAAATTTGATATTGGTCGTTCATCAAACATTCTAATCTGTTTTTTCAATTGCGTTATAAAAATAAATGTACTACATGCTCTGTTATATAACTCACGAAGCTTTTTCATTTATCACTTTATTCATTCCTTCTTAAATGAAGCTAAATCACGTATGTTGATTTCTTAACTGCAAAACCATGCAAAAATCTTACTATTTTGGCAACTAAAATTAAGATAATGACTACTAAATTGGCGCCTTTTTTATGTTGGTGAGGTTACTAAAGATACTATTTTCCCTTTCTGACATTGGTGGACACCTTGGGGATAGGATAATGAATTTCGTGCAAAATTAAAGTGGAAATATAAAATGTGTTTATTTTTTTCTGGCATAATTATCTACCTACAGTAATTTTGCATTTAGTGCGAATGTTTCCAGATCGACTGAGAAAAATGTAGTTAATAATATAGCATAAATTTTGTGCTAAAAAGAATATAAAAGTTGAATTTGATGATAGCGTATTTATTTTTGAGAAAACTCACTAGGAAGAGCTACAGTTTGGGAATTTCTACATTAAATTAAAAAATGTTTGCTGCATTGAAACTTCTGACCGAAACCAATCAAATTTCATTTGCCACAGAAAACAAGACCACATCAGCTGGATGTTGCACAGACAGCACGATGGAGAAGAAATAATTCTAAACAAATAATATTATTGCATTATCCAGTTTATCAATTTTACATGTTATGTGTGCCTTAATGCATTCTATTTATTTAATATTCTTAACCTCACTTATCGTTTTAGGCATGTTAAGTGTCCGAAACTGAAAATAATCTCGAGGATTTTTGAACATTCATATTATTTATTATTGTATACCATATTATTTATTATTGTTTACCAGTAATATCTATGTTCATGTGCCAGGGGTCGTTCCAATTAGACTGATCAAATGAACAGTCCATAGAACATTAATTCAGAGGCTTTTTACGGCTGACTGTAAAAAGCCTCTGAATTGATGCCTCTGTAATTGATGAATATTTCATTCTACGTATAATAACATTTACGTTAAATAAATAGTACAATTTTCACACCAAAAATGAAAAATATAGCAGTTTAAGACCCTCCTCTAAAAATAAATAAATAAATAAAAAATATAATAAATAAAATAAATAAAAATATGTAAGAAAATATAAGTTTTACAGGAATAAATAATATGTGTTCCATTTGATTCATCTTGTATTCAAAAGTTTTTTTGGTTTTAAAATACTTTCATGATTTTTTTTTTACTTAACATTAATAGTTATTTTTTTTCCAAAAAATAAGAAATTACTGAAAATAATCCATTTTCTTTCTCATATATTTCAGACCAAATCAAATAATTCAACTCCCGATGCTTATATTATTGTTTATTCCGTTACAAATCGTCGGAGTTACATTCAAGCCAGGCAAATCCTGTCCAAGCTGGAGGCTACATTTGGATCTAGGGCTGCGATTTTGGTTGGTAACAAAACGGATCTGGCCAGGCTTAGGACTGTCACAACAGTCGGTGAGTTAGCATAATTCTTATTGTAATATAAAGCTGATTTTTTAAATCAATTTGCTATAATTTTATTAGAAACATTCCATAGAAAAATCGTTAAATAATTTAAAAGATTTAAAAAGCCAATCTTATAAATAAAAATGAAATTCTGTTTGTTTGTTTGTTTGTTTATTTGTTTGTTTGTTTGTGGATTTGAGTTGTATACAAATCCACAAAAATAGACCTATCAGCCTGAAATTTTGCACAGATATGTAAAATAATATAGAATAAATCATAGTCCACTTTAAAACTTTGCAAGTCCACCCGTTCCCGGAATTTAAGAGATTTTTTATGTTCTGCACGCAAAAAGCTTTCCGTAATTGTAACCCCTGTAGTGAAAAAAGTGTGAAATAAGGATCGTGGTTGCCATGTGTGGCGATTTTGCCGAATAAGATGTTTTAAATTCTCAAAGTAAAAATAAAAGGATAATAATGATTTTTTTTTGTTAGTTTATATTCGTAAGGTTATATTTTTTTAAATTATAATATCGTGTGCATGGGAAATCGGAGCAGGAATGAAATGTTTTATACGCAAAACAATAAGAATTGAAGATTTCCGAGGCTAATATGTTAAAATTTTTTAGTTTGGCGAAAAAATAAAATGGCTCAAATGCCGAGAAAGTGAGTTCTAGCGGTTTGCACAGTTTCCGGCTAGGCGCAATTTACTGAGAGCTTAAGGAAACGGATTTTTGAAAACGCAAGTGCAAAGGTTTTATTAGAATACAGCGTTAAATTGTAATGATCCGTGCGAAAATAATGCAGTTATTAAGGGATTTCAAGCGATCTATCTTCAGCATTCTCGCGATTTTGAGGAGGATTCTAACGCTTGGCGCTATTTATCGTAATTTAATCGTCTGCTATTTGGGTTATGAAAACACCTGCGTATAAGTTTTTGAAATTTTCATTCAGTTGGAATTATGCATTTTTCTGAGCAGCTTTTCTGCATCTAATGTATTACATCCAGAAAAAAGGATGTTAGAAATACCAATTTTAATTTTGTTTAATCACACTCATGAATAATGATACACTTTCCAACTTAATGAAAGAAGGAACGAAAATAGGGAAGACCCATGGATTATAACTCTTTTTATATATAGCACTTTAGTGCGTATTTAAAAATCTGAAAGTGTGTCAGATTTTCTATGATTCTAGCGCTTGGCGCAATTTAATGAGAGGGTATTTTTAAAAACAAGCGTAGGTTATCTTATAAATAAAAATGAAATTCTGTTTGTCAATTTGTTGATTTGGGTAGTATACAATTCCACAAAAATGGACCTGTCAGCCTGAAATTTTACACAGATATGTAAAATAATATAGAATAAATGATAGTCCACTTTAAAACTTTGAAACTCCACTTTATTTCCGTTCCCGGAATTTAAGAGATTTTTTATGTTCTCCACGCAGAAAGCTTTACGTAATATTAACCCCTGTAGTGAAAAAAGTGTGTGAAATAAGCATCTTGGTTGCCATGTGTGGCGATTTTGCCGAATAAAATGTTTTAAATTCTTAAAGTAAAAATAAAAGAATAATAATGATTTTTTTAGTTTATTTTTTTAGGTTATTTTTTTAATTATAATATCGTGTGCGCATAAGAAATGAGAGCAGGAATGAAATGTTTTATACGCAAAACAATGAGGATCGAAGATATCCCAGACTAATATGTAATTTTTTTTAGTTTGGCGGGAAAAAAAATGGCTGCTAGGCCGATTTTTAGAGAGTGAGTTCTAGAGGTTTGCACAGTTTTAGGCTTTTTGGCGCAATTTACTGAGAGCTTAAGGGAATAGCATTTTTGAAAACAAGTGTATAGGTTTTCTTAGAATACAGCATTAAATTTTAACTATCCGTGCAGAAATAATGCAGTTATTAGGGCGATGTAGCTTCAGAATTCTCGCCAATTGAGTACATTGATTTAACTTGGGGGAAATCCGCCAAATTTCAGAAAATTGAAATCTTCGCATTTAGTACATCGAGGTAACGATGAATAAAACATGTTATAGTTGATAATTTAAAAAATGCGGCTGTATTAAGGGATTCAACTTTTCAAATAAATGCCTGGCGGTCGAACCATTTCCCATTTTGATTGCTGCTAAGGCAATGCTTCGAATGATTCCCTGAAAAAACTCTTGCAAAATGGCGTATGCTGGCACTTTGGCGAGGCTTAGATTTGAAACTGGATTTTACTTGAGACTGGTATATACGTATAATAAGTCTGGTTATAGATAAAAATGAATGTTGGTATGTGTGTAGGAGGTTGAAAAACTCCAGCACCGTTTCACTGATCACCATGAAATTTGGTTCACCTAAGTCTTTTATCATGGAGAAGGTTTTTATGCTATCCGTTTTCCTCTAACTTTTCACTAGGTGTCGCAGCAGGACGTCAAATTCTATTCCGTTTAGCCGTTTGCTATGCGAATATCGTCCAACCTATTTCGATGAAATTTGGTACACGCGAATATTAGAACACGGAGAATATTTTTCACTATCCATTTTGCTGTAACTTGCCGCTAAATGGCGCTGCAAAGCATCAACTTCTATACCGTTCGACTGATCAGCATAAAATATTTTATACTTACACATTTGAGCACGAAGAATATATTCTAACTGCGTTACTTTTGATGTTACTCGCCACTAGATGACACTGCAATGTATTATTATTTTAACTCACCACTAGATGACGCTGCAGCAGGCCAAATTTTTGACCATTCAAACGGTGGCTATGAAAATCAGTATACATAGCTATTTGAACAATGAGAATATTTTGGCGTTATCCATTTTGCTATAACTCGCCACATGACGGCGCTGTAGCAAATCATTACTTTAATTAACCACTAGATGGCCCTGCAGTGTATCACTTCTTGACTGTGCGAATGATCGCTATGAAAATAGGTATACATAGATATTTGAACACGGGGAAGAGTTTGGCACGATCCATTTTCCTATAACTTGACACTAGATGTCGCGTCAACACATGAACTTCAAGACTATTCAGCCGATCGTCATGCAAATTCGTATACATCGATATCTGAATGCGAAGAATATTTTTGCCGTATCCGTTTTGCTAAAACTCGCCACTAGATTGTGCTACGCCGCATCGCCTTCTGCACCGTAAAAACGATTGCCTTGAAATTCAGTATGCATGATTATTGAACACAGTATAACGCGATATCCATTTTGCTATATCTCTTTATTACAATAAATAGTAATCACAACAAATATTAATATCAAAAAGTCCATTCATTCCCGTGCGAAGAACGGGTACTTCAGCTAGTATTTTATAATTTAGAATTCTTGGAACAGCTGAATGCCACTTCTGCATTCGAAAAAAAAATCCCCCCTTACATTTTAAAATGTTTCTTTTCTTTCTTTATTTTTTTCCCAAATCATCTTCAATTCAAAGATTCCTCTTTATTTATAATGTATGCAAATTATTTACATAAAATTTATATTGTATTCAAATATAATAGTAGTAACACTTGTTTTTCTAATATTTTCTAGTTCAGAAAATGTGTTAATGCCAAACAATTTTCCGAAATTCCGTTGTTTCGCAAATATAAGATAACTTTTGTTTTTCAAGTAATGCAGGAGATTATTGTTTAAATTCTAAGATTAATGCTAATCCAAAGAATCTAGAAATGTTGAAAAAAAATGATTGGAATCTAATCTGTTTAATCTCTACGTATTATAAAAGAAGATGCCTGTGTGCGGCTCTGTGTGTGGGTCTGTGTGTCGGCGGACAAACGGCTACACCTAGAAACACCAAATTTGGCACTCGGGAAGATCTAAACATGAAGTTGTGCACCTCGAAGAGATTTTTTCAAAATTCGACCTAGAATTTTTTTTATTTTATGTTTTATGCGATTTTTGGCATTCTTTCTCACCTAATTCGCAATAACGGCGGAAATTACGCTTGCAGCAAAACGGCATTTGTATCATCGGATAGAGGAGAAATTTTTCTTTTAAAAACAGTTTGTTCTGAATACGTAACATAATTTACCGATTTTTAGGAATTTTTTTACTAAGCATCGAATTCGGCGAATTTTTCGTAAAATAATTTTAAAATTGTTGCCATCTTGAATTCTATCCGTCATAACTTTTTGATATTTTGACAAATCGTGAAACATTCTTTTCTCCCTCTTTTAAAATAAAAACGAAAAAATTATGTAAATTAGATGATTGTTTACGAATTTTAATGCAGCCTAATGTTTAGAATTTAATAGCATCAACACGATATTACGCCATTCATTACATTGCGATCGCGGCACGAGAACTTATGTTCGGTTGTTGCCACAGAAAGGACTAAAAAAAAGGTTTTTTTCAACCAATCGAGCTTTGAAATGGGATATCGGAATTTCAATTCGCAAGTGAGGATCTATGACGTCAAATGCTTTAAGATACGTAAAAATTAAGCCATAATTTCCAGCTCTATTTTCAACACAGGGAGACGATATTTTGATTAAAATTTACTGTAGAAATAAACTAATAAATTCACGATTACTATTATTAGAAGTGGTATTTTAATCGGGTGCTTATTTAAAAATTGAAATGTCTTCATGGTGCTGAAAATGTTCATTTTAAAAGTTACAAAGTTCGTTTCAAAGCGCGATATATTAAAATTTTTCTATTTACTATTTTTATTTTTGGCATTTAATTATGGCGCAGGCTTTGCCTAACGTATGCATGCACGTTGCGAGTATAGTTTTATTTTAACGTTGAATTACGTTCCTCCATAAAGGAGAGCTTACGGGATTACATTAATTGATCATGGCACGTGTTAATTAGGGATGGACGCGAGACGAAAAATAAGCGTCTCGCGTCTCGCAAAATAGCTTAAAAGCTTGTCTCGTCTCGCAAAAATCCTTATATCGTAATGTTACAAATGTGTGTCTCGTCTCGCATAAAAGCTGTAAATCCCTGTCTCGTCTCGCAAAAAAGTCGTCTCGCGTCCATCCCTAGTGTTAATTTAATTGCGTTGCCACAAAAGGATTAGAAAAAATGTTCTTTTTCCAACCAATCGATTTTTTAAATGGGATATCGGAATTTCAATGCGCAAGTGAGGATCTATGACGTCAAATGCTTTAAAATACGTAAAAATTACGCCACAAATTTAACTCATTTATCCCTGCTCTTTTTTTAACACAAGGAGGCGATATTTTGATTAAAACTTACTTTAGAAATAAACTGAGAAATTCATGATGCCAACCGGGGTATCTTTTACGGTAGTTAAACAGTGACGTCATAATTTTTTTTAAAATGCGTGAAATTTGTAAACTCTGCAACTCTAACGTCCTGTCACAGTTATAGCGATTCTAAATAGCTCCTCGAGATGACAGAGTTTGATGTTTTCAGTAGACAGAACTATGGAGGATTTATAAGATATCTTTATATTGGATACATGGATATTTAAGTTGGCACCGCTTGAATATTTTTCACCACGGTGAGATTAAATGTTTTGCGGTGCTAAATACGCCAATCCTACAAAACTATGCATAAATTAAATTTGTATGGAGAGCTTCCTTAATAGCAACTATTATGGGAAATGAATAATGTTTATGGTAATGCGTAAATTGCTAAAGAATCGCCATAGAATATAAAGGTCCCATTTGTGCCAAATAATGTAAGCTGTTTCGTTAAATTGAGCATTAAAGAGGGAGAAGCGAAGATAGATAGTATTAATATGCGTAATAGGTAGTATTGGTAGATTTGTAAGGATGATATGAATAAATCCCAATATACAACGTTAATAAATATTTCATGAAATTAAAAGTGTTCTGTTTATCCTTTTTCAAGGGTTGTTTTACAACCAACTGAACGATAAGTAATTCTAATTTGCGTTGATATATCCCGCAGTAATTTCGACAGAGGAGATTACTTGAACTTTTTAAAAATGAAATTCGCAGCTATTTTAAAATAAATAGTTGTTCATTTCATGTAGTGTCTGAGGTATTTAATGCTACAACTTGAACCTCAAAACAGTATGATATAGAAATAACACATTTTGAAAGTCAGGAGTTCTCTGCAAACCGCTAAGCTTTTCACTTTTCTGATCGCGAATGACACTGATGTAGTTTTTTGAGTCATGATATTGCAATGATGCCAAGTTAGTACTCATGACGCAAACTTTACATTATAAGTCAAATAATTTCGCTTTTATTTTAGCTTTCACATCACTGGAATTAAGTGGAATTACACATGTAGCGAACATTTTCGTTTCCTACCGTGCGAAGAACGGGCACGCAGCTAGTTCTTTGATAAAAGGCGTGAGAAAGCTGAGTTGCCAGAGGTAGAAGTGCAAAATTTTCGTTCTATAACGTAAAAGAAAAGTTTTAACACGAAATATAAATAAAATTCTTAATTGTTCTAAAACTGCACTAACATTGCTTTCAATTAAAAAAAAGAAATGTATTCAAAGCAGGAATATCAGAACGCGGAAGGGGACATATTGTATAGTTTAAAAGATACATCTTTTATTTTATTTAATATCTATAAACACATTGACTGTTCCATAACTGAATATGTATATTACATCGACACCTATTGGCGGATTTTTGTACTTTTCTTTTATTTAATAAATGGCAAGTGCATCATTTGAATTATCTGCAATTTAAATTTTACCCAATTTATACCAATAGAATGTGTTCTAGATCTCTTTGAAGTGTACAACTTATTTCTTGCTAATCCTGCATTCGTATTTTGCGTTAATGAAAAAAGGAATGCACGAGGGGTATCACCCTAAGAGGTTGTTTAGGGGGAGGACTTTTTATGGCGTTCTAATGCATATTCACGTTACATCTGGAAAAAAACACCTTAAACTCTAAACCGATAAAATTTGAAAGTCTGGTCTCGTGAGCATTCATTTAATATTTAAAAATATGGTATTTATGTACTATCTCTTTGACGATTTTCGAGAATAAGTTTTCACCTAAATGGCACGGCTTAAAGACAATAAAGGCATAATGTTATGAAATTTCATTTAAGGTTTCACTGTTTTCATTAAGAAAAGGATTTGCCCAGGCAGCATAATATTGTCCTCTGAACGATAACATATGTTCCGGCAACATTACTGAACGTTCAGTCCATAGAACATTAATAGATGGTAAGAGAACGTTTTTGTACTGACTAGATATTGACTAAAATGACTGAACTAATTTGGCACGTCGATTGTTGTCGAGGGGATTACAAATAAATACCAAAAATATTAGCAGGAAAATATCTAAGTGTCAAAAAAGGCGCATTGTGTATCCTGTCAGTAGCTAGATAATGGAGGAAAAACTGAGACAATGTCAATGTGGAAGCTACCAGTAGCACAACCATGTTACCTGGACGTCTATTATGGTCCAAAGAACGTCACTGAACGTTCTTTGAACGTTAATAAACGATTACAAAACTTGTGCAACCTGGCTATAAGTGAAAATATTTTAGAAATAAGATAACTTGGGATTCTCAGCTTCGTTTCACAAGTGTGCTGGAAAGTCTTTATGACTGATGCTTTTGGCATGATTTTACGAAGTGAGAAAGTCTAGGATTCTGACACACCGCTGAGCTGTCAATCTATCGGCCTGAAGTTTTGGACGGTTTTCTTTAGATGTAACGTGATTGCTCGTTAGAACCTCTTAAAGTTCTCCGACCAAGGCATCCCCCTTAGGCAAATAGCCCCGCGTAGTTTTGGCTTAATCACAAAATCAAATGCAATTAAATCGGCATGATTTATTTTTCTCGTTCCTTCTTCATATGTTCCTTCTTAATCAGAACTTTTTAAAGCCCAAGTGATGTAAGAGATTTTCAAGTTTATTAGGGTTATCATAGTAAATTCAGCATTACTACAGCAACTATTACTGCTACCTACACGGTTGCTGAGGGAGTTACGTCTTACACCATTTGTGGTCTTAATAGGATGCCTTTGTTGAACACTTCTTTGACCCTAACCGGGGCCATCGTGAATCTCCTACCGGACCTGCTTGTGCACTCCGATGAGTCATCCAAACAGGCCTACGGATGCTCGCTTATTGGTTCCAGCACTTACATACGCCATCTAATCGCCGAATCTAACTAATGAGAAACGTCCGTATCCTCTTTGGATGGCTCATCAAAGTACACAAGTAGGCCCGGTAGCAGATTCACGATGGTCCCCTCCCTAACCCAATAAAATCGAAAAAAACGGAGTTAACACCACTTGGGCTTTAATCAACTCATATCTCTGTGATTCTGACGTTGTTCTTGAACTCGAATTTCAGAGGGACGTTCTCTGGCGAAAGAGCGGGGCTGCAAGTTCATTGAGACGTCCGTCGCCATCAACCACCAGCTGGACGAGCTTCTCGTGGGCATCGTCACTCAGATCAGGATCAAGGCAAAGATGGCCGAAAAGCAGCGTAAGCGCAACAGCACCGGGTCCTCCAGGAGCAAAGCTACCTGCATCATCAAGCGCTTGTGGCGGAGAACGTGCATCACCAGCAAGTCTTGCGACAATCTGCATGCGCTCTAGGATCTGCGAAAATCACTTAAACAGAGGCTGTGAGGAGAATGGAACTGGCAGCGTTGCACACTAAGGGATAGGGTCCAGAGTCGATTGCCTGAATTGATATTGTTTGCGTACTACTTCTGAATGTCTGTACAAAGTTTGTTGATTTTTTTTTTAAACTTCTTTCATCGTTTGGAAAATCCGATTTCTTAGAATCCAGTTACTAAAACCTAAAAGAGCACTGCGTGGCAAAGGAAAAACATATAACATTTGAAAAAGTTTACAAGGTTCTAGCTTTTATGAAAATACAACATATTTATTTATTTAATTGCTTGATTGAGCACTGTGTGAATATGAATTGAATAACTTAGTCAGATGCTGTTCAAATTACGAAGAAAGAAGATATGCTAAAATTGAGCATAATAGGAGATGGCAGTTATATTTTTCTACTGGCATTATTTTCAACAAATTTTCTTGGACCCTACCCAGCCCTCTGTTCGTGCTTCTGGGGTGCATGGGCCTTATGTCTGGAAGTGTATCCGGAACATTTACTAAGCACATAGAAAGTGGAACTTTATCATGCAATTAACTATTAAAGAATCTATTCTTAAAATCCTAGTTTGCTGATTTTGTAAAGACATTCATCTGTGTTTACTGATAAAAATATTTTGTTGATACAACCAAACACTGAGTTGAACCAAAAAAGTTTTGTTCATTCAATGAAGTCATTCGGTAAAAACAGCCCAAAACAAATTTTTGTTCTATCAACAAAACATTTTTATTCACGCGTCCATCTTGAATGTAAGTAGAGAAATATTTACGTTTTCAAGGAATAAGCGTGAAAAATATTAAATGAACTCACTATGTAAATAATTCATACGGGCTTTATTTTAATGTATTTTCCCACAAGTGTTTTGGTGATTAGTACTATTGTTCTTACTATTACTTTGTAAATGTATTTACATCGGAAGAAAGCCGTATAAAATGCTTTTAGGTGTCAATAACTGAAGAAAATTCAGCTTGATTCAACGTTAAAATGATATTCATCATTGATAGTGTATTTTAAACTAAAGTTTAAACTTTTCTCTTAAGGCACTGCACATTTTAGAACATTAATTAATTGAAATCGATCAGCAACCGAAAGTGCTAGTGAAAATTTCAGTGAAGCTATAAGCTATTCTATAAGCCGAAGCTCGCGCATTGAAGCTAACTTGATAGAAGATACACGCCGTCATTTGCTTTTTGCATTATGAAAAAGCACTTTTGTTTTTTATACTTACACTTTCAGTACTGTGAAAGATGGGAAGTATTTTGGTTGTGTCAATAGACTTATGAAGCTGTAATAAGAGATCTCTTAAATGCTTTTTGAGAGATTTAAAAGGAGGAAAACAGTAAGCGATGAGAAGTTGTTTATTTAAAGCAATTTTATGACAAGTTGAGAGATTTGATGTTAACTAGGAACATTTAGTGCATTAAAAAAAAAGAACGCATGTTTGAAATTATACAAAAGAATACCATGATATCATCAACACTACAACTTATTGAGAGTGTATAGTTTTATGCCTTTAGTGTATGAATTTTCTGTAATATATCTTATTTTGTTACACGAACTTATCTCACAAAAAAGTGTTTCTTAAAAAATAAACCATTCTGTTGTAATATATTTCATTCTTTTTTTTTTACTGGCAGTAAGTTTAAGATAGGCCATACCTTTATGTTACTATCTGACTAAAAGGAAATTATCATGAAATTATTTGAATTGGAAGAGAAAAGCCTTGAAGGGAAGAATTTTTACCCCAAGAAGAATGGAAAGGCGTTTAACTCTGCTACAGCAAACACGTATTGTTTTGACGGGATGACTCACTAAGATAAGAGACATCAGCTCCAGTTTGTGTGGAGCTGTACTTTACAAAGGAATTTTGTATACGAAACTTGGCAGGGTTCGTTTTAGGATCATGCCAAATCACTCGGATGATTCACTGAAGAGATTTCCTACAGTTCAGCGTCCTGGCCTAATATGTTTACGTCCTGGGCTAGTATGTTTCCTTACATGATGTTTTAGAATTGCCTTTTGAATTTTTAATTGCAAGTAATATTTTTACTTGCTTAAAAGTAATTTTGGATTCTTGGAGAAACATAAATCAACAAAACCGATTTAATACTGACACCGCCTAAAACAACACCGGAATAAAGACAATTATCACCCGATAGCCTTGTGTTTGTTGAGAAGCATCTAGGTCCATGCCACCGATAGTCAAAACTAAAATTTGCAACAGTCAGCATGGCACTTTTACTTTTATATCTCTATGCAATACTATTAATGAGTTGTCAGTTAAAAAAATGTAATCTAGAGAAAATTACGGACTTAAATTAAAAGGGCCATACACTGTTAATAGAAGTAATTCAACATTTCAACATAAAATGGTGCTGAATTAGCTGCAACCTTTACAAGGAGGAACGTTGACCCATTATTTGGTCCTTGAACTTCTCAATGGAACCAAAATAGTGTTCAATGTTTCTCTATTGAAAAACAGACTTTTGAGCACAGATCTCGGGCAGCTGCATTCCGCCTGCGATTATTTTTTAAAAGAAAAAAATAAATAAAATTCCACCTTTAAAATTTTGTCTTCCTAGGCCACGGCCTACTCTGACCTATTTAAAAGTATGGCCCTGTTGAGAAGACGTTACATAAGGGAATTAAGATTTTGCATTTACATAGGAAATATACAGAAATACACAAATCAAAATGTAAATTCTTGAATATCTCAATAAATATGTTCCATGTTAAATTTCTGTCAAGAAGCTTCTTTAGTATTCATTGTACTATTTTCACGTATTGGTATAGAAAATCAAATGAACTAGAACTATTGTTGCAAGTTTTTTTTAAAAATAATTTTCCTAAGTTCACTGAAAAATCTGGAATGATTTTGTTTACTATTATTGTCTGGATATTTTTGAATTTAATGAATGGAAAAGTTTTAGTGCATTTGAATGAATGTCTTGTTATTAATAGGTAAGAAACAAGATTTTACATCGCTAAATTATTTCAGATATTCCAAGCAAAATTTTGCAAAATACTGTTTAAAATAAATTTAAAGGTAACGTTTAAATAAGACCACAGCTATATTGCTCTTATTACACATATTTAAGCTAATACACTTTCATTGAATTAAACATCAGTTACAATAAACTCAAATATTTGTTATTATTTTACTAAAATATATGTATATAAAATGGCCTGAATAAAACAAAGTAAAAAAAACACAACGATTTGAATTTTAATTGTGAAAGGATTAGACCCATGCTTATGGTTTAATAACTCCCTTTTTTTAGCTTTTATGTAAGCATTAACTTTTTGGGAAATTATTTACACATTTATTTTTTACTGAAATTTTCAAATAAAAGTATTACTTGTGTTTGCCAAGTGCATTCTTGAAACTCGTTTGCTTAGGAAAGAAATTTCATCATTTTATGGTGAAAATTGAGCGAGTCAATAATTGAAGATGCATCAATACTTGGTTACTCTTTTTAGAAAATTCATTGTGGCAGTTCAAAGAATGATAGAATATTACAAACGGCTTTTTAAGGTTCAATTATAAATATGGTAAGCTGATATTTACAGGGCTACTGGTCCAGATGGATCTAATTTAGTTTTTGTGGGTATATTCAAATATATTAATTCTCTGATTACAATATCGACACCCCTAGTAGCACAACGAGTTCAAAAAACGTTGAAATTACGTTGGAAACACGTGTTTGACGCTAAAAAACGTGTTTTAAACGTCTTTTGGACTAATTGTGCTACTAGGGACACATTCCTACAATTTATTTTTCAGCAAAAGATTTCGTAGTTCATAGTTTAAAAAAATGATAATCGGAAAAAGCCATTGCATCGCTTCGTTTGGACTTCTTTATAAAGTATTTTTTGCGACAAATTATAATGAAATAAATTCAGTATTTTTTAGAGAAATGGCATAAAGTAGGAAATTTCTTTTTAACATTAAAAGGGATAATTTTTTGGTGTTCTTTTTTTGTTGTAACTCGTTACGTATTCGTTGAAAAATAATGAAAGTAGGGTAGTTGGGGGTAAAGGTCCGAGCGGGGCAAAGATCCAAATTGCGTAATTTAGAAATCTAAATTACCCACACTGATTTTTTCAAAAGTTCCCTAGATGTCACTGGTTTTGCAAGCAAAGAATCACAGATGTGCGATTGTCAGTTTTCATACTATGAGGTAAATTACTTTTATGCGTATTTTGATGTAGTATTTAAAAATTTTTGAACTCATTTTTTGCTCACAATTTTACAAATTTATGTTTTAAGGGTTTTTTTTGTATGTGAAGCTAACCTAATAATGATCTCATTACTTTTTCAAGTGATACGACTTTTGACCAAAACCGCAGGAAAGCAATTTTCATTTGTGCATCAAATGGGGCAAGAATCTGTATGTACGATGGGGGTAAAGATCCGAATGCGGATCTTTGACCCTAATGCTCTGGGGTTTATAATAATGGGGATTTGCCTAGTAACGGTTTTGTTTGTTTGATATTCGCTTGTTGTATCAAGTCCTGAGTCTTCCAATAATCATCATATTGTACTAAGTTCTGGCCCTTCTAATGATGATGCCCAACAGGGTCGGAAAAATCTATTGTCCGACATGCAAGGTCATGTAAAATTTTCAACCAGGCATGTATTTTGTTACTGTTATTACTATTATTATTATTATTTGACACTGATTCGGCTTGTGATTGCAACATTTAAGTTCACATCAGTTCGTTTTAACAGTATGATAAGTTGTTCTACCGCCCTTAGAGGTTTGAGTTCCTTTTAGTTCTCTAACAGCCAGCTGTCTTCCCCCTATTTTCTAAGTTTCTCTAATTAAATTTAACTAACAGTGATTTTTTTCTTTTTGCCTATCTGTTGTTGTTAAACTAAGTTTAGAATGCATACTTTAGAGATTGTTATCATATTAAATCAAAATTTACCATGCAGTCCGTAGGAAAAAATAAAAGAAAGAAAATGAAAACAAAAAATTATTAAATAAAAAAATGATTATACTCCACCAGTATTGAAGGTGCTGATAGCAGTCAGCCTCATAACTTGGCAAATAATAATTTTCATCATTTGTCATCATTTCTCAGAATGAAGACATCTTTGCAAGTGGACTTCATTCTGAGTTTTGTGCCATGTCCACCACCGCGTATATTTACTCCATTAGATGGGACAAATATCCGAAAATACCAAAGTAAAAGTCACTACTAGTTTTTATGTATTATTTTATAGATAAAAGTGATCATTTAAGATGACAGCTAAAGGCCTAAGCTATATTCTAATAAAAAGTTTAGGTTCATAACTTGTTGCAATTTTTCAGAAATGAGTTATAATTCAAAATTGCGGATCTTTGCCCCCACCTACCCCAGGATATATATTTTTATCTTTTTTCTGGCATGGCAAAAGCAAATAAAAAAGTAGAGAGAGAGACATCGTTGAGCTTTCATAACTCGAATTACGCTTTAATTTGTAGGTGACCCACTTAAACGAAATATATTATGATTAATAATAGTCAACACTTATTGAAGTAAAACACTACCCCCCCCCCCTTCTTTTTTATTTTATACGTAAACATGATAACAGAAAGTTTCACCTGAGTGAGGGCTTATTTTGTTCGATATTATAAGTTTTATAAGTTAAGAATATAGAAATTCGAAAACGGATACTTCGATTTGTTTAGTTTGTACTGTCCCATTAGAAACTTTTTTATAATTCATCGAACTATTCATAAATTGAAGCTTTGAGTCTTAAATGTAAAGAATGATCTAAAAAATCCTGTTTGAGTACTTTTACACTCCTCCGTAAGCTGTTTCACATCTAATTTCACTTTCATCAGTTAGTTGCCATAAAAAAAAAGTTTTAAAATAAAATTTTGGCATTTTGCTGCCAGAATTTCATCAAAGGCAGTAACATCAGTGATTAAGAAAAGGTAATATTTTGAATTTCAGGATAATTGTAATTTTAGACTGCTTTATTGGCTTCGTTTCGGGACGAAACCGCAGACTGACCTAGAATAATTTTGGAAAAGCTCTTGCGGTTTTCAGCTTGGATTTTCAAGACGTGAAAGATGCAGAAGATGAATGTTTTTAGGGGCGAGATGTAGAACTTTCTTTCTGCAGCCGGGATCAAAAATAAATTAAACATGAAACACAGATTTTTTTTATTTTTGTTCTATGCACATCTATGCCATTAGATCACTTTTCATGAAACTTAGAATAATACAGTGGAACCATGTCTATCTCGAATCTCATGGGAAAGGGAAAAAAATTTGAGAGAAAGAAGTATAGAACTGGGAGTTTCAAATGCGTTCAAATTAAAACGCGTTTTAATTGTCGGTGTTGTTGAAAAATAGAGTGTAATGATCACAGATTTGACATGCACATACATTCACGGAAATTTTTAAATATACGTACATACTTTAACAATAAAGATGGTCTTTTAATGGCTTTTAACGGGTTCTTTCTCTTTCCTTGTTTGTGATGATTGTGGGAATATGGCCGATTATATACACGAGGGGTCTGGGCTGAAAAAGAATCTTTCTAAGGGGTCCTAATCCGTATTTACGCGAAGTTGCGGAGAAAACCACTGAAATTTCCGAACGGCTAGGTCGACGAGAGTGACCTGGTATTACTTCCCGTCTCCCAGTTGAGAGCATTATGCGTTCGGCCACTGGTCGGGACCTTTACTTTGTTACTGTTAGCTTTCTAAGGTGAACAAGAGCTACGAATACCTAGTAACACACATTTTCTTCAGATTTAATAAAATTTGTCGGCCTTCTCTGCTGCTTTTAAAAAAATTTCTTTTTCTTTTGAAATTTTTTGGCAGTTCACGTAAAATGTATAGCAAAACATTCATTAAGTTAATAAAGTTAAAAATGTAGAACTTTTACAATTTTAGAGCAGAATTGACGTTGAATTTACATTGTACATTATTCCATTACTTACAAAGAGAAACTATGAGAAGGGACTGAAGAATTTTAAACCTCGTGGACATGGACCATCGACGTGCTTAGGTTTTCGGTTTTTCTTCATGTCCCAGCCCAGGCTATTAATAATAATTAATTTAAAGAATAAACTTAAGTATTGACTAAGAATGAAAATGTCAGAAAAATTTTTAACCTCCACTTGATTGCAGCTTGATTCCATCCAATTCCACTTGCACATTTATGCAAAAGATAAGCAAACCCTTTAAAATCTTTTCCTCTTTCTTCTTCTTTTTTTAAAGAATAACCCATTAAAAGGTTAGGCATTTAATGCTATTACTTTCTTATATTTCAAATTAACTTTTAGTTTGTTTTTGTGTTAACCTTTACTATTCTTTTCTTTACTATTCTATTCTTTTCTTTTCTTCATCTTCTATTTTTTAATAATAAGCCTTTTTGTTCAAAATTACCCATAATATTTATATTTGTTCAATATTCGTCACGTAATCCAGTTTACATTAAAAAAAAAAAAATTCAAATGCTGACTAGAGATCAATAATAATAATAATAATAATAATTCAGGGCTTGAGTACGATCTGGAAGAAAATACAGAATTTGGATTAGTGAAAAAGAGTTGGTTGTTTTCCAGATAGGCCAAAAAAATAATTATTTTTTAAAGCATCTGAGGTTGATATAAGATGTAATTTGTTCTCATGTGGAGAGTTTGAGAGGGGGATTTCTTTATTTTAAATTTATGGTTTAGCGGACATTCAAAAACGTACAGAAGGGAGGTTCAGAATCTTCCCCCAATACAAAGATATTAACATATGATGTCCTTTTTAACCCTTTAACGCGCAGTGTTCCCGCTCTGGAAACACCAAACTCTGACGTTTTGACTGTTGCCACTCACGAATAATAGATTTGATTCCAATAAAAATAGTTGCGGGTGACATAGCTCCGCGAGAATCCTTTACTTTTTAGCACGTCATTTCCCGTTAAAAAATGTCACGATTATTTTTAACAGCACTGACATTTTTAACAGCAATCCGCTGAAAAATGGAAGAATGCGAGAACAGCTGGATAGATTGCCCAATGCTGAAAAAAGGGCAGCCGTTGCCATTGATCGACTTAACTACCAGCAAGATGGCGGACGATCGACTTGTTCATCGCGTACCAAAGACCTAGAGACCCTTTTTTAACGACAGCTGGCTGTACCAGCATAGCCAGCTGTCGTCGAAAAGGTCTGTGGCACGCGATGAACGTTTCGATCGTCCGCCATCTTGCTGGTAGTTAAGTCGAGCGATGACAACGGCTGCCCTTTTTTCAGCATTGGGAAAGGGTTGCGCCTCAAAGGGTTAAAGAGCCTTCCAAAGGTACGTTTGTATGAACATTTTATTGCAGGGTTCATAAACTCCCTGTTTCTCTTGACCTACGAAAGAAAGATCCAATTTATCAAAAATTAAGTGCACTACCATAACTATGACAGACTGTTTGCATTTTAAAAGTCAAATGTAAAAGAATTATTTTACAGATAAAAAAAATAACACTCACTCGTAGATAATTAATATACTTGAAAGTAATGTCTTTTTTTCGTATATCATTATTTTGCCTCACCAAAACTACTGAAGCTAATTCGTAATACAAAATTTGGCACATATGTGCGTTTTTAGCGTAGTTGCTAGATTGGAGAGTCAAAATTCTTAACTTATGGGAGATAGAAGGCCAAAACGTTCTTTTCATATATCCAGCGCGATCTCAAAGAAGAAAAAAGCTATCCTCAAAATTCATGCTGTGAAATACAATACTCACAAATACCTAAAAATGAATTTCAGAACATTTCAAATATAATCCTCCAAGAAGGGTAGACTTGAAGAAAGGGGAGGGGGGCCATTTTTCTTGAAAGAATAAAAATATTATGTATAAAATTCTCGCTTTAAAAATTAACAAATATGAGTCCTGCGCTTAGGAATAGCTTGTTTGTAATGTATTACTTGCTGAAGATTTATTTGTATGAATTTTATGTAAATCCAGGGCATTACTTTCCAGTACACCTAATATTTTCTTTTTTATAAAAAAACAGTAAACAAAGAACGTATAATAAGATTTCCACTGAAATTTGACTGAGAAACAAACATTAAATATAAAATCCCTTCAAGGACTAATGGTTTTCATGTTTTCTACCTGAGATAAAACTTGTATGGAATAAACTAACACAATTTTCAGTTTTAGCATATTAGTTTTGTATCCCCCCGTTAACTTCCTGTGTTGTGAAAGAAGATTCTGCGCAGTTTTACCTCCACTAAATCACGTTGGTTCACGAGTGGTTTATATCTTCTGGGAATCCTACTGAAAGGGTGTCTTTTTAGGTAAACAGAAAAGTGGATTTAAAAGCATATTTTTCAAGTAAAGGATGGCATCAGGCCAGTGTAACATTCGACTTTTGTTTACTTCAAAGCAGCTACGGTGGCAGTTTATACACCAGGCTCAAAAACCGATACGCCTCATTAAACAGCTTCATGTCACACGCAACACCACGCAAGGATTTCTGTTTAGGTTACTTGAAATTTTATTATTAAACTGAAATTTTTTTCAAGAGATTAGTTGTTTAAAGTAAGATATGACACGTGTAGGTCAGGATAACCACAGAGATTTTACAGTAGGCTGATAGTTTATTTCTTTTCTCTTTTTAGCATCAAATTTTTACGTATTTTAGAAAGACAGCAATAGACCAGCAGCTCCTAACTGGTGGGGGGCGTCCCAGTGGCGTAGCCAGAATAGAAATTTGGGTGGGTTTTAGGCAATGCCGTTACGGAAAATCTTGTGATCTGGAAATAGTAAGTTTCAAAAAGGTCTTTTTTAAGGTACATTGAGGCCCCTTATCCAGGGCCATAGTTACCACAAGGCACCCAGGCCCGAGTTTAGGAGATGGCATACAAGGAGATGCCAGAAAAGTGGACCACAATTCGATTAACAGTGGTTAACCTTGAAAAAGTAGTGAAGATGAGACCCCATTATCATTTGTTGCCACAGAGTCCCCTAATCTATTGCTAAGAATCTGTCTTTCTCGGATATATCCACTGTACTAGAACAATTTCTACTCTATTTCATATTTACAATGGTAAAAGGAAGTTATGTGTAAAATATCTCTAAAATTTCGTTAATATTTTATGGGCCCGGATCTCATTGTCAAGAATAAGGCCCTTTTAGAATTTTTTTTTTTTGGGGGGGGGGAGTGTCTGACCCTCCAAACCACCCCCTTGCTACGTCACTCGTGCGTCTCCTTGCAGGGTGCAAGAATAACAGACAAAGAGCAAGTATATAATGCATATTTTAAAAAATCGTCTTATTTATCCTTACTTCAAAACATATCTATATTTGCTTAAAATGTTTATTCAAACTTTACCAGTAACATTATTTTGTAGAAAAGGCGACTAAATGTACATTGTTGAAGAATAAGAAATTGTATGCATGATGAGGAATGTGAGGGGGGAGGGGGGCCATGGCAACTTTTAACTTTTCTACACCGATCGAGAAATTTCCTGCACAGCAAAATATTGATAAAAGTCAGGGAACGGGTGGATTTTTCTGGTTTTTAAGGAAGCACGGATTACTTTCTGTCAGGGGTGCAGCAAAAGGGGGATGGGGGTCACAACCCCCCTCTACCCATAAGGAATTTTTTGCCACACAAAATGTATATTCTTCTCTCCCTTATGACACACACGTATACATATATGTGAGTTGCAGTTGTCGTAACCACTTCCCCTTGAAAACTTTCTGGCTACGCCATTGCTTTCTGTATATATTTTTTACATAATTAGGTAAAATTTCAAACCGATCGTGCAAACGCAATGGATTTATTTTGGTTTTTCGAGCTTAACTTTTTAATTTAGTTGGAGTAATAACAATTAAAGTTCTACTTTGAAGTGGTACAAACTGGAATTGGTACAGAGTAAGTGAACCAGCGATCAGTGTAAGATACACACTGCTTGACAATTGCTAAGAAACAAGTGATTTATGCAAAATTGTGTCTCAAACAGCTGACCAATAGCAGTAAATTCAAGTTCAGAGGGCGTGTAGATCAGGACTCGTTATCTGTATAAAAGACAGTGCGTACAAGCTCATGATTCATACGAAAATTCATGCTGTTTGATGTTTGACGGAAATAGTGCTGGATGTTATAAAAGTTTTTTCTCTGAAATACTGCTTGGTTCTTGCAATAATTAAAAGCAAAATGTCAGCAAGACATCATTTGAGTGACTACGATCGCGGACGAGCAGTTGGACGACTGGAAGCAGGTCAAAGTGCCACCTATGTAGCTGCTGCGATGGGTGTGACGCATGATTTAGCAAGAACCATCTCACGGCGATTAAATGAAGTTGGTTTGTATGCACGGAAGCCTGTTCGTTGCATCCCACTTCAGCCACGCCATCGTCGAGAGAGATTACACTTTTGTAAGGAACATGTTGGTAAACGAAAATTGGGCTAGAGTAATGTTCTCCGACGTATCTCGTTTCAGTGTGACAAGTGATTCTGGCCACCAGTTACTGTGGAGAGAGCGTGGAACTTGCTATTCACAACAGTTTGCCTGTGAACGTGATCGTTACGACCCAGGCGTGGTGGTGTGGCAAGGTATCATGCACAAGGGCAGAACACCGCTTCACATCTTTGAGCGAGGAAGCGTTACATCGCAACGGTATTGTAGAGAGATTATTCTGGATCATTTTTGTCTTTTTACGGGTGCTGTAGGTCCAGACTTTCTGTTTATGAACGATAATGCGCGGCCACCCAGAAGCGTTGAGGTATCGGACACACTGCCAAGTGAAAATATTCTCCGCATGCAATGGCCTGTTTACTTTCCCGACCTAAATCCTATTGAACCCGCCTGGGATGCTCCAGTGGCGGCCCGTGGTCAAAAGTGTTAGTGCAGCCGCAAACATATGACCCCTCCCCCCCCTCCTCCGGAGAGGAATGGAAAATCTTTGTTACTGAATTCGAAAGCTGGCGGATTAAGCCCTCACCCAGGATAAAAAAAAAGAAATTACATAAAAAATGTAAGAGATCCTATTTTACTTCCATAAAATGGACATAAATTTCAACCAGCCGCTTCTATCCTCAAAATTACATTAATCCGTGTCTGATTCGAATTTTCCTTAGAATTATCTTTTGTAATGACGGCTTGAGAAGAACAGAAAAAAAAGAAAACTTACTTATTTTTTATAAGTCAAATCAATCCTCCTTTCTTTTAAACTTGCGAATCAGTTAGTAATATCGTTAGTAATATAAGGCGTTGTTTTAATCATTAATTTTAAAAGCTCTTGGCGTTGTTATATCATTAATTTTAAAAGCTCTTTAAAATTCCCCATGTTTAAAGAATTTTCTCGCTCGCCATGTCCTCTAAATGCCAGTTCTTGCTTACTTAAAAAGAGTACTGCTTTGATGGGTAATTGCATGAAGCGTCTATTCAGGCTTACCTTCTTGTTAAATTCAGCAATATAAAGTCGAGAGTTTCCCTTTAATGCGTCAGCAATTTGGGTCTCACTTCTTAACAACTCCTTAAATTTTAAAGAATTTTTTAAATGTTAGATTGAGCCTTCATGTGTTTTACATGTTCTTGTGATGGTGGTTAACCCATCATATCCAGTACCATTCCAAACGCTCTTTTTTATCCCAACGATTAAACACGGCCAACAAAACATTTTTTGTAAATAAAAACTGCCACATAGCCACGAGAATAATGCATAACATGATGACTGGAAGCTACGACCATGCTGAGACGAACCTGCTGTTTTCTTATGAATGGACAATTTTGGTATCGGTCAATTTTCTCTTAGTAGTTGTCGTTTATCATCTTCTTTCCATATGTTAAATGGAGTTTCAAGCAAGACACAAATCGGATCATAACGGGGCTGCATGTTTCAAAACGGTTAAATCATAAATTTCAATAATGCAGTAACAAATAAAGGTACAAACTTTCAACCTTCCAAGACAAAAAAACTTTCCTTCCTTTAGAACGGACTAGAACATATATTCTCTGTGTCTTACCCCCTTAGTCGAATTCTCAAGTGCAGACGTAGTTAGAAAATCTTTCATCAACTGAGTCTTAGCTGTGCATATCCCCTATACTACTAGCCTATGCCGGAGAGACTGCTTACGTATCGTTGTCATGGCAACGGTCCTGCCAATTTCTTTATCAGATCTCAGGGCTGTAGCAAAGATTTTCCCAATTGAATTGCGGGAAGATTAAAGGGCTTTTTCTCTCTCTGAATGAGCGATACGGCCGCAGTATGTTTTTTTTTTTTAAATTTACCGTAGGAATTCCATAATTCTAATCTGAATTTACGAAAATTAGTAGAATAAATTATTTTAAAGTATGTGCTGATAATTTCAAGTTCAGCCCGGCAGTACTTGCTGTATCCCACGAGCCGCCACTGGGATGCTCTTGGCAGACGCGTTGCACAAAGAGCCACCCCTTCCCGAACAGTGCAAGAGCTCAAAACCGCCTTGAGAGAGGAGTGGGACAATATCCCCCAAGGACTCCTCGATAGTTTAGTGAAGAGCATGGAGAATAGATGCAAAATATGTATCAGTGTCCGTGGTCAACACACATCTTAATAAGGTACTCATGTCTGCATCATTCTGGAACCTGAAGATCAATTTTTTGGGGCTGTTTGAAAATCATCCATTGAGCATAATTTTCATTTTAAGTTTTAAATTCTTCAATGTAGCGATATTTGAACCATTTTGCAGTATAATAAATGCATATCGTCCCTATTAAATATGTACTTAGTTTCATTTCTTTAATCATTGTCTATTCTTAAGTATTCCGAAAAACGTAACTGTTCCTTAGCAATTGTCAAGCAGTGTATTAGGATACATTCAAATTTAAATTCAGAAGAAATTCAATAGGGATTTTAAAAATTGTTACCACTCACCCTGATATTAGTTTGAAGAATTTCCATACCTTCTGTTTTTACTTCCTGATGTAATTTGAAGTTTTAGTTATTCGAAATTTTCAATATATGCTTTTTAATGTTTCAACCCTAAAATGCATTATTTTTAAAAATGAGCTGAAACTAAAATTGTAACTTTGGCCTCTTGTATTTTGGCCTATGCTGGGAAAAATACTTCTAAAAGATTTCAACATGTAGTTTCCCAGAAAATCATGAAAATTGTTCAAATTAGAAAAATTAGAATGTCTACTTTATAGCTCTCATAAAACAAAAGAAAGTAATACAAGCCTAATTAAACTGTTTAGTCTTATACTACTATTTTTAACAGTTTTGTATTTATTTTTATTTAGCAATAAAAATAAGAAGCAGTCAAAAATTTGGGCAAAAGTTTGTCCAGAGAACTGGAAGCACACGCTATGAATTCATGCTTGCTTGCACAAAAAATAATGTTGCCTTACATTTTTAAAAACTAAAAGTTATTTCCATAATGTCTTTTATATTCATATTAAATGCATATTTTAGACCAAAAAAACACAAAATGTTCTTTTCAAAACTGGAAAATGAGCGTGTAGCCAATTGGTTGCAGTGTGCGCTGTAGGATTAACTTTTTACATTAGATCATAGTATGAAACTTATGTTTTTTTTTTATCTCTACAAAATTAAAATTTAATTGATGGTGAACAAGTAAGAATACTATCCGAGAAAAACCATAATTTCTCATCAACAGATATTAAGACCACAAACTTTATCATGTTAAAGCTCCAATCCATTTAAACCAATAAAAAGAAATAATGAAGAGATAAAATTTAACAGCTGTGACCTCTTCGGGATTAAACAGATAATCTAAATATAATATAGCAATTCTTGAACTTACGATTTGTGTTTAATATTTTGTTAAACTAATCATTTTTTAATTAAAACATCCATTTTGTAAGTTGAGTTCAATCGTGTCCCAAATACACAAAATACACCTCACCGTTTCGATACACATATTAAAATGAATGAGAAGAATCAGGATGATTCTTTATAAGCAGCTCTATATGAAATCCATATAAAAAAAAACGATAACTTTTAGGAAACTTCCATATAAAATTCTTAAACATGGAACAAACAGCACAACAAAATTTTTCGAAAAGTGACACAGTTTGCAAAACTTCCTGTTTTGAAAATTTTTTTCTATAATTTTCGTGTCGGGTGCAGGTTTATCGTATATTTCAGTGTTTACCACAGCTTGCAAAGAAACATTCTAAGAATTCTGAAGTGCTAGAATAATTAGTTTTTTTTTTGTTGGCACAGCTGGCTGTGCCGCACAGACAAAAATAGGTGTCACATGTGATAATGATCTCATACATGGTTATCAGGCTTTGAAGGGAAAATTGTGCTTCTAATTCGTTAAAAATTTGGACTGCTGGACTGACTCCCCTCGACTTTCCGAACAATTGCGATTAAGATCATTACCAAGCATTTAAATAAATTTTAATCGATGAATAATTCATACCTATATACCAAATTGAAGCTCAATCGAATGCACCATTTAAACGCAAGCTCACTTTCAAGAATTTCTTTCCATATGCCATAATGTAAAAGAAATCTTTCTCGTAACCCTGTAGAAAATTGATAAGTCCTATACACACCAAAATCAATATCGGTCTTGCGACGGTGGTTTATAACATATGTACCTAATTTGAGCACAATCGAATGCCCCGTTTAGGAGCTATCGCGTTGGCTCACATACACACATACATACATACACAGATATACACACATACATCTCGTAAAAATAGCATAAATGAATTCAAAAGACCTCAAAACGTGTAAATACACCCTAATCTCGAAGACGAATTTTTTCATGATTACAATACTTTCCTTACATGGTACATGGTATGGGAAAAATAGTTTTTCTAGATTAGCCAGTTTGATTATTTTTTTCACAAATAAAATGATTTCCTCTGCGTGAAACATTGGTGTACGAAGGAATGCTCCCAGTGAAACGAAATCTTTCAAATGCGAAAAGTTTTCGCACATTTTTAGGAGAAAATGCAATTCTGATTTCATCTCTA
This sequence comes from Cheiracanthium punctorium, assembly GCA_038373885.1. Classification (NCBI taxonomy): domain Eukaryota; kingdom Metazoa; phylum Arthropoda; class Arachnida; order Araneae; family Cheiracanthiidae; genus Cheiracanthium; species Cheiracanthium punctorium. The sequence goes on along the minus strand of JAWZYV010003719.1, from coordinate 394,791 downwards.
CTTATTATAAAAGAAGGTGTCTGTGTGTGTGTGTGTGTGTGTCTGTCGGCAGCGTTACGGACAAACGGCTATACCTAGAAACACCAAATTTGGTACTCGGGAAGATGTAAATATGTATTTGTGCACCTCGAAGCGATTTTTTCAAAATTCGACCTAGATTTTTTTTTATTTTATGTTTTATGCGATTTTTGGCATTTTTTCTCACCTAATTCGTAATAACGGCGGAAATTACGCTCGCAGCAAAACGGCATTTATATCATCGGATAGAGGAAGAAATTTTCTTTTAAAAACAGTTTGTTCTGAATACGTAACATAATTTACCGATTTTTAGGAATTTTTTTACTAAACATCTGCTTCGCGATTTTTTTTCGTAAAATAATTTTAAAACTGTCGCATCTTGAATTCTATCCGTCATAACTTTTAGATATTTTGACAAATCGTGAAACATTCTTTTCTCCCTCTTTTATAATAAAAACGAAAAAATTATGTAAATTAGATGATTTTTTACGAATTTTAATGCAGCCTAATGCTTAGAATTTAATAGCATCAACGCGATCTTACGCCATTCATTACATTGCGATCACGGCACCAGAATTTATGTTCGGTTGTTGCCACAGAAAGGATTAAAAAAAGGGTTTTTTCAACCAATCGAGTTTTTAAATGGGATATCAGAATTTCAATTCGCAAGTGAGGATCTATGACGTCAAATGCTTTAAGATACGTAAGCAACTTAAGATCTCCCCGCCATAATTTTAACTCATTTATTCCAGCTCTATTTTCAACACAGGGAGACGATATTTTGATTAAAATTTACTGTAGAAATAAACTAAGAAATTCACGATTATTATTATTAGAAGTGGTATTTTAATCCGGCGCTTATTTAAAAATTGAAATGTTTTCACAGCGCTGAAAATGTTCATTTTAAAAGTTACAAAGTTCGTTTCAAAGCGCGATATATTAAAATTTTTCTATTTACTATTTTTATTTTTGGCATTTAATTTAGCGCAGGCGTTGCCTAACATACGCATGCAGGTTGCGAGTATAGTTTTATTTTAACGTTGAATTACGTTCCCCCATAAAGGTCCAACGCAAAGTTTTAATGATACCGTTTGAAAACAATTATGCGAAATATCGAAATTAACCCCCTCAATCTACCGGGGTATCCTTTACGGCAGTCAAACAGTGACGTCATAAATTAAAAAAAAATGCGTGAAATTTGTAAACTCTGCAACTCTAACGCCCTGTCACAATTAAAATGGGAATAAGTAGCTCCTCGAGATTACACAGTTTGATGTTTTTCAGGAGACAGGACTATGGAGGATATAAAAGATATTGCTATATTAGATACATGGATATTTAAAATGGCACCCCTTGGATATTTTCTCCCCACAGTAAGATGAAATGGTTTGCGGCGCTAAATACGCCAATCTTATAAAACTATGTATAAATTAAATATATATGGAGAGTTTCTTAAATGGCAACGATTATGTGAAATGATTATTATTTATGCTAATGCGTAAATTGCAAAGAATCGCCACAGAATCACAAGATCCCATTGAGGCCAAATAATCTAAGCTGTTTCTTTTAAGGGAGCCTTGAAGAGGGAGAAGCGAGTATAGATAGTATTAATGTACGTAATAGGTAGTATTATTAGATTTGTAAAGATAATATGAATAAATCGCAATGTACCACGTTAATAAATATTTCATGAAATTAAAAGTGTTTATCCTTTTTCAACGGTTGTCTTACAACCAACTAAATGAAAAGTAACTCTAATTTGCGTTAATATATCCCGCAGTAATTTCAACAGAGGAGATTACTTGAACTTTTTTAAAAATGAAATTCTGTTTTGTCACATGTAGATATGATTTTAGTAGTAAAATATTCCCTTCTTCCCGTATGAAGAGCGGGTGCGCAGCTATTTTAAAAACATCTCTTGAAAATAGCATAAATGAATTCAGAAGACCTCAAAACGTGTAAATACACCAAAATCTCGAATTTTTTCATGATTACAATACTTTCTTTATATGGTACATGTTCGGAAAGAAATAAATGGTGCTCCATTTCATGTAGTATCTTATGTATTTAATGCTACAACTTGAGCCTAAAAAACAGTATTATGTAGAAATAAGACATTTTAAAAGCCAGGAGTTCTCTGCAAACCATTAAGCTTTCCACTTTTTTGATAGTGAATGACACTGACGTAGTTTTTTGAGTCATTATACTGCAATGATCAGGTTAGTACTCATAACACAAACTTTACATTAAGAGTCAAATAATTTTGCTCTTTTAATTCCACATCACGAATAATTTCGAATTACACATGTAAGGAAAATTTTCGTTTCCTACCGTGCGAAGAACGGGCACGCAGCTAGTTATATAATAAAATCGAATATGAAATTATTTATTTTAAGTGGACGAAGATTAAATATATCGAATGTATGCATATTTTTGTCGAATGTTTATTCTATCACACGTTGTAATTGCCTCCACAACGGGGCTTCACCTTTTAGTTTCAAAATAATATCCTGCCCGACTTTGACTAGCTAAACAATTTTATTTCAAGTTTCCGAACAGCTATACCTAGAAAACCTTGGCCCCCGAGAACGAAAATTCAAGCAAAATTCAAATATGCTCCACTTTTTGAATTCTCCGGGACGGGCTCTCTCTCTTTAAAGAAAACGATTTTTGAGGAATCGGATGACGTCATGTGCTGGCGTATTGACAACTTCAGTTTGTCACGTTTTGGACAACATGACCCACTAATGAGTGGTGTTGGAATGTTGTCAAACATTCGTTGTGCCGGAAGCGGATTACGTTACTATGGTAAAAGATGGAAGAATAAACCCTCGGGAAGGATGTTAGAAATGTCAATATTTCATGGGGACACTGCTTTTTAAAAGTAAGATATTTCCTCCAGCAAGTTTAAGTTTTTTTGTTTTTTTTTTCAGTCGAATATATTTATAAAACATTTTTGAGCGTAAAAAAAAAGTCAACAGACACGGAATATAAAGAGTAACATTTTTCTTTGGATGGCACTAATGTTGACAAAAAAGGCGTATGTTTAATATATTTCGAAAATTCAAAGATGTAAAAAAGTATAATAAGTTTATTTAGTTTAAAATTTATAAGTTTATTTTTTATTGATTTTTTTTTCACTAGTTTTTGGTACATAAAAAACGAGAAAAATAATTTTACACAAAATATTTTACTTCAACAGGGGAGGAAAAAAAAAAACTGTACGTATATTTAAAAGCTTAATTACTCGAGTTGTAGAAATTTTACTTTGGAATAAGGTGTGGTGGTTATAAGGTGTGTTCGGAAATTTTACTTTGGAATAAGGTGTGTTCAGAATTCATCAGAGATAGCAAACTGCATTAAAATTGTAATTTAAATAAATAAAAAATAACCAACAAGTCTCAGCGTGAATCAGTTTTATTAATCGTACCGTGTATGTGCATATGTGATCAAAACGTTTGATACAAGTGAAGTTTTTAAATTTACTATTAAGGTTTTGTTTGTGGTAAGACCGATTGACTGCACTAGGGTCCTAGGTCTACAGGGGGAATGCCCGCCTTGGGGGACTTTCTAAGGCATCCTAGCTCGAATATAAGCGAGGTTTCGGAGAAAACTACGGAAAACTCCGAAAGGCTAGGTCGACAGGCGTACTCGGCATTTAAAACTGGCACCTTCTGCCTTCCAGTTACGAGAGCAGAGCCTCTCAGCCACATGTGGGGACTATTACGGTTTTTAATTTACTATTATTAAATTTACACAGCCGGCTGTGTCAAAAATCGTCTTTAATTCTGTGGCACGCAATGGGCGATTCGATCGACTGCCATACTTGTGGTAGTTAAATCAAGTGATGACAACTCCTGCACTCTTTCGGCATTGGGCAGTCTATCCAATTTTTCTTCTATATCGATGTATATTTTCATCATATTCTCCAGTTCTCAGCAGATGTCGATAGCGATTAAAATAATTCTGACATTCATTTTACAAATAATCGGTAATTTTTACGGAAAATTATATACTGGATAGAAAAGGATTCTCGTGTAACTATGTCCTCCTTAAGTATTTAATTGAAGTTAAATTCGTTCTTCGTGAATCAAAACAGTCCAAATGTCAAGGGTTTTGTGTCCTCACGGCGAGGACACCTCGCGTTAGAGGGATAAACGAAAGATTTGCGGCTAATTTCTGTGTCTGTCCTTGTGGTGTAATAACTCTTATTACGAAAGTACTTTTAAATTGTGGCCATGATATTTTATTCTCTTTTTTTTTTAGGAAATAGTACATGATAGTGGTGTTGTCTTTAGATCAAATTGTGGCCATGATATTTTATTCTCTTTTTTTTTTAGGAAATAGTACATGATAGTGGTGTTGTCTTTAGATCAAACCTATAAAGAGAGAAACATTTCGATTTAGTCGAATTGACTGTAGCCATGAAGTACACGCATAAATCCAATGAGCGAAAATAAACGATACATTGCGGAGCGATCCGTTTCCATCGGAAACTACCGGTATTTCCGCGAAAGTGCTCGTTGAGTGGTCTTTTTTCTGAGAACTCCTCTCCTCGCTTCCTCTTTTTCCCGAGAATTTCTCTCCTCGCTTATTGTTATATTCCGCTCCGCTCTTGTGGTCGTAAAACGCCCCTAAATGAGAAGCTCATTTTTGAAAACTGGCCCCAAAATCACTCCGACTGATCGAATTTCGCTCGTTTTGTTTAAGCGTGTAGCTAAAACTAAAAGAAAAAGAGGTAACACGAGCTTTGTAACCCCCCTCCGACTGTTAAGTGAATATTATCAAATGTACTAGGTCAGAAGTAACCTGATTAAACCAGCTTTAAAACGAAGTAAACTGCATTAAAATTAGCTCATTATTTATTCAGACTGACCTCTTAAAACTTCAGACGTGAAGGCCCGAGTGAATGGACACACCGAAATTCGGATATTTGCCAACATAACGGTAATAATCAAGCCCCTTTGCCGAAAATTTTATATTTTGGGGCCTCCCCGATTTTCTTTTCTTCTGACTACGTGCTTGATCACCGCCTCCTAGATATAAAACGCCTGAGAACAGAAGCTTTTACGTCATCACTAGGTCTTCTAAGATGACGTCACAGTTTTCCTTTCACAAAGTAAAACTAGTTAAAATTTTTGGTGAATGATACAAATTTTAGAAAATATCTTAAGTTAAAAATAAAAATTAAAATACCTTTCTGATAATAAATTATTTATTATGATCTATTTCTATATCATATTATATAATTATTATGTAGTTAAAATTTCTTATTTGTCGTAAAATTAAATTTTCTATCTTAAATCATCAAAATGTTTTATGCGGGAGTAAATTCACCATAAATTTTGAATAGTTTTACTTTGCGAAAATAAATGTGCGATGACATCATTTTAGTGGACCTAGTGATGACGTAAAAGTTTCTGTTCTCAGGCCTTCTTTATCTAGGAGGTGGTGGCTTGATCCGCTTGAAATCCGTTTTTCTAAGAATCCTCTCCTTTTCATTAGTAGTTTCCAATATTTATTCAAATCTTCTACCCTCTATCAAGGATATGAACTGAAACCAGGAAATTCCGGAAATAGCCATGGGCGTAGCCAGGAGGGGAGTTAAGGGGCTGCAGGCACTCCTAAAATGAGTAAATACACCCTATGGAGACATGTTGTGTTGTGATGTGGGTTTAAGGCCAATTATCTACATAAGGGATCTAGGTCTGTGGGTGTAGTGCCCCGTGGGGTTCTTTCTAAGGGGTTCGAACACGTATTTACTCTAAGTTTATGAGAAAACCCCGGAAAACTCCGAACGGTTAGGTTGGCGAACGCGACCTGGTTCCAAACCAGGCACTTTCCGCCTCCTAGTTCAGCGTAATGCACTATGCCACTGGTAGGGCCACCCTACGAAGAAAATTGCGTATTCGTGGGTAATTTTAATGTGCAGAAGAGTATTCCTTTTCTGATTTTTGGCTGATATTTTGGATAAAATCTTAGGATAAGATTTGGGATAAATAAATAAAAGAAGTCCCTTCTCTGTCTAGATGTCGAGAAAGAAAAGAAAATGAAATTTAGGGTCCTGCATATTTTTAATCACGTGACACCTTATGTAGAAACAGAAAGCAAGAAATATTTTAAAAAAATTCAGGGAGAAGGGGATGCGTTGTTTATGTAAGGTGGGATCATAGAAATGGGCATAAGCCGAATTTAAATTAAAAAAAGAATAACACGTGTATTTCCGAGTAACTGCAACATTTTTAACTCGATGCATGAGTTCCTTTTTATTTTCTTATTTTAATTCATTTTATGTGCAAGAGCGTTTAGGCAAAATAACTCACCCTCTTTCCAAAAATAAATAAATAAACCAGACACTTTATACGGATTTTTTGATTTATGTTGCATTCTAGTCTTTAAATTCTCAGCCACACCTCGAAAAAAAATCTGTCATAGCTGTTGAATTTCGGTCTTAAAATGATGACTGCTGGGACATCGTTGGATAGAAAAAAAAAATGTTTCTTTTTCCCATCAGCTTTGGTCTCTCTCAGCGGTTGTAAGCCCCGGTCTAAGATTTCTGTCACAGAAAATGCGGACATCTGGTTTCTAGAACACGTGAAACAGGTAAAATGTGTAATAATTTAATTTTAAATGAAGATGAAGATCAGTCGCGTAGGCAGGATTTTTTTTTTTTCTGTGGTGGCTGAGAACTCAAAAACTAAAAATCGGTATAACATATCTTTTTCTCTGAGAGGGAAAAAAGCCCCTTTTATTTTGCCTAAGTGCTCGCATGTGAGAATAAATTTAGAAAATATAAATAAACAAAAAAGAAATTAATAAATCCAGTTTAAAATCTTTGCTATGGGAACTTTCAAATTAACCCACGAATACGTAATTTTCTCAAATCTTATGTTTTATTTTTACTCATTTCAGAGATCACTGCAGCCCCCGTAGTTGATATTTTAATTCTTGTCTATCCTTATATACGACCCTTAAAAATAAAAGAATTCCTTTTTTAAGTTAGGAAGCAAGCTTCTACGAATTCACGGACTTAATTTCATTCTTCAGTTACCTTCCAGATGGCGCCACGAAAGATTCAATTGGGGTTATGAATGAAATGAAAGGTCCTATTTGAAAAGTAGCACAAAAAAGAAATTAAAGGGAAAAAAAAATATGTGTATACATCTATACATAACAGAAACTGAGTACTATCCCCTCTTTTCTTTGAACTTTGCCATATCACGGCATAACGTCGAGAGACGTGGAGAAGTGAGCCCAGATGAATTATTGTGGGATCCAATGAATCGGAAAAGGTTAAAAAATAGGCTGAGTTCCAGGGTGCTTGCTCCCTTTTTTTTTAATTCTACGTGGAACGATTGACCTATGATAAAAAGTGCCAGTCTAATGTTTCTAGAAATCGGGAAAGTATGGTGGTAGAAGTGGGGAGGTACATTTTTTTGTTTTCTTTTTTTAAACACATCTATTCGTGGAATTGAAATTATAAGCGTTTCCTTGACACCGGTGGGTTTAGAAAGGTGTCCGATAGAGGACAAGAAAGGTAAATCATTCTAACAACATGGATTATGTGTTCAGGCTATCTTCGAAATGTCCCGCTGTGACCCAGCAGTTGCACAAGCGCATCGTTCGAATTCCCAACTGTCGAAGAAAATAGTGTATGCAGCATTTATGGTCCTTTTACAGGACGCACACACACACAACTTCAGTACATTAAGTTTTAGAAACATCAATCGATTTTAAATTTTATTAAATTAATAAGCATTATTTAGCTTTATATGACAGCCTGATTTCCCTTCAAAAATGTGGATTTGGTATTTACAGCTCTTGCTATTAGTTAAGGTAAAATCAAATCTTATGAGTTATGTTCTGGTGGCAGATACAAAAAAAAAAAAAAAAAAAAATTGGATGGGGCTGATTTAAAAAAAAAAAAAAAAAAAAAAAAAAAAAAAAAAAAGCTTATTTGACCTAAACAAAATGTTGACGAAAGCAAAATGTTATGCTAAAGCAATATAAATTTTTGCGTGGAGGAACTAGCTTATATAAAAAAAGCTCCAAGGATGCTGATTGAAAAAAAAGTGTATTATTTCCTTAAATCTGTTGTTACAAGAGGTTTAGTTGTTAGCATTAATTATTAAGATGAAATCGGCATTAATTTAACTTCCCGATAGTTTAGATCAATATGAAATATTTTCTTTTGGATGAGGATGAAATATTTCTTTTCATACAGTTTGGATTAGATTGAAATGTTATTTTATTTATTTTTTATTTTTTTTAAATAATTTGCAAAAAAATAATTTTACCAAACTATTAAATGGTTTAAAATATCATAAAAGAAAAGAAAAGTAGCCCACAAACTTAATACTGTGCAATATTGCATATGATAAAACAAAAATATTGAAATAATTACATTTTTTCCAATTTAAAATGATCAAACTCTGCAGAACAAACCAACTGTTTTATTTCAGCGATCGATTGGCCAGCCATTTTGGCTTTCTGAAGATAAGAAAATTCACAGCTCACTGTTTCTTAATTAGCACATTAAAAGATCATTATCAGAAAGTCTCTTGTTTCTGATAGATACCGAACTGATGGAATTTCGCCATTTATCTGTAACTCGATTGAAGGCAGATGGATTGTACGTGGAAAACTTATCGAAGAATGGACTCTCACCGCCGAGAAGGAATGCTGGCCACTGATTGTTTCCATTCCTCAGCACGTAATTTATCAGTTCTAAACGATAAAGGAGTTTTTGATGCGTTACGCTTAAAATATTTTTATATTTACTTCGATTTGTTTGTTGTTAGGAAGAGGCTGCATTGTTTGGGGATAGAAATAAAAAAGTCGGTCATTTAATTAAAAAGTTTTCTTCAAGATGGGATTGATAAATTGTGGCTTTCTAGGGCGTAGTTACTGTCGCTGTCTTCGAATAATAAGACTCATTTCTATCAATAAAATGGGAAGACTTTCATGAACTTACAAACAAGAAGTTTCTGATAACTCATTAACAATTTTTTACATACATATTTTAACTATTTAGGAAAAGACCACCGCTCAATCACAAACAAAAAATGCGAGAAGTACTATTTGTTCTTTTTTCTCGAACTACACTACTGCCACTCGGTTTAAACAAAAGTACATAAAGCAACTGGATTACCGTAAATGGCGCTACAGTGGAATAACTAACTCTGTTTAGATGCAGTTTTTATCTGCAATTGTCCAACTACGATACAACAATAGGCGTCCCTTTTCTTGGAAATTCGTCTCGTGTAATGTGTAAATGAAAATCAGTATTTTATGCATACAGCGAATGTCAATCTGTGAATTCGAGTATTCGCTGTCATGTAGCTTGGTTGTTTTCACCGCTACAAAGACATTGCAAGACCGAAGATTCACCTACTGTTCCCAGTGTTGCTTTCCTGCATTGGTTTTGGAATATTCTGCTGGAAACAGAGGAGAATTCTGCCATCCTGCCTTTGTTGCGAAGGGGGAGAACAAGTTAAAACTTGTTCTGGGGTTCACTTTGAAGTAATCTACAATTATAAGCCTCTAGCGTACGTAAAAGTAAAAGGTAGAACAATACATTCAGTGAAAAAAGGATTTTAAAAACTTTACTTGATTATTTCTGCGGTTTTAGGTTATATTTTCCATAAAGAATATTAGTTAGGGATGGACGCGAGACGAAAAATAGGCGTATCGCGTCTCGCAAAATAGCCTAAAAGCTTTGTCTCGTCTCGCAAAATCCCTATATCGTAATGTTAATAATGTGTGTCTCGTCTCGCAAAAAAGCTTTAAATCTCTGTCTCGTCTCGTCCATCCCTATTTATAGTGCATGTCTTAAAAATTTTCATAAAATTCTATCTAAAGGCAGGGAAGTTGTCTTCTTCTCCAGCTCCAGTTACACATAGGTAACGTATACAATAATTCTAATTTCTAACATTTTCAAAAATATTCTTAAAAATAATTTTGTTTTAGATAATTGAGAATGCTATAGCCACTGATTGTCTGGGATTGTATTGTGCGCTCGTATATTCAGACTATAGTCATAGAGTGTGGTTATATGTGTGCACGCACTCAGTTTCGAGAGAATCAACAAAATGAATTAAAAAAAAAATTTTTTTTTGACTCCAGCTCCTGCCGAAACTCAAAAACTAATTTGATTCTGATCTTCCCGGTCTGGTTCTAAATTACATTAAAATTTTCCTACCCAACCCTACTTTAACAAATGTGCAATTAAATTGCTGTTATCTTTTAAAAGACAGAAATCACTTTGTTATGTAGAGAAGGGTAGATATAGTCATTTTTGTTCTTGAGCAACAACTGTTGGATTTGCTCTCCGATGGTTTTGTAGTTGTCAGAGCTTGCGTTGCCTTCTGATTAATTTCACCAAAATGCCGAGAACTGTTTCAGGTTCTTCGCGGCAGAGAAAACACAAATTTTATGCAAGATAGTATCTCTATCCCCCCCCCCCCACACACATACACACACATACTCTTATCAGCACACTAGAACCTAAATATACGTTTTTGTACAATAGAAAATTCCAATCAATTCTATTTAGTCTTTCTTCAATAGGTATTGCAAATTATTAAAGGCATGCAAAAGCAGGGACAAAGAGGTTCTGTTATGAATAAAAAGGTGTAGTAGAAACAACGATGTAAACCATACACATAGTAAAGTAATAATGTTGAAAGAAACTAATTACACTTTGTCATTACATGAACTAGATGGCAAAACACATGACTGAACTTAAACCTCCCCCCAGTATGAGGATTTTCTGGATCCACCACTGATCTTACGCTTGTTATACTCGTGTTGTTTGTGCTGTTGAGACTTAATCGGTACGTATGAGTAAATTAAAAATTTCACATCTTTAATTAAAAAACTTTATTGTCGATATCACGGTTCATATGAATTGCCTGAGCACGAATATGGAGCCATAATTACTTTTACCCCGTATTTTATGAGGTATTTTCGTTTAACTAATCTTTCTGAATTCGGAGACAATACAACCATGAAGTTCTCTGAGGAGAACTCTGCATTGATTTAGTTTGAATGAACTTTATCTAGTAACTTTTTTTTTTGTCGAGCAAAAAAAAAGTTGGTAGAGAAAACATTTAAACTTTTTAGCTGTTTACCGTACGCATAAACTGCGTGCTGATATACAGTCGATCCAGTCTAATTCTGATTTAATTTCTGGTTAAGCCTATAAGGTTTCTTATAACTTCTCTATTCAAAAAATTAAATAGTACATAATTGTTTCGTTTAAACAAAATAATTTATTTTTAAAATTAATAGCTTAAACTAAATTTCATTGCATCACAGACGCCAGATTTTACTGAATTACTTGCTGTATTTTGCGCATAGAGGAGTCACAGCACTCACAATTCACAATTTGACTATTTTGTGACAGTTATGACCCTCTGTGACGCCACTGTTACTCTATTTTGACCATCAGTGCAATAAGGGTCACCACAGAATGCTAACTTTTGAATTATGTCCTTCATCTGAACCACTTTGCCAAAGCTTTGTGATAATTCTCTAAATGAGACAGCTCTTTGAAGCGTCACAATTACAGGACACCAAATGGACAAATGGATTTTTTTTGTCTTTATCCACTTTACCGTAAGAAGCTTTCGCAATTTTGTCTTTTTTTTCCCCATAAAAGTTTTATTAAAACAGCTTTATCTAGTAACAAAAGAATATTGCCTACATCGATCGGAAGAATTATGTGCATGTTCATCTAGGATGTTTCATTGACAAATTTATTTTCATGAACCTGTTCCATCTCATCTCTCAAAGCCAACTATTGGCATTTTTTGAACGTCTTCTTTTTAAGTCTCATCTTTTAAAAGCAGTCAGTGGCATACACAGACTTCCTTTGTGGAAGGGGGAGTCACAGACATAATCTTTTATGTTAAAAGGCCTAATCTATGTGTTAAAAAATGCATGGACTTTATGTTAAAATGTTTTGGATAAGAAAGGGGAGGGTGTTTGAACCCCCAATGTCCTCTTATGTATATGCCAATGGCCACAGTCTTTCCTTTTCCCCATTTATTTAATTTCTACTTTTAATGACTTCATTTCTTTGATACTAACTACATCGGCAATATCGTTATTAGTGTAAACAAATTTTGCGAATTGTTAAATAAAGTACAATGGAATGTTGAATAATTTAAACTATGCCATAATTTAACAGCTTCGCTTTCTTTCCAAAATTGCCCGTTACCTTTATCGATTAATGCGGAGTTATCGATAGCACCGTAACGATCTGAGTTTAGCATTACCCGTTGCTGCTGTAATTACCTGATTATAAGCATGGAAACTCAATACTTTCCACAAAGTTTCCAGTTTCTCATAAATGTAAAAGCTCATTATTTTGAGTTTTAAAAGTATGGTATTGATTTAGGAACTGTATAAAATGTTTTCATTTTCTTTCTCTCGGACATTTTAGGATCATTTTGAACACAAGCCAAAACATTTAAGTACACAGAGTGTTAGATAATTAACAGAACTTTTAATTTAAACCATAGAAGATATAACAACAGCTATTGAACGCTTGGAGAGTTAGGAAGTTACGCATTTTATTCTTTCAAATTCCTCCTAATTCATGGTAATCGGATGATTGGTGTTAGACACGCTTTTTGATGACAGGGTGACGATCACAAAAAGCGCAACATGTTTACTAAATGAATGAAAATGTTGTAGATCTTTCAAACAGCGGACGCAAAGTTCTGAAAAATGATATTATAATCTATAGAACTATAGCCTGCTGTGGGGACAATTACAATAGGCGCTAGAAAAAACCTTAAAAAAAATTGCTAAAAATCAGGGTAGTATGCTCATGAAGAAATTCCACTTCCACGCATTTTCAAAACGCATATTACTGTTAAAAAATGTACATTTAATCCTTGCCCATTTAAAATAAATAACTAATCATGGACAATACTTAAGGATGGGAATCGTTTCCGAGTTAAATCTCTTAAAACGGTCTCAAAAAGTCCGACACCAAAGGACTCTGATCGATACAGCGGGCAAACGCAAGTGCGCATGTGCGACTGTATTTTATGATACATGAAAGTAAAAAACAATCTTCTGGCAGCAAAGTAATTCTTTTTTGTATCAATGAAAATTACACTCAATGTATTTAAATTTTGCCTACTTTAAATAAAAAAGAATTCTTGTATTCTATTTTTAACATTACTACAATTTCCTTAGCAACGGAATCCATTGTTCTTTCTCACTTAAGTTGCTAAATTAAACTATCAAATGAAACTGAACTCACATTTACAGTTCTTAACACTCGGGAAATGAAAATGCATAAATATTTTCATTTCCCGTTAATATTCTATGTAATTATCACAGTTGCGAAAGTAATATCGTTGCCACTTAAGTTTTTAAATTAATTCTAAATCATGGCTTCATGGGGACGGTAAAATCAGGATAATTTCGAGACACTTTCTCAAACAAACTATTTTATTGTACAAGAGCAGTTTTCAGGTGTTATCTGCAAACGGTAGGATTTTCAAATTTTCAAATTTGGGCATATTTTTGTCCATATTTCTGAACGTATGTTTGCAAATTTGCGAATTGATCAGCCAAATAGTACAGAATATATTTAATTTTTCAGTAAAACTTTTCATGAATGGCAAAAATTGTGAATCATTTCGAATATAACGTATTTGCGACAGCTTTTAACTTTTCTACACCAATCGAGCAATTTCCTGAAAGGCAAAATATTGATAAAAATCAGATAACGGCTAGATTTTCAGATTTTTAAAGTAGCGCAGATTGTTTTCTCTATATTTTTTAGATAATTAGGAAAACTTTCAGGCCAATCGCACCAATGGTGTAGATTATGTTCGAGCTGAACTTTTAAATCTTTTTTTGAGTAATGGCGGTGAAAGTTTTATTTTGTTGGAGTAGTACAACCGGAATTGTGACAGATTCTGTGAATCAGTGAATGAATCAGTCAATGATCAGCGTAACTATACATTAGGATACTATAAATTCCCTCCGAAGACGCAGAACTGTGGTATGGCCTTCACTAATAAGTAACGACATCTTGCAGGCGAAGCACATCACGAATCGCCAATAGTCCACAGTTACGACATGGTGGGAGGAGGTAGAGATCTAAGGCATACCAGACATATGCTCAGTAATATTCATTAATAGGAGTTTTGGTGGCCAACAGAAGACTTCGTACTTAGAAGAATGTTCTTAGAGACACTCTGCAGGAACTTTGGACGTGTTTGGTGTTGCTTTCTCCTGTTGGAATTCCCAACCCTGCCAGAATGCGACCCCATATTGCTATGAGATTCCAAGCCGTTAAACTGTTTTCTGCCCGTCTTAGATGTACTGAGATGTAGCATGGTACTGAAGTACTCTGTGCAGTAGTATTGGCGTGGTCTATGAAACTTTCTCCTTCTTGCAGCGACATCGTTCTTTACGTTTGATTGAAGAGAGAGAGAGCAAATGTATCATTAAAAAATGACAAAAAATGATAATTTAAAATTCATTATAATCAACTGACAATGTATATTACACTATAAAGTTTCCTTTACGTAAAATTGAAAATAAAAAATTGTTATATTTATTTTCATTACAATTTATCTCTTTTACAAATTGACCAGCATCTGTCTCTCTTCTTAATTATCAATACCTCATGTTTTATTTTTCTTTTATTCCTTTTGTTTTAATAATTGATCAAAATGTTGTAGACTTATCTGGAGAAAAATTGTATTAATACTCTACTGATACGTTAAAAAACATTTGATTTAAAGAACATAGTTTTTCGTCTACGAACTGTACTCAACAAATTACAGTATTTTAAGTGTTATAATAGTTATTACTTTAATTCATTTAAATAATTAGTTAAAGTACTGATTCTTTCAAAAACAAATTAAAAATTTTTACCTAGCTTACAAAGTTAAAGATAGAATTACAGCTAATTAAATTTTTAAAATTCCATTAAAAAACATTTTTTGAGTTATGTGCTTTTTTTTCATAGAAAATTTCTCAATGCTATTATAGAGCACAGATGACTAAAATTTGGTGTAAGTGGGTTAATTTTACAGAAAAGCTGTTTCATTACTAATCCGTACGCAAAACGATCACCTAAATTGAATACCACCGCAATTAACCATTTTAAACACTTTGTTACATTTATGCATTTATCAGTTACATCAAATCTTTGAAAAATGAAAGGTGCCTTTTATGGAAACAAAGGTTTCTACGGGAAAAAAATATATGATGTTAGTCTATCATGACAATCAAATGACGTTGAAAAATATCAATTGAAAAAATATCCCCATAGAATTTATTTATTTCTTTTGGTATTTCTTGAAATGAAAACATTTGAACAGTAAGAGCCATTTGTTACATAAAATGTATGGCCAATTTATTAATGCATCATATAAAACTGAAAAAGCGTGGAAATTGCTAAGTAAAACATCGTAATTATTCCTGATATTGTAGATAAATTTATCATCATAAAACTTAACGATTCTATATTTTTGGTCAAATTTCGGTGCAAATACTCACAAATTCTAGAAAAATTTCAAATTTGAAAAATAAAATCTTCTAAAGTAAGTCAGAATTTTTATATATATATATATCAACAAAAAATGTATAGTAAAACTTATAACAATATTATTATCTTACATACAGAGACGTATCCAGAAAAAAAATCGGAGGGGTCCTAAACTTGGAAAAGACTTTTAAAGAACTTCATCATTATCATTTTGTTAAGAAAAATCAAAATTTCGGGGTGGGTCAGGACTCCCTCCCTTAAATATACGTTCCTGGTTAAATATATTCAAAGATGGAATAAAGAAACATGTTCTG
Source organism: Cheiracanthium punctorium (assembly GCA_038373885.1). NCBI lineage: Eukaryota > Metazoa > Arthropoda > Arachnida > Araneae > Cheiracanthiidae > Cheiracanthium > Cheiracanthium punctorium. Next base: position 378,933 of record JAWZYV010003719.1, on the reverse strand, counting down.
ATTCTGATTAACCTATATGTAGCTTTAAATAATAAATCTATTTAAATGATAGGGAAGTTAAAACTCCCAATTTTATTTCAAATATGAAAAGCTGAATATTTTAAAGATTAATCTTCAGTATCATATATGCAAATTCCTCATTATGTATGATATAAAACAGATGGTACAGACTTAGATTTATAGGGAAGGAAAAATATTCAAAGAACTAAAAATAAAAAAAGCTCAAATTACACATCTAGAGGGGATTTTATATGCATCACTTAAAATTTAATTTATTTTAATGCTCTTTCTCTCTTTTTTAAAGTGTGCTTTAATATTTCACTGCTACATTCTTTTTTCTGTTTTACATTGAATTAGGGTAAATCATTCCAGGAAAGTAATCCTGAAATAGCTGATTAACTGAAACTGAATTTCGACATGTTTAACATTTGAAAAATTAATGAAGGGTAAAAGCATTTGCTTACGAAATATTAATGTCTATTATGTATTATCTCATTCTGTATGTTTATCTATTGGAATATATATTTATACAAAGTTAACAGAGCAATACAAGTCAAATTTAGTGACTTTTTTCAAAGTACTTTGTCCGAGTATAGTTGAAATCTGTGATTTTCTACGACGCACGTTTTATTTTACTAACCACAAAATATAATGTTGTAAAGAGAAAAAAAATCAAAATTACAGGAATGTTTCCGCATGCTGCGGAAACATTCTGCAGCATTTCTGCAGCTGGCGGAAAAGTACTCAGAAACGTTTCTGTAAAGATTAATGTTTAAGTCACTATACAGAACAACATTTTTATTGAAATATTGAAATTATGGCTAAAATGACTCATTGAAATATTAGTGGCGCCCCCTATGAATATGAAAGCAAACAGATCTAGAACGTAAAAAGATTTAAACGCGCATGTGCTGAACGTCCGAGATAAAGATTTTCTCGTCGTTGTGAATATTTTATATCGAAACGCAGGTTATGTTTCTGATTTGAGTATAGCTAGTTTACGTTATATTTTCGGAAATCTTTCTTCAATAAATGTGCACAATTTCTGAATTTTCTAACAGTGTATCTTACACACACAAAAAAAAAAAAATCTGCCCATGTATATTTATAGAATAAACTCTGATCTAATACTAAGTCTTCCTCACGACCTTCTCCTTCAGCTTCAGGTGGAAAAGTACAAGAGAAAGATCATGTGATTTTGGACCATAAATACAAAAAAGCTAATTATGTAAGGCACTTCAAAATTTTTGGAGTTTTTTACAATCTGTACTATGCACTGAAATAAACGAAATGAAACACTGAAATAATACTAAGTCTTCCTCACGACCTCGCTCCTTCAGCTTCAGGTGGAAAAGTACAAGAGAAAGATCATGTGATTTTGGACCATAAATATAAAAAAGCTAATTATGTAAGGCACTTCAAAATTTTTGGAGTTTTTTACAATCTGTACTATGCACTGAAATAAACGATAAACATTGTATCATTAACGAAACTTCAATTTTTTTTTTTCTAAAAATCGAAAACTTTGTAGTGTGTCTCTCCATGTTTAAGAATTATTTTTCGAAAGTTTTTTTAGTTATTTCAGTGTTTAGTGCGGCTGATATAGACTCATCCTGATTTTTTACAAGTCTTTATCGTAATTGGTTTAATTTAATTAGTAGACCAACACTGTGAGGCAGATTTTATTTCTTGACAACTATGACAGTCACTTCAAAACTTTCGTACCAGCGGGCGGCAGATTGGCGAAACGGATAGGATACTATCATCCCAACCCATAGGTCCTGAGTTCTATCCCAGCCGCGGACGCTTGATGGAAACAAATTAAATTAACTTGAAATTTCAGCATAGAGGGAAAAAATAAAATATGCGGGGCGAGTTCGCGGACGGGCGCCCCGTGTATTTAGGATTTTTTTTTTTTTTTTGGAAAATTTTTTAAGCTTGAAATTAAGCTTGCTATGTCAAGTTTGATTCAAGCTGGTCAAGTGTAAACTAGAACACTTGATTCAAGCTTGCATTAAGCTTATACGCTTAAAAGTTTCAAGCTTAATTCAAGTTTATTGACTTGATAAATCAAGCTTGCTGCAAGTTTGATGCAAGTTTGCTGTGCTGTCTGGGTTTAACCAACAAAGTCGGCAGTCATCTCTCCGTTTACATATTTTACTGACAAACAGTCAAATTAAAATAAACTCTAAATGAAAGTCTAGATCAGAGTGACAACTTTGTTTTTAATTGATGAGTAGCTTCTCTCTGAAAGAAAACCGTAATTTTATTCCGGTAAATACATAATAATAGATTATATCATAGTTATTATAGTTATTAATAATGGTTATAATACATTATTACATAAATTTTGCCCAAGTAAATTAATAAATTTTGCCCAAGAAGGCCATCTGCTTATTGAAATTAACTCAATTTTTGACAGTTCAATAGTGACTTTATTATTTTACTTTAAATTAGCATGTAGAAAAAAATCCGAAAATTACTTATTCAACACTTTTCAACGAGGAGTTAACCCTTTCAGACCCTCCACAATTTAGGACAAGAAAATGCTATCGTACAGAATGAATATCCTAATTTGTACACATAAAGAAAAATCGATTTTCCTCCAAAATTTTATGACCAAGATATTTAAATTACAAAGTGAATCTTTATTATTAAAATAAAATAAAAATTAATTCAAAGAGAAAATATTTAATCAGATAGCGAAGGCTGAAACGCTGAAAACTGATCCCTCCATTCTTAATAGATAAGAATACTTTAAGCAATAATTTAAAAAGTGTTGGATGCATTTTAATTAATAATAATTCAAACTTATTCGATATAAATCAGTATAATTCAGAACCTCAGAAAAAAAAATTTTTGTTCTATTCTGGCAAGAAGTTTTGAAAATATAAACTTTAATATGCAGTTAAAATCTGGTGTTACCGGGCCTTGCGTTAGATTTTGCTATTTTCCATTTCGTTACAATTATCTTGCAGCGTAGGTAAATATTAATGTGACTCTCAATCGTGAACTAGCCCAGTTTTAAATGTACATAAGTGAAATTTCATAGTTGAGGTAAATGAGGATAATTTTTTTTTTTTGAGAGTGAGTATAGTGGAAGGGGGGGGGGGTGTCACGTAATATGTGTGTGTGTGGTTATAATAAAGCATTGTTTCTGCTAACTCTTGATTTTTATATGCATTCTTCAGATTCTCCGAATTTTCACCCATATATACCGAAAAGTTCCGCGGAAGTAGGAAAATACTCCTACAACAACAAATAATTAGTTGGTCAAGAAGCATTGTTTTATACAAAATTAATTTCTTTTTTAAAAAATTAAGGTACATAATTCATTACGTTAATATTTTCTTTCTAAATAAAACAGCTTTATTAAGATGAACTAATTTATTTTAGCGTGATAACCATCGTGCTTTCTCAAGATTAGTCGTTTGGAATTCGTTAAGCAGTATATTTGCCGGACGTTTTATCTGCATAATTGATAACGTTTAAGAGTCAATGTTTTTGCATGAAAACATAAACTCACATTAATTCCTTATTCTATCTTCTTATTTTCTTTTAAAACGCCTTAACCCTTTAACGGGCAGTGTTCCAGCTCTGGGAACACCAAACTCGGACGTTTTGACTGTTGCCAGTTCTATAAAAATACTTGCGGGTGACATAGCTCCACGAGAATCCTTTACTTTTTAGCACGTCGTTTTCCGTAAAAAATTGTCACGATTATTTTTAACAGCACTGACATCTGCTGAAAAATTGAAGAATGCGAGAACAGCTGGATAGATTGCCCAGCTGTTGCGCAGCTGGCTGTGCCGGCACAGCCAGCTGCGCAGCTGGCGCAGCTGACGACAGCTGGCTGTGCCGGCACAGCCAGCTGTCGTCAAAAAAGGGTCTCTAGATCTGTGGCACGCGATGAACGTTTCTTGCTGGTAGTTAAGTCGAGCGATGGCAACGGCTGCCCTTTTTTCAGCATTGGGAAAGGGTTGCGCCTCAAAGGGTTAAATTTTAATAGAACGGTTGCTTAACCTTTTGACACGCTGTGATTACGCCTAGAAAAGCTACCTTATTTCAGCACTTTCCCTGCTTGTCGCATAAAATATGGTTAAATGGTCCCAACGCCGAAAAATTGCAACCGTTGCCATGGATCCCTTTAACTACCAACAACATGGTGGTCAATCGAGTCGCCCATTTGACGCCACACAGATAAAGAAGTTTTCTGACGCAGACGGCCGCACACCACTAATTATGCGAATGGTAGTTAAATGGATCGATGGCAACGGCTGCTCTTTTTCAGCGTTGGACAGTCTATCCAGTTGGTCTACTCTATATTGATGTGAAAATGCTTGCGTTTCAAAAGTTGAATGTTACGGGACGCTTGCCTAAAAATCTTTTACAGGCAGAGAATGCCTTTTCGAAAATATTTCTTCGACTCCGATGAGTCGATATCGAGAGGGAAACGCTGAGCGTTCCCAGAGAAAAGTTTACAGAAATATCTCCCCTGGGATTTTACACACCATTCAATTTAATGATTCTCGTCACAGCAGAGCGAGCTCTATTTTTTTTTTTCAAAACCATCTCGTAATGACTTGGAAGGCACTCTATTTTTGTTTAAAGACTTGAACGACATATTATCACAGGTCGTATGCTGACCATCTTCCGTATGAAATGTAATTACGTTAGTTTTCAAGTAGGATTATAAGGAGAGATCGAGTAGGAGAAAAACTTGGCTAACAGCTTGGCTTGTACGACGTTCTAATTTTATTAAAGAGGAAACTTTGGCGTGCATACAAAAAAAGTGGCTTTGAAGATTCGTTGAATTTATATTAATGACTATGTCATTTTATCTCTCACCCCCTTTATTGAAAATTGTGTGAAAAATGTGTCCCAAAAATGCGACATAAAAGAGTATGTGACATAATTTTACATCTATTTAAATACTATTAGTTCACAACAGCTTTAATCTATTGTTACACTATTTCGTAAGCTGTAGAACATGCATCACATGTATTTTTTACATATATTTAAATACTATTAGTTCACAACAGCTTTAATCTATTGTTACAATATTTCGTAAGCTGTAGAATATGCATCACAAGTATTTTTCTATAAATAGGTTACAATCATAAACCTTTCAACGTAGGGTTACCAGGCGAAATACGCTAAAGATGCGGGATAAAATGACATAGTCAATTAATATCGTTTTATTATGGCAATAATGAACCGAAAAAATTAGGGGGGTTCAGGGGTTCTCCCCCTGACGAGACTAGAACAGGCGAGTTTTTATCTATCGATCTATCTATCTATCTATCTATATATATCTATATATATATATATATAATATTTTGGGGAACAAAACAGGTCAATTTGTTATTCGTATATGGACAGGTCAAAAATACAGTAATGAGGGTTAATTTTTAAAGAGGACGCTCTATATACACAGGGTCATGATTAAAAGACAAGATTCTAAGCTGTCTAAAGCCGAAACCGTAGAAAATTGTGAAATTTGGTGAATTACTCAATAAAGACACGGGTATTGTTTAAATGAAATTAAACCTGTCATTAGAAGGCGTGTCATTGAAAATCTACACATTTAGCCACGCTACAAGTTCAATACAAACAAGATCCCCCAGAAAATTTTCCTGGTTTTATAACAGTTTCTGCTTGACGTCGAAAAAAATTTGCCTTTTTAATACAGTTTTTTCGCCATATGGTAGTGATATTTGGAACTGTTTTCTTTTGAAAAACATTCGCATATTTTTATTGAGTGATTCACAAAATTTCTGAATTTTCTAATGACTGGTTTAGGCTGCAAACAGGTTTTATCTGTTGACATATTGTAAGTCAATTCAAGACTCTGTATGTTAATATTGGATCCAGTTGACGTCCCCGAAATTATTACTTAGCAAAATCTTTGCTGCCGAATTTATCGCAGAACGTTTAGCGCTTGGTACATTTCTGCAAAAAAAAAAAAAAAAAAAAAAAAAAAAAAATGTGGCTTACTATAACTGTTTTGTCCATACATTTTCAATCTGTTTGTGCTTGAGAATGCATTGTTGTCTAATTGTCTCAAAAACAAATCAGGTTAGCTTAAATTAATTAAAAAAGTACTTTTGCAATACGCTTTCATTTATTTATTTAAGAATAAAAATTAAATGGAGATATTTGTTGGCCATATATTTTCTACCTATCAGTGGCGGATGTGGGGCAGTGGTTAAGGGGTTTAAACCAACCTCCCCACTCCTCCCGATACTGTTCCTTATTGTACATTTTGTTTACATCAAATAAGATTTTTTTTTACATTAGCCATCTCTCCCCCCCCCCCACCTAAGAAAAAAAAGGCAACTGAATTAAATAATGGTTTCACATTTCGCATTTTTGTACGTTTTGCTTAGATCAACTTTGCTTTTTTTAAATTTGCCTATTCTTTATACGAAAAGTAAAAATCCCACTTTACCTTGTGAATTTACAAACGTCGTAAAAAAAATAATCTAGGTTCAAGGTAAATTCGGGTTCAAAGATACTGTGTACAGGTATCTAATATAAGAATATGGTGCAGGAATAATATTAATTGCTTTTCTGCGCAAGGAATTAAATAAACCAAATACATTGGAAAGCTGTAAAAATTGACTTAAAACAGATAGTTTTATTTTGCTTCGTTGAGTACATGTTTTCTAACAACTTTGAAGTTTCACAATGCCTTTACGTGTCTGAAGTGTTTATCCAGTTACAAGACTGCTTTTATGGCTTCGCATTACTGATGTCACACTGCAGTTACTGAACTACTTTATTTAGCACAAAACATCGCGTTAAACCCACAACTAGATTTCATTTATAATCTTCCTTGGAAGATGGGAACATTTTTAAAAAGTATGCTGAACTTAGGAATTTTTTACGCAGAGCTATTAATGAATTATATTAACGAGTTCATAAATTGAAAAAGTAAATTTTGAAATTTATCCGTCCAAAACATGCATTTACAAGTTTCTTAGTTTGAGCCAATTGACACCAACTATCATATCTTGTCACACTGTCAAAGGCACACGAATTCTCATACTTTTACTTTCCAGGATATTAATTTTTATGCACTTTTTATCTGTTTTATAAAAAACTGATGAACCTGGCAAATCTGAAGCAGAAGCTAACTAAAGTTGTCATGATAGTCTATAGTCACCCATTTCAAAAAAGGAAGAGGTACTATGCTCAACTCGTAGAGTGTACCAGAAAGGCAGTAACACACTTTAGTTAGTAATAATAAAAACTAGTAATGAAAAGAAATAAGTTTTTAGAAATTGTCTAAAGAATCATTTTACCCTCAACCCAAGGGTAAAATCATCCTTCATTTGAAAATAATTTTAAGCTGTTTTTTATCGGCAAAATAAAAGATATCTTTCAATCATACAGTATGCATGATTTATGTTACGAAAATTTTAAAATAAAAAAGCGTCGCAAACAATAAAATGGAATATATTAAAATTAGAATTCAAAAATTATGGCCTACAATAAACGCAGAAATAAATTAAATAATTTAATGGGGATTCACGCATTTTGAGAACAGTTGATGGGCTGCCGTGACACTAGGACCTGGTACTGGAGTTTCTTTCGTCGAGGGATTATTTTACGCGGCAATATGGCTTCCCACTTTAGGTCGTATTACTGGAACAGGCCGAGAAAATAACAAACGTGGCAAGTATAATTCACATATAAAAACATACTCTAGTCTTTTCAACACTAAGTCAACATACTAAGTCATATTTCTGCTCATTAAAGACTGTATTTCTAAATAAATGGGAAGATAGTACTTACCTTATAAGAGATATGATAACACCCAGTATTTTTTAAAGAATTCTACTCAGACACGTAGTACACTGATCGCTTAAATGCCGCCCTTACTTTTTTTGACTTGGCACAACTAGTTTATGCGTTACCTGGTAGATAACGCTGACCGTATCTAAGAAGTCTGATGTGGATCGTTTTGCTAGCTAGGATAATTTTGGACCAACTTTAGCTACATACACTGAAGAGCTGTTACATTATGACAACCCACACATTTTTCAATGAACCCGTCTGGATGATACGGAGAGCACGTAATTAAGTTAGAATGGTATTTAACTGTTGCTGAAGAAGGTAAGGAATCATTCTTGCACCTGCACTTGCGAGTGATGGGAAAGGCTGTTGATCTAACCGAATTGGATAGAATGCAGATTGCAGTGGCCCGAAGATTCGGAGCGAGTATCTCCGAAACTGCACGACTGGTCAGTTGTTCACGATCTGTGGTTGCTGATATTTATGGAACGTGAATTAATGACGGCGCAACCAGTAATAGATTCAAAGATGTTGGGCGTCCACGCATCATCAAAGAAAGGGGATGCCGGAAACAGTCCCTCCTAGTACAGTAAAATCGGCGGCAGACAGTGGCTCAACTGAGAGGCCAATACACAACTCGGAATACACAATTCAGCGGATACTGTTGGATATGGGACTGCGGAGCAGATGTCCCATTCGTGTGCCTCTGCTTACCAAGCGTCATCTACGCCCAAGCGTCAACTACGCCTACAGTGGGCACGGGAACATCGAGACTGGACCACGGATATGTGGAAGAGATTTGCCTGGTAGGTTGAATCCCGGTTTCTCCTTCATGATGGTCATGTCAGGGTACGTCGTCTTTCAGGAGAACAGCCGCTCCCCTCTCCTCGGCAACTCAGAGCTCAAACACCACACCATGTTCCAATATCTATGTGGTCGCTGCTTATATATTTAGTATAACCTGTCTCCAGCATCTAACCAGAACTCGTGGCATCCATGCCCAAGCGAGTTGTAGCTGTTTTGAAGGCCAAGAGAGGCACAACGCGTTTATGGAGTAGGTGATCATAATGTAACGGATCTTCCGTGTATATATTTATGTATGTACAGCGGTAACATTTTACCATGTTCACGCTTAAATCTATTGAGTAAAATAATAATCAAACAGAGTATATTTTTACTCGATTTTCGACTTCAAACAGCCATTCTCCCGATTGAGTAAAATTTGCTCCATTAATCGACAAAAATCAACGCAGCGAAATATTCTCAATTTTTGAGCATTATACAACAGCTTCATTTAGGCTAAATAATAATCAAAAAAGAGGAGTGTCTGTCCGTTTTCGATTCATATAACTGTACTCAATTATGAGTATTATTTAAGCTATAGAATGAGCGTTTTTACAAAATCAGTCCTTTTATAATTAATATATCTGTACTCAATTAAGATTATTATTTTAAGCTGGAAAAAGGGTGTCTTGTTTGCTGTTTTTAATTAATATATTGAATTATTCGTTTTCTTCATTTTTTATTCTCAGAGCTGTAATCTATGATTATAAGCCCGAGAAAATAAATTTTAAATCAAGGCAAAAACATTACATATATCTTAATATACTATAAAAAAGTATTTTTTAATAAATAGAATATAATTTCACTATAGTCGCTAGTTATAAAACGAATTCATAGTACAGTCAGAATACAGAAATGCAATCATGGTTAAACGAGATGAGATTTAATTAAAGCAGCAACCCAATTTATTTACATGAAAAAGGTAAAAATACTACTTACTTACTTTGAGTGGAGATATCATAACTTCATTTGTTTTACAACAGCTTTTTATAATCCAATCGTAAGAAACTATGTCATAAAGCGAAATCTTTACCTAAAGCATCTCCTCCATATCTAGGCTGAATTTATTTCACAACTCTGAATATGAAAAAGATGCATTTGGTATTCGGATATAAAACCAAATTATCACAAGCGAATACACACACAACTAAGCATCTCCCGCCGTGAGCTATGATGCTACGATGCCCGCGTTTGTGACTATGAACCGTTACCCGTTGAAGAGCGTTGGTCACGTGATAGTAATAGGATATGGGTCGTAGGGGAGAAGAGACAGAATACTCAAATAGACAAAAATATTGTGAAAATTGAGCTAAGTAGAATCTAGTGAATCGAGAGCATTGAGGCGAATGGAGGAGATAACAAATTGTTGTCTTTAATGAGTATTTTTTAGCGTAAAAGGATTTAAATCAGCCGATAAGAAATTTAATCAATAAAGGAGTGTTAGTTTTAATCAATAGATTTAAGCGTGTTGATCTATTTCCCAAGTTTTTTTTTTTATCGGAAAAGGGATAGCTTATGGGTGGTTCAAAATTAATTTGGTCATATTATGATAATGTTATCAATCATTATTTTAAAAAAAAGCGCGTATTTTTAAGTCATTGCCCAAAAGGTTGCCATTAACGGCTTTCGTAGTAAGTCAAAGCCGACAAGGCTGGTCACTTTTGGCGATTCATCTACGTCCATAAATAAGTTCGTAAAACTGAGCTCAGCTTAGCGAATCTTCTATATTTGGCGAGAAATTTCCAAATCCTGCTATTTTACAATGATGATTCTTATAAATCTGGAGTATAATTAACAGATGAAGAATTCCGAGAATATCAATAAATCTGTTAAGCCTGTTAACCTGAATCGGTTGCTAATGGATTTTTAAACTCGTGGCATCAAAATGACGACATTCTCGCTTACGAACTTGAATTGTTGAAAGAAAAAAAAAAATCATCTTGTTAACTGTGTTCATCTCTCTGTTCAAACTGGACACTGAAATAGTTTTTTGTATTGAAAATTATGAGAAATTGCTGATGAAGAAAGAAATGAGAGAATTGGTGGGCTTCTATTTTAACATTAATGTAAGGAAGGTGTCTTCACTTACTAGATCAATGACGATGAACAATTTTCTAATTGGCACTTTCCCCGTATCTCTTTCCGGTTTTGAGATAAGAACACTCTCTGTACTTAGCCGCCAGGGGGCACTGTAAGCGGTTGTCTTCCATAGCACATGGCAATTTTATTATACCTAGACCCTACTTTTATGGCTACAGCTTTTGCTGTAGCCATAAAAGTGTTTGCAGGAGTGTGGAGTACACAAAAGTATTTGCAGAAATTATTGGAGTGAGATCGGATTTTAGCGCGCATTCTGTAAATAAATGTAACTTCCATTATTAAAAACGAAACTTTGGAATTCATCTAATATGGATGTTATTGGTTTGTGTGTATTATATTACACTGGCCTCCAAAAGTAAAGGAACAACATGCTTTTCGAAGCTCACCATAAAAAAATGACACAATCAAATTTATAGTTTACTAGCTGAAGTACCCGTTCTTCGCACGGGAATGAATGGACTCTTTGATATTACGATTTGTGGTGATTACTATTCATTGTAATAAACAGATATAGCAAAGTGGATATCGCGTTATATTGTGTCCAATAATCATGCATACCGAATTGCAAGGCAATCGTTTGTACGGTGCAGAAGGCCATGCGGCGTAGCGCAATCTAGTGGCGAGTTTTAGCAAAACGGATACGGCGAAAATATTTTTCGCATTCAGATATCGATGTATACGAATTTTCATGACTATCGGCTGGACAGTCCTGAAGTTCATGTGTTGACGCGACATCTAGTGGCAAGTTATAGGAAAATGGATAGGGCCAAACTCTTCCCCGTGTTCAAATATCTATGTATACCTATTTTCATAGCGATCATTTGCACAGTCAAGAAGTGATACACTGCAGGGCCATTCAGTGGTTCAATAAAGTAATGATTTGCTACAGCGCCGTCAAGTGGCGAGTTATAGCAAAATGGATAACGCCAAAATATTCTCATTGTTCAAATAGCTATGTATACTGATTTTCATAGCGACCGTGTTCAACTATCTATGTATACCAATTTTCATAACGATCATTTGCACAGTCAAGAAGTGATAGACTGCAGGGCCATCTAGTAGTTAATTAAAGTAATGATTTGCTACAGCGCCGTCAAGTGGCGAGTTATAGCAAAATGGATAACGCCAAAATATTCTCATTGTTCAAATAGCTATGTATACTGATTTTCATAGCGACCGTTTGAATGGTCAAGAATTTGGCCTGCTGCAGCGTAATCTAGTGGTGACTTAAAATAATAAAGCATTGCAGTGTCATCTAGTGGTGAGTAACATCAAAAGGAACGCAGTTAGAATATATTCTTCAAATAAATTCTTCAAATCTGCTCAAATGTGTAAGTATAAAAAATTTTATGCCGATCGGTCGAACGGTATAGAAGTTGATGCTTTTCAGCGCCATTTAGCGGCAAGTTACAGCAAAATGGATAGTGAAAAATATTCTCCGTGTTCTAATATTCGCGTGTACCAAATTTCATCGAAATCGGTTGGACGATATTCGCATAGCAAACGGCTAAACGGAATAGAATTCGACGTTCTGCTGCGCCAACTGGTGGCAAGTTAGAGGAAAACGGATAGCATAAAAAGCTTCTCCATGATAAAAGACTTAGGTGAACCAAATTTCATGGTGCAACGGTGCTGGAGTTTTTCAACCTCATACACTCATACCAACATTCATTTTTATCTATAACCAGTGTCATTATATATCCCAGTCTCAAATAAAATCCAGTTTCAAATCTAAGCCTCGCCAAAGTGCCAACATACGCCATTTTGCAAGCGTTTTTTCAGGAAATCATTCGAAGCATTGACTTAGCAGCAATAATATATGGGAAATGGTTCGAACGCGAAAAAGTAAACCAAGCCTTTATTTGAAAAGTTGAATCCCTTAATACAGCCGAATTTTTTAAAATTATCAACTATAACGTGTTTTATTCATCATTACTCCGATGTACTAAATGAGAAGATTTCAATTTTCTGAAATTTGGCGGAATTCCCCCAACTTAAATCAATGTACTCATTTGGCGAGAATTCTGGAGATAGATCAATTGAAATCCCTTAATAACTGCATTATTTCTTCACGGATCATTAAAATTTAACGCTGTATTCTAATAAAACCTTTGCACTTGTTTTCAAAAATCTATTTCCTTAAGCTCTCAATAAATTGCGCCAAGCCGAAATCTGTGCAAACCGCTAGAACTCACTTTCACAAAATCACAACTTCGTGCTCAAATGTGTAAGTATAAAAAATTTTATACCGATCGGTCGAACGGTATAGAAGTTGATGCTTTTCAGCGCCATTTAGCGGCAAGTTACAGCAAAATGGATAGTGAAAAATATTCTCCGTGTTCTAATATTCGCGTGTACCAAATTTCATCGAAATCGGTTGGACGATATTCGCATAGCAAACGGCTAAACGGAATAGAATTCGACGTTCTGCTGCGCCACCTGGTGGCAAGTTAGAGGAAAACGGATAGCATAAAAAGCTTCTCCATGATAAAAGACTTAGGTGAACCAAATTTCATGGTGCAACGGTGCTGGAGTTTTTCAACCTCATACACTCATACCAACATTCATTTTTATCTATAACCAGTGTCATTATATATCCCAGTCTCAAATAAAATCCAGTTTCAAATCTAAGCCTCGCCAAAGTGCCAACATACGCCATTTTGCAAGCGTTTTTTCAGGAAATCATTCGAAGCATTGACTTAGCAGCAATAATATATGGGAAATGGTTCGACCGCGAAAAAGTAAAGCAAGCCTTTATTTGAAAAGTTGAATCCCTTAATACAGCCGAATTTTTTAAAATTATCAACTATAACGTGTTTTATTCATCATTACTCCGATGTACTAAATGAGAAGATTTCAATTTTCTGAAATTTGGCGGAATTCCCCCAACTTAAATCAATGTACTCATTTGGCGAGAATTCTGGAGATAGATCAATTGAAATCCCTTAATAACTGCATTATTTCTTCACGGATCATTAAAATTTAACGCTGTATTCTAATAAAACCTTTGCACTTGTTTTCAAAAATCTATTTCCTTAAGCTCTCAATAAATTGCGCCAAGCCGAAATCTGTGCAAACCGCTAGAACTCACTTTCACAAAATCGGCATTTGAGCCATTTTATTTTTTCGCCAAACTAAAATAATTTACCTATTAGCCTCGGAAATCTTCAATTCTTATTGTTTTGCGTGTAAAGCATTACATTCCTGCTCTGATTTCCCATGCACACGATATTATAATTAAAAAAAAATAACCTTACGAATATAAACTAACAAAAAAAAATCATTATTATTCTTTTATTTTTACTTTGAGAATTTAAAACATTTTATTCGGCAAAATCGCCACACATGGCAACCACGATCCTTATTTCACACTTTTTTCACTACAGGGGTTACAATTACGGAAAGCTTTTTGCGTGAATAGCATAAAAAATCTCTTAAATTCCGGGAACGGGTGGACTTTCAAAGTTTTAAAGTGGACTACGATTTATTCTATATTATTTTATATATCTGTGCTAAATTTCAGGCCGATAGGTTCATTTTTGTGGATTTGTATACGAACGACATTTTATTCGGCAAAATCGCCACACATGGCAACTACGATCCTTATTTCACACTTTTTTCACTACAGGGGTTACAATTACGGAAAGATTTTTGCGTGAAGAGCATAAAAAATCTCTTAAATTCAGGGAACGGGTGGACTTTCAAAGTTTTAAAGTGGACTATGAGTTATTCTATATTATTTTACATATCTGTACTAAATTTCAGGCCGATAGGTCCATTTTTGTGGATTTGTATACGAATCAAATCCACAAACAAACAAACAAACAGAATTTCATTTTTATTTTTAAGATATAAATGATAAAAAAGAACTTTATGCAAATTCATGCAAAAATGATAGCTACCACTTTTTTTTTAATAGAAAAGAACAGGCATATATGAGTGAGAGAAAAATATGCAGATATCAGGCTTCCGTAATTACGCGTGTAACTTTTGTTGATTTACAACTTTTATTAGCAGATTCGTTGACAATCGGCAGTAGGGATGTCCTGAGAGAAGCCGTTTGTCCCATTCGTTAAGGTGGTGGGCCGTCGGATGAATGGAAATGGGGTTGTCACAGGCTGATGCTGCTAGGCGTTTTAATCTGTCTCGCAGTGTAGTCCACCGTCTCTAGAATCAATATCAAACCGAAGCTTCTGTGTTCAGAAGACATGTTCCAGGACGACCACGAGCTACAACGCCTGCAGAAGAGCGCTTTATAGCTCTTTCGGCCCGAAGAAGAAGAAGCATTTCTGTGCCGCAACTTGTTGCAGACCACTCTGTAGCATGCGAGAGAAGAATATCCGCTGGTACGGTGCGAATGCGTCTACACAATGCAGGTCTCTGTGCAAGGTGACCAGTTGTGTATGTCCCCCTTAACGGACGACAAAGAGGGGCCAACTTATCTTGATCAAGAGAGCACGTTTCCTGGACCAAACAGCGATGGGCTTCTGTACTCTTTACAGACGAGTCCAGATTCACACTGGAGAGCGATTCGGGACGTCTGTTGATCTGGAGGGTACAAAGCACCAGATACCAACAATCCAAATCTGTGAAGACACAATTACCGAGGAGACGGAATATTGGTTTGGGCAGGGCTCTCACTCCGTGGTCCCACTGACCTGCATGTAATCCAGCGAAGAACTCTGACTGGTGTGAGATATCGGGATGAGATCCTAGATCCATGTGCTCGCCCATATGTCGGTGCAATTGGCAATGATTTCATTCTGATGGATGATAATGCCCGACCTCACCGAGCTGTGCTTGTTGAGGATTATCTTGAGAGTCAAGGTTTGGAACGAATGGAATGGCCTGCTCAATCTCCAGACCTCAATCCGATAGAACATGTTTGGGACTACCTTGGGAGACAAGTGACTGCTTCAAGTCCGCCTCCAAGATCGTTGCATGAGATGGAACAAGGACTAATCCGTGCGTGGTCTTCGCTCTCTATTGAGGTGTCCGACAACTTAATTAGCAGGATGGAGAATCGATGCCGCCAGTACATTGCAGTTAGGGGTGGTCGCATTCCTTATTAGAACTCATTTTTGTAATATTTCCACCACATGTTTCCACAAAAAGCTTTGATAAATTGTTTTCTCCAAAAGTGGACTTTTCTACTAAAAGTGTTCTTTTGCTTTTACACCATGTTTGTGTTGAATTTATGTAAATTTCTATGTCAATTCTCAAAAAAGAACTATTTAGTGCCAAATTGTAAAAGATTAAAGTACTTTATTTCTAATTCGAAAAGCGATAGGTAATGGGTTTCAAACAATTTTTAGCACTTTCCAGCAAAGTTGAAAATAGTCTGTTTGTCTGTCCGTCCATCTGTCCGAGCATCCGTTTGTTGCGAAATTGATATACATTGCATGTTGCTATGTTCTATTGCTTATTGAAAACGGCGTGTATAGCATTAATAGTCCTTTTACAGGAGTGCACAATAGAGTTGCAATACATTAAAGCCAACAGGTGGTCACTGTCTAAAGTGTATTTTAGAGAGGTGAATCAATTTCAAACAAAAGAATTAATCTATATAGTATTAACTTTTTAAAAATTTTCAAAAATAGAATGTGCATCATTTATAGTTTTTTTTTGTGGAGAACACAAAAGAATTGCACTGCTTTTATGGTTTATATGGCCAGTTTCTGTATAAAGTGTAGTTTTATTAACGTTAGTTTGTATGAAGTACAGTAAAATTAGCACACATTATTGAAGCACACATAATTGAAGTTTACGACAGCTTATTTTCCGTTGAATAGAATGTATGTAGTTCTTTTACTCAATTTTACAAAATAATACTTATCCTCTTTTATAGCTTTTTGAGGTCATGCTCAAAACTTTAATGCTTGGTAGTAAAGCGTGGCAATTTAAGGCGATAAATGGAGAAATTTTGTGTCAAAAATGTCTCTAAAATTGATCTCAGCTAAGTAATATGCCAATTTATCTAGATATCGCTCAATAACAAATAAGAGTTAATGCAGGGGCATAGTTAAGGAGAGGCCGAGGGAAACCAGGCCCCCTCCGAAAATAAAAATCAGTTTTTTTAAAACATCTATATTTACTGTAGTAATAATAAGGTTTAAAATGCCGGATGAACCCTAATGAAAGTCTATATACACTACTGAATTAATATACAATAACTTGAGAACATTATTTATGAGCAATAACTTCAGAATTTCCTAATTTATCTGAATGTTAAATTTTACCTTTTTTTACTTAAAATATTAAATTTATCTTAATGAACGTTAGAAGAGATCCTCTGGCAAATTTGTAACAATAATTTACATTCTAAAGGTAAGGATTAAAAGAAATACTTCAGATTGTGTTTATTTTCTGTATTTTTTTTCCTAATATATATGCATGCATGTTTTATAATCGATGGCTTTTCGAGACTTTCCTTTCTTGTTTAAATTATTTGTGGTTTTGGCATATAAAATTACGTTTTTTTGCGACGAACATTACTTCAATGATCGCATTTTGTCACATCTAAATAAAAGTTTAAAAATAATTAAGGTTTCCTGAATAAATTCATAAGAATCTCGCGTGGGGAAGATGCCCTTTTTGAAAGTTTCAAATATCTTTGGCATTGCTTTATGATTAATAGTTCTACTATCATTATGCAATGAATCCGAAAAGAAAATTATGATACTATGGAACTCTTACCGACGTACATTTTCTCATAAATTATTATTATGGAAACGAGATTGGGTACCAATCTTGTGGTTTCACATTACGAATTCACTTATCCAACAGACAAATTAGATAAAGAAAAGTTCCAAAGGAAAAAAAATCTAGGTTTTATTTAAGCAAAAGATGGAGGTTTTCTAAAACTTATATTTCACTTTTGTCTAAGAAAATTGAGTAGTGTGTATTGGAGATTATCTGCAATGATATTACGTGAAACATCCTCTGCATGTTGCAGATAGTGTGCATGGAAATTAGGGTATAAAAATTACGAAAACACATACAATAACAGAACAGAATCAAATAACTTGAATCACACCCAATCACATAAGTCACCCCTGATAAAATGGAGGTTAGCGAACCACTCTTTACGATCATGGGACTGGGTTCGACTCCTGGTTTGGACTTGGTGTTAAAAATGTCCGTCCCGTCATAGGAGGCAACGTTGGCTCACCAACTTTTATACCGGAAGTAGTGGCCAATACCTGGAAAGGCAAGTACTCACCATTTAGGGGAAAATAATAAACTGTAGGTGAAGCTCATAAACTTGCAGTTTTCTCAGGTGTTTATTTGTTTATTTATTTTGTGAAAACTATTTAAGAAATTTTTAAAACCTTGACTGCAATTTTATATTAACAGCTAAATAGGATTTCCCAAGAAATTAATAGTAATTATTACATTATTATGACAGCGAACACATTTAGTTAATTTATTTTGTAAGCGTTTTTTATTAGATAATTAGTTATGCATTGCATTATATAACAAAAAGTAGCTTTTCTAATGGTGTCTGAATGTGGTCAGTTTTCGTAGCACGCAAAGAAGTGTCATGTATACAGGATGTTTCTAGTAATTTGTTATTCGATCTAGCTGCCAGAATGCCACCAAACTTTTTGGAACTGTGATATTTTTGCAATAATTTTGTGTCCTATGTTTTTCTTTGTTTGTGTACAACATTTAATAAAAAAGTCAACAGATGACTTTTTTATTAAATGAGAAGTATGTCTTAAAAATGTACATCAGTAATATTCTTTTAACATGAAACACTTTATTGATAAGAAATATTTATGCCTTTCTTAGTCGCTCTTGCCTTTTATAAATATATTATTTCTGCGGTGAAAATTATTTTCTGGCTGACTTAATGATGTAGCTATCAACAAAGTTGGAAGTATTATTTAATGAGAAACAATGGTTTAATATTTTCCTTGAGCGAAGTATTTACTGCGAGATGTTATTCTATCTGTGGTAAAGTAATCAAGATACTATTATTGTATCCGCTGAGGGTTTTTGAAGCAAAGTAATCACGTTGGCTACAGAGAACACAAAAGATGTTTAATTTATTTTTCGTTTCTTATCAGACACACAATATATGATGGCAGAGGATCATATCATTCATTGTTATATTGCAGTGTTAGATAAGGAAAGCCTTGTAATATATTTTAATGGGAAAAAATTCCTTGTTGTAGTAATCAATTGAGATTCAGAAAAAAAACTATGTGCAATGAACAAATCTTCATACGATAAATACGTTAGTTTCAGTTTAAATAATTAAAATTGTAACTACAGTCTTCTTAAATTTGGCATATAAATGTAAAATGGTATAAAAATGTTTTAATTGCTTCGAAAACCTATGATTCCACATGTTTCCAAAATTTTAACGATTTTTCGAAAGTTTCGAGTCTTTGCAAAATAAAACGGCATGTAGCTGTATTATTTGTCTGCCTTTCTAAAAACATCTCACTTTTCCTATTTTTTACAGCATCTGATCGCGGTCTGAAAACTATAATAAACGAAAATTTTGGTCTAAAAAAGCTGCAATTCGAAAAGGTCAGAAAATGCTTTGGTGATAAATACGTTGTCTCCAGTTTAAGAAAAATAGATGATCCTTAATTTATGCAGCTATTTAAGAAAATTGAATGTTTTAGTCTTCTGTAATACAGCTCAGCCGCAGAACGAGCGTAAATTTCCTTTGTTCCAGAAAATTCGGCTAAGAATATATAGTGAGATGCTGCTTTTTAGATCAAGTAAAGCTCTTGGATTATCACGACTTCGTGTTTCAAATGTTCCCCAAAACAAAAATCACTTGGATTGAAGTCTAGGCATCAGGGAATACACATATTATGAAAGCGTCAGCTGGTGATTGGTATATGCTCTAGTGAGAAATCATTGTAGAGGACGTTTATGAAACAATAGCTATTATGAAGAGGAACTCAATCTTGCATAAACATTGTGAAAGATCCTGACGTGCTGGCAGATCCGGAAAGATTTATTTTGTAACAACGATGCATATTTCATTCTGGTAATCGAGTATGTTAATGGAGCTCTAGCACTTAATTCAACTAAAAAAAATATTGTATTAGATTGACATGTGGATAAAAGGGTTATGAAATCAATATACAGTACAGGCATAAATAGTTAAAGAAGCTCTCTGGCGGAAAAAAAATTCCCTTGCAAATTTGAAAAATATATTCGACCTTTTTTTAGGCGGGCTATATTAATTAGAGGGAATATCGTATCTGATTATACTGATGATATTAAACAATCATGCTCTTGCGAGTGTCTAAGAAATGTAATTGTAGAATATCATTGTCAAACGTACGTTAGCTTTACTTTTCGAACAGACAGAACTCTCTAACGTACGCTTTCTTCTTTACATTGTTTTGAAGGAGAGAAGATCATGCATCACATAAGGAGTATAGACGGTAGTTAAGGAGAACACCTTAGATTTTTGTACGAAAAGACATACCGACTATTGTCCTTTTTTAAAAATAAGTAATCCAAAACGAGGAAATGTTCAAATGCAATAAATACTTCTTTTAAATACATTTTTTTAGCACTTTCTATTCACAAAAACGACTTTTTATTTTTATGACACATATAAATACGTGGAAATAAAAATAGTTAAGAGTTTCAAATTTTCTGAATATGGTTGGCATTACTCTCAGACTTTTTTTTTTCCCTTAACGACGAAAAGAAACATGTTTGGGCGAAAACAGTTTCCTTTCGATATAGGAAAACTGTCAATAACATTTCTCTACCTCGAAAATAAAAAGTGGTTTCAAAAACTTTTTTTTGTTCCTAATAAACAAGGGAATACTGATGAAATGGCTTTCAACAAGGGACATTTATTTTAAGTTTCGAAATATATTTCAGCTTTAAAGGAATGTCTTGGGTATATATTTAAAAATAATCGCTAGCAGTATTGTGGAACTCTTTTGAAAACCTATGAATAGCTTCAAAATGCCTGTCTATTTTGAGAAAGTGTTTAAATATTACATATGTGATGATATACACAAGATAAAACTATCCTAGGTGTATGTCTATATACTGTAAAGTAAGACTTTTGTTCATTCATATTACACAGAATTTAAAATATTTTTTTTTGAGATTTCTATCAGTTTCAGGCACATAGGAAATTCAAAGCAAGTTCAAAGTAATTGTTTGTCTGTGGTTTTGACTTTTTGCCTTAGACGCTATTTTCAGTTCGTACATCAGATTAAAATGCCTGAATTAAATACACCGAAGGGCCATTGTATTATGACCACCTGCTCAATAATACGTTGCGCCTCCTTTGGCCTTCAAAACAGCTGCAGCTCGCCTGGGCATGGATGCCACGAATTCTTGGTAGATACCAGACACAGGTTGTACCAGATATTTAAGGAGCGGACACACAAAGTTGCGATATTGGAGTATGGTAACGTTTGTGCTCTGAGCTGCCGGGGAGAGAGGAGCAGCTGTTCTCCTGGAAGACGGCTTATCCTGACACGACCAACGACGTGATGAAGGAGAAACCGGGATTCATCGGACCAGGCAACTCTCTGCTATATATCCGTAGTCCAATCTCTATGTTCGTGCCCACTGTAGGCGTAGTGGACAATGACGCTTAGTAAGCAGAGGCAGGCGAGTGGGACGTATGCTCCGCAGTCCCATATGCAACAGTATCCGCTGAATTGTGTGTTACGAAACATTTGTAATTGGACCTGAATTGTATTGGGCTGTCAGCTGAGCCACTGTCTTCCGCCGATTTTGCTATACTAGTCGGGACAGTCTCCGGCGTCCTCTTTATTTGATGTTGCATGGAGGCCCAGCATCTTGGCGTTTATTGCTGGTTTCACTGTCATTGATCCAATTTTTATAAATACTAACAACGGCAGATCGTGAACAACCTACTAATCGTGCAGTTCGGAGATACTCGTTCCGAGTCTTCAGGCCACTATAATCTGCCCTCTATCAAATTTGCTTAGATCAACATCCTTTTCCATCACTCACAAACGCAAGTGCAAGAATGATTCCTTACTTCCTCCATCAACAGTTAAATACCATTCTCACTTAATTACGTCCTCTCCATGTCATCCAGACGAGTTCATTGAAAAATGTGCGGGTGGTCATAATGCAGTCGCTCTTCGACGTAAATTAAAATTTGGCGTGTCATGATAGGTGGTCACTCAAGTACGAATTTTTCATCTATAAATATTCTTAAAACCATCTTTTCTAAAATTTGAATAAATTTAGATGTTGAAAAAAATCTGTTTGGAATAAGTGAAATTTTGATGACGCATCACGTAAAAATGTCTGTACCAAACAAAATGAAATGTTGTAACATGATAAGAAGTCACTCGGCTCAAAATATAGGTGTTTTTTTCAAAATTTTAAGTCGATTAAAAATTTTTTGTAATAGTTATGCAATTAATGCTTGTGCATCATTTGGAATCTGCTCAAACTAATAAAATTAGATTTGGTAACATGAGAGGTAATGATTCATCTCAAGCAATAAGTTGCAATTTCTTTTTCGTCTGGAAATTTCCTAAAATTCTGCAATTTTTTTAAGGCGCAATAAAGAGCTTTGAAGTAAATAAATTGATATTAGGTAAAATGTTACTTGGATGGAAAACTTATGGGTGCTTTTTTCTCTAAATTATTATTAGACTTTTATATTTTGTGAAAACTGAGTAATCAAATAATATTTACCTTTAGTGTCATGATAGTTGGTTATTTAACTGGGAAAAGGGCGCCGTAGTTTTCCAACAATTTCAATACCAAATTTTCAGATTTTGGAAAAAAAATACAAATATTTGTTCGGGTATGACATTAAAACGATTATACTGAATGAAAAAAATACGTTAGCAGGATAATTTGCTACTTATTTTAATAAAATTTTGAATAGACTTTCTGCTTTTCTGAAAATTGCGAAAATTTTGACAGTTCCAGATGATGATCAAACTGTACAGTTTCTGGAGATGTATTATTCTGTTTAGTGGAAAATGATATATTGTCTACTTATTCCATTTAAATAAAACGAACCATGAAACGCTATCTGAATAGAGCAATTTATTTACATCAAGATAGAAAGTTAAGTTTCAAGTATAGAATATTGTTCCTATCCAAAATTAATCGAAGAGAGCAGAATTTTACCCCTAGGGTAATGCTGCTCTAAAACAACGTTGCATTTTTCAAGCTTTTACCAATTTAGAGGTCAGTAACCTCTTGTTTCTTCTGAATGACTCGCTGAATTTTTTTATGTTCATTGTATGTTTCCTATTTTTTTAATCATTACTATTATTAAACGATAGATATTCGTCCAGTACGAAGAACAGGGACTCAGCTAATGCTATGTAATGTAAGTTGGAATTGTTTGTTTTACTGTATTCAGCAGACTAAAGAAAAAATAATCCAGTTGAAAGAAAAGCGAATTTCACAAAAAATCGGAAAAATTAAGACTATGACCGAAAAAAAAAGTTTAAAAAAACAAAATAAGTTTAAAAAAAAAATCTGAATAGGAGAAATCTCATAATTCTCAGCAAGCAACACAATTTTTAGATATTCTAATAGTTATTTAATGGTGTTTGATAGTTATTTGATGATTTATTTAAGGAATTTTTTTCTTTAAATATACCAACTGGGTCAGTGGCCTACTTGTATGCTTGCCCACAACGAGGGTTCGAGACGCTGGTCATTTCATTATGGGGCGCGTATTAGGTAGACCAACGTTTCCCTCTTTGAGTGTTCTAATGTTGAACCAATTCCAGATGAGAGACCGAGTACCTAGAGTGGCATACATAGATATACCGTTTGAACATGGAGGTGTTTGAATGGAGGATAATGGAGCCACGACAGATTTTACGTGCACCAACACCCTTTAGTGTACACGGTCCACAGCAGGCTCGGTCGAGAGAGGAGTTTGCCCTCAAAAGCATCGGTCAGTCCGGCGTTGCTGCAATTTCGGTGTTCTAATGGAACCGGAGTTTAATTGACCGGACGTGTACTTCATAATCTAAACAGGCATAAAATATATAGCTAAGACGAGAAATAATAATGACAGTGTCACTAATTTTTATCTTACTTTGATTTATTCTAGATCTAGTACATATCGAAATTATATTCTAGATATGCACTCTATAACAAAAAAATCGACGTCACTGGTAGTCACCCGATTGTAATGAAATTTCGTATGCAAAGACATTCGGACCGAAATGAACATGTCAATGATTAAAATCTCCAAGTGCAATGAATGAATAGCGAAAACGCTAGCACATCGAAACTGCGCATTCTGCAGGTGCACATAAGCAGCGAATCTCAAACTGATGATTAACCCTTTGAGGCGCAACCCTTTCCCAATGCTGAAAAAAGGGCAGCCGTTGCCCTCGCTCGACTTAACTGCCAGCAAGATGGCAAACGATCAAAACGTTCATCGCTTGCCACAGATCTAGAGACCCTTTTTTGACGCAGCTGGCTGTGGACGTTTCGATCGTCTGCCATCTTGCTGGTAGTTAAGTCGAGCGATGGCAACGGCTGCCCTTTTTTAGCATTGGGCAATCTATCCAGCTGTTCTCACATTCTTCCATTTTTCAGCAGATGTTAGTGCTGTTAAAAATAATCGTGAGAATTTTTTTACTGGAAATGACGTGCTAAAAAGTAAAAGATTCTCGTGGAGCTATGTCACCCGCAGCTATTTTTATAGAAATCAAATCTATTCTTCGTGACTGGCAACACTCAAAATGTCAGAGTTTGGTGTTCCCAGAACGGGAATACTGCGCGTTAAAGGGTTAAAATTTCTGTTGCATTTCGACTGCGATATCTTACGTCGGCTGTGACAATGCCTCGCTGAAGGATCCGTGCACATTACAAGCAGATCTCGGAGTTTGAAAGAGGCTGGTTGGACGAATCGAAGAATCGCTCCACATCTGCGTCGAAGCGATGCGGCTATTAGACTATGCTGGCAAAGAGTGGGTTAACAACGGTAGACATCAGCATCAAAATGGTAGCGGTCCACCGAGGGCCACCACAGAACGGGAGGATAGAGGGATTGTCTGAGTAGTTGTTACAGCATCGGATTCGTCGCTATCAACTATCAACCGTGTGACCCGCCCACATGTTTCACATGTGACCCTCCACAGACGAGTGAGAGAGCGCCGACCGTTACACCCGTTACCTCTCACGTCTGTACACCGCCGTCAGTCTCGATCAACGTGGAAATGCGCTGAATGGTCACGTATAGTCTTTAGTGACGAGTCCCGTTTTCAATTGTGTCCTGACGACAACCGCAGACGTGTCTGGAGACGACCAGGGCAGAGGGGGATCTTGCCCTGACTATCGTAAGCAACACAGGCCCACAACAAGGTGTTATGGTCTGGGGTGCCATCTCTTTTGATAGCCGGATCCCTTTGAGAGTCATTTCTGGCACATTGACAGCACAGCGGTACGTTGACGACATCCTACTACCGGTTGCGTTCCCGTTCCTTTTGCGACACCCTGGACTTACTTTTCAGCACGATAATTCCCGGCCGCATACGGCACGTGTTACTATGAATTGTCCACAAGCTTTCCCTGTACTTCCTTGGACAGCTAGGTCGCCTGATCTCTCATTTGAGACGTGATGGGGAGGCGATTGACAGCATCTCAAAATGTTGTCGATTTAGCCCAACAGCTGCCGACAATTTGGCAAGAAATTCTGGAGGACACCATCGAAGAACTTGATCAGTCAGTGCCACGCCCGGTGACAGCTTGCATCGAGGTCAGAGGTGGATCAACGCCTTATTGACCTCCTCCCTTTGTAATGGTCAAAATCTACAATAATCATTTAATTGTTTGGAAATTTTAATTGTTTGTTTTTTAAGTATGTTCTTTACATCCACCAATTTTTTATCGAAATCGGACAATTCCTCCTTGGTGGGTCATTCCCCCCCCCGTACCTTCTTTTAACTTCTTCTGATTACTTTGACAACGTGTAGGGAATGTCAAAATGGCAAGTTCGTAAAATATTCATGCCAACGAAATTGATATGCTCGCTCAATACAATCTTTTCCTGTTTGAAAAAAATTTCTATAAACTTTGTAAGACATGGCATTCTAATGGAATCAATAAGCTATTTTACCGGTAAAATATAACTAGTAAAATTGGTTTCTAAACAATTTATCCGATTCTAAATTAAGTTTTTTAATATCTGGCAAGGTTTCCATTATTAAACTAACATTTGAATTAAAGTTCCAATTAAATGAGTTTCTCTATCTATTTATAACGTTGATTTTGAATCGTATTAGTAAATCTAACGACTGAATAACTTTTCCCGCTATAATGTTCGATTTAAATTGCATATTTCAGAAAACAATTCGTCTTTTTGTTTGTTTGCTTAAATTACTAGAAATGAGTGAAAGTCATATCTAAAAACGTATATTGGTAAAAATGAACATGGAATAAATCGAAAATTGCACATGAAAATCATTCGTAATCACACCAGTTCCTAAGAATAATTAACAGCCTTAATCGGTTCACGGAACTAAGTAAGTCAAAATTTATTTTTCCTGCTATAGGTGCATTTCACCAGCCGACACCACATGGAGTTGGGAAATTTGGTTCGTTAGTACTTCGTTAGTACCGGTTAGTACCGAGAGATTTTCGTTAGTACCGCATCCGTTACGAATTTACGGACACTTCAAATATGTCGGCTGGTGAAATAGTCAGCCGGAAAACCATGGAGTTGGGAGATTTAGCCTATGCCATTCGTTAGTACTTCGTTAGTACCGGTTAGTACCGAGAGATTTTCGTTAGTACCGGTTAGTACCGAGAGATTTTCGTTAGTACCGCATCCGTTACGGATATACAGATAATGCAAGTTTCCTGTCACACTAGCTACCTAGCTCGTATAAATTGCAGAATGGGTATTTCACATATGCCATTCGTTAGTACTGTTTAGTACCGAGAGAGTTTCGTTAGTATAGCATCCGTTACGGATATACGGACAATACAAGTTCCTGCCACACTAGCTATTTAGCCCGTACAAATTGCGGAATGGGTATTTCGCATATGCCATTCGTTAGTACTATGTTAGTACTGTTTAGTGCCGAGAGATTTTCGTTAGTACCGCATGCGTTAGGATTTACGGACAGAACAAATTTCCTGTCACACTAGTTTCCTAGCACATACACCATGCAATCGGATATCTTTTCTTTGTCAGTACTGGTTGGTAACGAGAGATTTTCGTTAGTACCGCATCCATTAAGAATTTACGGACAGTTCAAATTTCCGGCCACACAATTTCCCCAATCCTCACACTATCGAGTTCTGGAATTTCACATATCCATTCGTTATTAATATAGCTATGCTACTTCCAACGCCTTGCTTATCAGGATAAGTGTGTCTTACTGATATCGCAACGCTTCGTTATCTGTTATTAAGGAGGAGTTGGGGGACAAAAAATTAGAATTCTCAGTACTGCTTTTTTTCTGTTTTTCTTGAGCATTAACTCACGTTTTGCACACCCTGAGAAAACGCCAGTGGACCCATTACGATCGAAATTTTTTCGTTAGTACCACATCCGTTATGGACTTACGGTTAGTTGAAATTTCAGGGGTCATCATTTCACCAGCCCGCATGCCATGAAGTTCGAACATCTACATACTCAGTACGCCACCATAGTTAAATATTTAAATTCAAAATCTTACTTAAATTGCACTGACTGATTCAAGAACGTTTGGTATTTATTTCTTGAGAATCCACTTTTTACTGGTGTATGTTGATCGATGAGTAGTCATTTTTTGTAATTTATGATGATTATTAGTCTGCTTTCCCCGCTTTTCCCTTAAAATTTCGCTCCATTCTCTCTCTCTCTCTCTCGAGTAATTTGAACATTATATTCTCTAAGAAATAATTAGCAATTCAGATTTAATAAAATACTTTTCTGTTTATTACAAAAATGATACTATTCTTAAAGAAAGTATGTAAAACATTATAGGGAACTCTTGCTCTATTTATACTCTAAAATACTCTATCTAAATTTAAATAAATTTTGTTTTCTTTTTTACCAATCAATCGATATTTTAATTTATAATGTCTGTAATTTAATGTATATGATGTCTATTTATAATCTCGCCAGCACGCAAACATGAATTGTCCGTAAAGTCCGTAACGGATGCAGTACTAACAAAAATATCACAGTACTAACTAGTAATAACAAAGTACTAACGAATGAAAAATTCGAAATTCCCAGGCTGTATGGTGTATGGGCAAGGTAACTAGTGAGACAGAAAATTCGTACTGTCCGCAAATCCGCAATAGATGCGGAACTAACTACAATCTTTCCGTACTAACGAAGTACTAAGAATGGCATATTCGAAATTCCCATTCTGCAATTTGTACAGGATTGGTAGCTAGTCTGACAGGAAATTTGTACTGTTCATATACACTAGGGTGGATCGAATTTTTCTTTTTTTTTTTTTGAAATCTTTATCTCCCGTGGTCTCAAAAGTTGTATATTGATATAAATAAGACGTGTGTAAAATTTGAATGTTCTACGACAACGTCTTGGGGTTGCGCATCGAGCTTGAAATTTAGAAACTTTTGAAAAATATGACTTTTTTTAAAAATCGACCAAAAAAATTCTTTTCCAAATTATTAGGCTCCCGAGGTTTTGGGAGTTAGATATTGTTATGAATAACGCGTATGCAAAATCTGGAGGGGCTACGACAATTTCTGGGGATTGCACATCGAGCTTGAAATCTATAAATATCTGAAAATTATGTGTTTTTTGAAAAAATTATGTAGAAAGCAAACTTTATTTGTTAGAAATGATTTGGTCCATTTATATGTTAAAAAATGTTCAGAGAAACTCATTAAATCACAAAAAATGGCTTTACGAATAGTTTGATACAATGCACACGTTATGCTGTCGATTTGTCTGGGGCGCAGTACGCAAGCTGTGCTCTAGACAACTAGTGCCGGTTTGCCTGAGGAGTGATGACGATGAACATGGCGTTCGGTTAAACCAGGCACGAGCTTTTAGTTTAACGTTTCAGATAGATGGTTCTTTCAGTTTACTCTCAAAAAAGCTAAAACGTGGCTGCCTTGCACTGCTACGATTCTGAATAGAGTGAAACTGTCTGCAACAGGACATGGAACAAAATCGGTGTTCTTAGAAGAGCTGGGGATATCGAAAGTATTACCTTGTACCAAGTTACAATTCCGAGAAGACATTCTCGTACTTCTTCTATATTACTATTTTGTACATAAGAAAAAAAATTTCTGAATAAAGGGCAGGATTCTTCAGAAGGAGCAGTAACCTTAGTTGTGGCGATCAAAGTACAGCAAATGTGAATTAAGGCCAGTATCCCTACTGTATCAATCCAAGGAATTCAAGAGATAGTTAGAAAAGGTCATGAGCAAGTTCAGCAGCTAAATAAATCGTATGTTAGAGACGGACTTAAGGAATTGTTTATGAAGAAAGATGACTCTCTCTTACCGAGCTATTGAATATCGCACTTGTAAATGTCCTGACTTTTCCCGGAGCAGGTGTGGCTCAGAGCTAGATATGTGACAATCGATGGAATTGTAAAGAAAAGAAGTTTATGGAGAACGAGAGAAAAGTTGAAATGTTGGAAAGAGAAATTTCGAGATGGGTGGAGAAAGAGGTGAAAGTTCCAATATCTAGTCTCCAACTTTAATTATTTATTTGGAAATTGAAAATAACGAAGGAGAAGTACGAAAGACTGAAGAAAACGCTGAATGCCTATTTACCGCCACTTTGGGAGATGCGTTCGCAAATGACCAAGTTAGAATAAAAATCTCAATGTTTTCACAAGTCTGCGACACAAAGTTATTACGGACTGGGCAGCAGCAACTCTGGTATCAACTTTATTTCACAATCTAGAAAGCGGAAGGAATGCAGATGGAGAGAAACATTCTCAACTGATTCTCGACCCATATAAAGTTAGAGGAAATCTGAGATGACTTCAGTGAAAGAAACGGAAGAAGGCTTTAAAATTTTCTTTGTATTGTGTTTTGATAATAGGAAGAACAAAACCAGATACATAGAAAAATTTGTTGACGGCAAAATTGCACCCAAGTGTTTGTCACAAAGAACATATCTCGCTGATAATGAAACCTGGTTCAACATACTTTGGCCATATGTCCCGATTTGATTTTGAGAATTTCACTGGAAATTTGGGAGAGTTTGACACGAAATCCTTTGATCTTGAGATTTTCATATGCATTGGCGGTGGAGGCGAATCATCGAATTCTGGAAAGAACAAAGGCGTCATCGGAAATTTAGAAACCCAGTTCTTTAATCTAACTAAATCTCCGCAATGTTGTATTTGCCAATTTCACACCATAGCAAACAGCCACTCCGAAATTTGCTGACTATCCATCTATCAGATGATGGTTTCTTACGATCTAGATTATTAAACTTGACATAAAATGCCACAGTTTGATTTGAAGTCGGGCTTTACATTATTCATTAAAACGTATGTAACTCCAATAATTGGATGCTTGGGCTGGCACAGGCAGGACTCGGATCGCAGGCAAATAAACGAGGTAGGTCCTGGGTAAAGTAGTTACGATTGGGGTTGTACTAGAGAAGAGCTGTGAACGTTACCGACTATTTTTCAACGGGTCTAATTCAGTAAAAATACGATTTTTGCTTTCTACATATTTTTGTCAAAAAACGCATATTTTTCAGATATTTATAGATTTCAAGCTCGATGTGCAACTCCTAGAAACTGTCACAGCCCCTTCAGATTTTGCATACGTCTTATTCATAATAATATACAACTTCTAAAACCTCGGGAGCCTAATAATTCGGAAAAGAATTTTTTTGGTCGATTTTTTAAAAAAAGTCATATTTTTCAAAAATTTGTAAATTTCAATCTCGATGCGCAACCCCAAGAAGTTGTCGTAGAACATTCAAATTTTACACACGTCTTATTTATATCAATATACAACTTTTGATACCTCAGGAGATAAAGATTTCGAAAAAAAATTTTTTTCGATCCACCCTAATATACACGTAACGGATGCGGTACTAACGAAAATCTCACACTAATAAATAGTTCTGATAAAGTACTAACGTATGGCATATACGAAATTTCCCAACTCCATGGTGTGCGGGCTGATCATTTCATCAACCGGCAAATTTGAAGTGTCCGTAAATCCGTAACGAATGCGGTACTAACGAAAATATCTCGGTACTAAACAGTACTAACAAAGTACTAACGAATGGCACATGCGAAATACCCATTCTGCAATTTATACGGTCTAGGTAGCTAGTGTGACAGGAAACTTGTATTATCCGTATATTCGTAACGAATGCGGTACTAACGAAAATCTCTCGGTACTAACCGGTACTAACGAAGTACTAACGAATGGCATATGCCAAATTTCCCAACTCCAGAGTTTGCCGGCTGACCATTTTACCAGCCAGCATGTTTGAAGGATCCGTAAATTCGTAACGCATGCGGTACTAACGAAAATCTCTCGGAACTAACCGGTACTAACGAAGTACTAACGAATTGCATATGCGAAATTTCCCAACTCCATGGTGTGCCGGCTGGTAAAATGCACCTTACAGCTATTGGTATACTTTTGCGTACATCTGTTGCTCTTTCTGTTTTCTAAAAAGTTCTGTACGATACTTGAATCGGTGTATTATACATGAAGGGAGATTCTCCTGCTGAAACCATTTCAAACTAACACCAACAGTCTAATTAATCACTAGTTTACCGCTAGAGTGTGCATATACTATCTTAGGAATACCTTATTGTCTTACCAGGAACATCATTCAAATGTGTTGAAATATCTTTCTTGGTATTTATATAGACCTATCGGTGTAAATATTTATAAAAAATATAAATTTATTTGAGAACGAAAAATAAAGTATTTTTAAGATTTCAACTTAACACTCCCTTTTAAAAAAAGCTTTTGTTTCTTCATTTTTTTCAATAAAATCACAATTTTATCTCTCAATAAAAGTTTCCTCATAGAAAAAGAAATAAGCTGTTAGGCCAAGGAAATATTGACGAATGCGTTACTTGCCATTCTTATGAAACATTTTAGAGACAGAAGAAAACAGGGAATAACTTTGTTGTGTAAAATTAAATTAGTCTGCTAAGACAATTTTTGAAATAATTACATAGTGTTTAATGCATTAATCTGGCATATCATGTTTTATTTCAGGATATTTACAACACACAGTTACTTTCACACAGTAAGCTGATATAAAGACAGTTCATTCTACTAAAGTATTGTCTATTTTCTAGAACTAAGATAACTGTTTTTTGGCAGACTCATAAAAATTGAAAATTATGCAGGGATTGATTGAGAATATCGTAGGGGTTCGAAGAATGATACCAGTTTATGGATCACGAAATTTAACATTAACTACGGCTACTAAATCCAATGTCTTTTAAATATATTTATTTAAACATATGAATTCAAACATATTTATTTCTAAATTATTTTATTATTATTTTTAAAATAACTGGCTGTAGAGTGTTAATAAAATTAAAATGTATTTCATATCAGTCATTGATGATAAATTTTCCAAGTTAAAAACAAAACAACCTTTTATTGCTTTTAAGCGCTTTAAATATTATCTCATCTTCATATTTCATAAAAATAGCTAAAAATGCAAAAATACAGTGTATTAAAAAAAGAAAATGTTTACATAAAAATATATTGATAACACTTACTTAATTTGAGCGGAGTTTTAAAATAATTTCTTTTTTGAAGATTTGATCATCATCAATTAAATTCGATACAGTTTAGTACCGCTGTAAAATACAAAACAGAAAAACGTATCTCTGATAAAGTATTTCTTTATTCAATTATTATATAAAACTAAATGCTTTGTTGAATTTCTTCGTAAATGTCAATATTTCTTTGCATACTTATCTATTCCAAGAATCCTCTAATAAACTTTTTAAGATTAATTTTTAATAAAGTAATTTCCACGAATAGTCAAAGAAACCAAAATACCAATTTGCACTAGATAATGAAAGTTTAGAACTAAAAATGGCAACAAAGTCTATGCAAATGACTTTCACCGAAAATTGTTCTTGACAGTTTCTGAAAAATTCATTAATATTATTTTCAGCACCATCCATTAAATAGGTATGCTTATTG
This sequence comes from Cheiracanthium punctorium, assembly GCA_038373885.1. NCBI lineage: Eukaryota > Metazoa > Arthropoda > Arachnida > Araneae > Cheiracanthiidae > Cheiracanthium > Cheiracanthium punctorium. The sequence continues at coordinate 346,086 of JAWZYV010003719.1, read as the reverse complement.
TATCATTATTCGAAACACACTTTTAAATATTTCACATAACATATTGTGAAGTTTATTTTTAATATGAAGATTATCTTACAAAGAATGCAACAGTGAAATTTAAGTTTCAAGTACTTGAGTTTTCAAATACAATGTAGTCTTTTTTCTATTTTTTGTTTTAATAAAATGATAAATTTAAATAAGTTTGTGGTCATTTCTCTTCGCTCGGTTTCAGTATATTGAAATATGGTGCTAAGTTCTTACAACCCACCTAGTAAAACATATTCTGCTATAGCTATATTCCATACTTTAAAGAAAAAAGAAGTATAAGGTGATGAAATAAAAGGAAACCAAAACAAACTAAAAATAAAAAATTAAATAAATTAATTAAATATTAATTTTTTTTAAAAAAGTTAAAACTCTAATAAAATGTAAATAAACTATCATCTTGTTGAATAGTTACAAACCATAGTACAATCTATTAAAAATGTTACTCAAAATATTGTATTTCGTATTTTAAATAAATAAATTAAATATATACTCGAACAAAAATATTTGTAAAAAAATGACGTATAGCATATGTTTAACTTATGCAGCAGACACTTTTGTCTTTAATCTCCATGAAATAAAATAAAATCTCTATCACAGATTTAGCTTATAGTAAGTACTAAAACTTGTAAAGTTTTCTTTATAAATGCTTATAATTTATATGTAGATTTAAAATTAATAATAATTAAAGTTTTTCACGATGGTAAGACCATGAAATGAAAAATACGGTTCAATAGTATTCTATTAAATAACACATTCAACACTGAATAACTTATTTTCCCAATCTCAGCCTGAGATCGAAGCTGAATTCACTGCACAGCTTTTGTAAATTTCTTTTAATGTTTCGGAAAAGTTTATTATTTTCATGGGCGATAACGAATAACGACAGGATGATGGATATTATAACGCTAGTCGTTATGGTTTATAGACCATTTAGAACTTCCGAGCAAAACGATGATGGCTGCGTTCCCATAACATGTTTCAGAGAGATAACAAGTGCTTTTGAGCTGCACAAAGCGAACATATTTGGCATTTTAATTTCTGAGAGATTTTAATGAATAAATTTATGCGACAGACTTAAATTATCGTACTTTATGGCACCTTACAACGAACCTGCTGTATATTACGTAAAAATGCAAACAAAAAGACTATTCTCTGGCACTTTTACAAATTTGAATGTTTATTTTTATTTTGAATTCATATTCAGTACAATACGCTTTCTAACTGATGCATGGTCAGAAAAACATCTGCCCTCGTTCGGAGTTTTCCATAGTTTGCATCGAAACTTCGCGTAAATACGGGTTAGGACCCCTTAGAAAGTCCCCCACGCAGCCAACACCCCCCCCCCCGCGCTGATCTAAATCACTCATGTAAATAATCTGCCGTAATATCACATTTAATGTCATTTTTTAAATACTTCCAACTTATTAAAATTAATGCACATAAATCTTTTTTATCAGAGGGACCAGAAACTGATATTTTTTTCATATACCAATATTTTGCCTATACAAAAGCTAATAAGCTAATAATACAAAATTTGTCATGTATGGTTTTTTATACATGTATAGGTGCTAGGTTAGACAGAATGTTCCGAAAATAGTAACCTATGGGGGATAGAGGGCCAAAGCGTTCTTTTAACATAGCTCGCGTGATCTCAAAGAAAGATAGAGATTAGGCGAATCTTTCTGTAAAATATAACACTCACGAATACCTAAAAATAAATTTCAGTACATTTTGAAATTCGTTTCCCAAAAAGTAGGTACAGAGATATCCTCTCCTTTTCCTTACACCTTCCTTGAGAAGAGAAAAAAAAAAGCGAAATATCTATAAAATTCTTTCTTTAAAATGTAAATTCTACGTTTAGGCTCAACTTGATTGTAAATGTGGAAACTTGTTTAAAAGTATTCTGTTTGAATTGAAACAAGAATGATTAATAATGCCAAACGCGACGATTATAAAACACTTTCCAGCCGAACAATATTTCTCCGCCAAATTTGGCGAGGCACTGTACTTAAATCTAGCGAGATTTTAGTTTAGTTGTCAAGCCCAAGCAACACGACAGCTATCTACCTAAGAGAAGATTTCTTAGTCAAAGGAACTTTTTAAGGGCTTCTGACGCATATTCACATTACGTTTGGAGAAAAATCTCCCAGAACTCCAGACCGTTAGATTGACAGCCATGGTGCTTGGTCAGAACCCAGGACCTTTACATTTCGGCGATATTTAAGAGATAAAAGAAGTGTATATCACTATCAATTTAATTACACGAGACCCTGTAAAGGATCTTTAAAACTCATTTCCATCTTTTAAATGAAGAGTGAACCCTTACAAACGTTTAAATACTTATTGTAATGTGCTTGAAGAGGATGAATCTATCTACATTGCCATTGACAGTTATGTACTGAAATTCTTTTGAGTGCTCCCGTAGAAGAATTATGTTTGATAGGCACACTATTTTTGATGTACAGCTTTATCTTGTAATCATTAATAACATATACCAATTTCGAATTAGAGTATTTCAATTTCGGCTATTTCAAATTTCAATTTTTTTCCTTTGAAATACTGGACTATTTTTAAATTTTGCTTAAAGAATGACAGCCCATAGAGTGTAATGTATTGTAATTATTTTGAGTACTCCCGTTAAAGATCTATAACTGCTACATGCATCTTTTTCAATAGGCTTCGTGGTACAATACACAGGATTAACACACACACACACACACACACACATACATACATATATATATATGTCGTAGTAAATGATTCTATTTAGAGTATTTAGAGTAATGATGGGCGGAAGAATAGAAAGAAAAACCTCAAAATCATAAACACTTTTCAACCTTGGGAAGTGTTACAAGCGGAATTGCATCCCGGTACACCTAATATTCACTTAACCGATTTGCGGCCAGATATTTTTGCGCCTTTCTTCGATTTTTGCTAATACCAGCAATAATAGATACATTTCTGATATCAATTTCCTGAACAGGGGATGATTTCTTTTAAAATCACTATGCACTAAAATTGAAATATCAACATCCTACTGGTCATTTTATGGAATTGAGGCTTAATACTCGTGAATAAAGGCTAGGAGAAATAAATAACAATTAAGACTGAGAGCGAAAATGCCGTACCAAAAAAGGAACACTAGGCATAAATGTGTTAAATTTTGGGTTTAGGAAAGTACGTTTCTATGAATTATAGAGAAAACAAGTCTGTGACCCTATTGAAGAAAAACGCCAATAAAAAGCAATATCTCTGAGCGTTCCCAGTGTTTACACAGAAAGGATTATTCACCCAAAGAATAACTTATATGGATTTCCCCGCTCACCACCCTAAGCCCCAGCGACTCCTTGAAGCCCGGGCGCTGCAAAAGGAAAGTGTGTAGGACACTTAATTTATTATTTCTCTTTCGGTTTTCGTATATGGCACTCCATTGATTTGTCTTTTATACCATACAGCAGAAAGGCATCAGTGATATATTGCACTGTTCTGTATGCGGCTTTATTTCAGAAGAGAAACTACCGTATGCTCTAAGCATTAAACTGAAGAGCTTAAAACTTTTTTTTATGTATTAGCCTTTTGCGGCAAGTGAAATCTTCATGCACTCTGGTGTCCTTAATAAAGGTTACAAACATAAAAAAAAATATGGAGTGACTCCACTCGACTTTCCGAACACTTGCGATTAAGATCATTCCCAAACATTTAAATAAATTTTAATCGATGAATAATTCAGCGAAAATTCTTCTCAATCGAATGTACCGTTTAAACGCTAGCGCACTTCAAGAATTTCCCCCATAGGCCATAATGTAAAAAAAAGTCTTTGTTTTTCCACAAAAAGTGGGTTTAGTGCATATGAATTTGTCTTATTAACACCTCATGCAAATGAGAGCAACATTGGTCAAAATATTATATGGCATAACTTTTTACTGCTTCGTCTAATAAGAGGTGTGACTAGTCATACTAGCCGTAAATTGACCCGTCATGCGGTTAATGAGGCTACTGATCAGCGATTGTGCATGCAGCAGTTTCCATTCTTCCAAAATCGTTGATTTTAACACCTGAAGGGTCTCTGGAGAAGGTTGTCGACATGCAATGCTTTTCCTAGAACATTCCAAGAGTGCTGCATGGAACTGAGGTATGGCGATCTCGCTCGTCCCGCCATATTCTAGATTCTTTCTTCTTATTAGATAATCTACAACATTGTGATTTGAATTTTTTACACCAGCGTATTTAGAGATGCAAAGGAGAATATAAATTTACCTTATAGGTTATTGTTTTTAACAAAAAACTAACAACGTAATTTAAGGTGTTGCCGTATCCATACGCAGAAATACATTGATAGTGTGGAATGATATACATTGTGTATATCTAAAACCACATCGGCTGTCAAAATAATTTTTGTAATGGAGTTTTATATTTGTGAGTTAACAACTGCTCAGAGTATTCTGTGGCTGAAAGGTAATGTCGTTTTTCGTTTGTCAGTATTGTGTGTAGAGGAATCTATATAATATGAAATTGGGCATGCGTATGTGAGGTTTGTGAAGTAAATGCTAGGATTCTCCAGCATTTTTAACCCTTTAATGAGCGGTGGTCGCCCGTGAAACCGCCTCTTTCCAACGCTTTCAACTGACAGTGGAAAAAATATGCGAAAAATCGGTCGTTAAGAGAGGTGGTCGGTCAGAGAAATATAAACGCTTAATAACCAAAAAGAAAATATGTTTTGTACTGTTATCTATTAAATTACATACTAATTCACGTAAGTAATTACACAAAACTATTTTAAAAAATTAATTTTTTTTATAAATATTTAAAAATTTCGGATTCGGATTCTTTTACTGTGCTATACAAGCCTCTTTTAGCGAGTTATACGAACAAGGTCAGACTTTTTTCACAATGTTGTATGAATCCGTCTGACATGAACCTGTTCTAATTTCGGAGAGCATAAGAAAATTTCTGGATTGCGAACTGGAATAGATTGCTTATACAGGGTTGTGTCTCTTCAAGAGGACTTTTTAACATTAAGTGGCTCCACCATGACCGCGTGGTTAAGTCACTCAGAATGGCAGAAGGAAGGTGCCTGGTGAAAACCCGTTCGCGTCCGCCGACGTAACCGGTCGGAGTTGTCAGTGGCTTTCTCCGAAAATTACCGTAAATGCGGGTTAGGACCCCTTAGAAAGTCCTTCACGGAGGGCACCCCACCCTTCTGTTGTCCCTTTGACGGGCCTTTGACGATTTATAAGCAGGGTTCGAGCCAAGCATAGAAATCCGAAATACATGCTACACAAGCAAACAAACATTAAGTTGATAAGTAAAATTCGGTGCTTCAAAAACTTTGTCGTTGGAGGAGGGGGGTCCCTTAATAGATATGGTCGCTCATGGAAGTTTCACTGTGTATATAACCTTTTCCTCAAAGATTAAAAATTCATCTCTGTTTCATACAACAGAAAGTTAAGCCTAACTCAACTCCTTTCTTCGAAATCAAGTTACATAAATTCACCTAAGAAAGTATTCTGCCGATATACTATGGCAAACTGCATGAAAGGGAGAAATCCCCCCCCCCATCTCGAGGAATCGCTTAATCCCTTTCTTATATTTTCCCTAAGACCACCACAAATCAACACAACTCGCATCAAAAGTTGGTGAAAGATCCGTTTATATGCCGTCCGTTCACTGTGACAGAAAACAGTGTAGGTGTATCGATCGGTGACGTCACCATGGTCACATGTTCAACGAATGGGCGTGGCCACCTCTCAGGATTCGGGACACTGTATACTAGAAATCAGAATCTGAAATTTGTTGCTGTGTTAGCTTGTGCAGAATTCCACGCGATATGCCCACGTGACAATCATATATAATAGATTTTCGAAAATTTTTATATGTTTTTTGGGGGGATTGATCAGTTCGACTCCCGACAGACGTTCTAAGACAGAAAAATTCTTTTACAGGTGAGTGAAAACTAATGTAGTTCTACGAGAAAGTAGATTTTGATGGCTGAGTAATTTGTTTTCAGAAGCCCATATTTATACTTGAGAAGAGCTGAAAGCTTTCAAAGACAGATAGGGAAAGCTGTAATTTTGAATTTACCTCGTTTTCATTCAAGTATTAAAATTAAATAACGATTACAGTATTAAATTTTTATCATGAAGCCTCTAAAAGTCAGTAATTTTTAAATTTTTTTTTAACGCCGTTAAATCTTGAAAAACAGTAACATACTATGAAATTCGCCTTATCAGTAATGGATAAATATAACTGAGTTCTTCATAGGAACTATATGAACTCAGATTAATGAATATGTTGTACATTTTTTGATAAAACATACAAATTTATTTACGAAAATAACAAGAAAAATAATAAATATGAAAATGCATATTGCTTCAAATGGAATAATTTTACTTATCGTTATTGCGTATCTTCCTATTATTTACAGGTATTATGGATTACAATTAAGCAATGTAATTGTAGCTAATCTATATTGTATAGATATAGCCAAAATAAATATTATGTATAAGATAATAATTAGTTAAAAAATAGTAGCCTGTAGTATTCTCAGCAATAATAATAACAAAAGTAAAATAATAATTAAAAATAATTGATGAATGTAAATGAAAATCTCATTTCCTAATACAGAATTACAAAATATTTCTATATGAGCCCTACTTATATTTTTTTCACTGAAGCTTTTAAAATATTATGAAATAAAATTAATGTTTTCGTCATCAATATTTATTATGTGAAATAAATATATTTTCCAGCAATAGTGCGAAATCAGAAGTTTATAATCGAATTGCTATTAAAAAAAATAATAAAAAAATAAAATAAGTAGTGTTTATACATTATTAGAACCACTGAGATTATTTTAAATTAAACATGTATATATAATAATTAATAATTTATTATGCTGTAATAATTTGTAATAGCAGATTTATTAATTTAGATTTCATCTACCAATTTATAAACAATGATTGAAAAAAAAAATTGAATCAACTCATAGTTTAAGCTAGTTTTAAAGCAGGTTTATCTGTATAATGGCGAAAAAGGAAACTATTGGCTTAATAATTTAATTAAGAAATTAGAGTACAAAAATGTGATAGTTTTCATGTCCTTTCAGTTCCCTGTGAAAAAAGAAGAAGCCTTACCTCATTTCAACTTCAGTAGATAAATGTAATGAGAAGTAAACCGACCACTGAATTAAATAAGAGAATTTTACATGCAACATTCAATGTCCATCTCTGATATGTTTACGTATGCCGATGTTTCATTTGTTGCTCTTGCAACACAAAACGCAGCCAGAGAAAATCAACAAATGCCTGTAAAACAGGTTACCCTGCCACAGTACTGTTACTGCAACGAAACGTTACTCACCGCGTGTTAACGGATGCGTAAACTGTAGTATTGCTTCTGTATAACACGATGTGAAATACGGTATGGATCATGAAATTTATTATTATTTATTATTTTGGAAATTTTGAAAGATATAAACTTCGAATTCATTTTTTTTATAAATAAGCTGTTATACACTGTGCCCCAAAAGCACTAACCTAGGATTTTATTCCTTAAATATTAACAACCAATAAATCACAAAGTTACGTGAAAATAGTATAGAATTTTTGGGCATCGATTGAATTTTCCGGTAGATTAAATCTAAATAAGTACAAAATTAAATTTTTTATATGTCCCCCTTACAAAAAAACTTATAAATAAATAAATATAAAAAGAAAGAAAATTTGAGTTAGTAAAATGGGCTTCGTATATTAATTACGTGATGTTAAAATTTTCAGAATTTTTACCTAAAGTGTGTTGGAGATATGAATATAAATATAAACTGACTCTTTTCGTTCGTTTTCAAAGAAAAAATATAATGTGAAGGATCGCGTTTCAAGAGTCGAACACAAATTACGGTTGCATAAATACATAATTCTTTTCCTATTATTCGTATTGTGTAGCCCTTCACCAACTTTGTTTAAACGCATCCCTGAGTCTTTTTATGAAGAAAGGCTCAAACTTTGTACATCACCTAATGATTATCCTATATGAAAAGTAAATTTTGTATTTATTTAGATTAGATTTCCTGAAAATTTTAATTGGTACTATAAAATTGAACATGCCTGTAATTAATATTTAACGAATGAAAGCCTAAGTTAGTGTTTTTAGGACACCCTGTTTATGCAACGGTAAATTAAATTAATCCAGTGATTTTGTATAATTACCGGTGATTATCCATATCACCACTAAATTTGGAAATGTGGTAAATGTGATAAATTATTGAATATTTATCAAATTTACTGGCTACCATAAAAAACCCCCAACCCGTAATGGTGAAGATAATTAAATCCCCAACTTTACTTAGTCTGTTTTTTTAATATGGAACTGCTTTATACCTTTTAATAATAAAATTTTCTTTATCCAGGTCTTTTATTTGACAAGATATCTAGAAATAATTGTTACTATTTAATTCAAAGTTCTGTTTTGTTTAGGTAAAATAAATGAAGCATTTACTGAAATACTTTATTTTTAGGAGTTCTCATCATTTTATGTTTTTCAAAAACTGAAAACATTAATTATTAGAATCAAGACTTCCGTTATTTTGCAAAATAATCCGAATTTATTATACTCCCCATAACAAATCGGCAATCATATTAATAAAGCAGTAAATTTGATAAATATTCAAAAGTTTATCACATTTACCAAGTTCAGTGGTGATTATGTATAATTACAGGTAATTATACATAATTACCAGTGTATTACATTTACCTAAACACACACACACATATATACAGGGTGTTATAATAACCCAAAACAATAACGTACGGATACGCTTTTATTATTTAAACATTGATCATAGACATATACAATAAATTGCAAAGTTACATAAAAGAAGGTATAGAATTTTATGGCATTAGTTAAAATTTTCAAAAAATTAATTCTAAATAGATACAACATTAAGATTTTTACACGGCCCCCTTTCGAAAAAAAAATTCCCAGTCAGTAAAATGTGCCCCCATACCTTAATTATGTGATATACAAAATTTCATCTTTCATTTAGGAAAAAAAGGATCAAAGATATGCTTAAAGAAAGTTGGAAGCTTAAATGCACAATGAAACCATACATGTAGTCTAAAACGGCAAGAATGGAAACGCAAAAGTAATGTAAATATGAAGAAAAACTTAGTCATTTATAAAAATGCTGTTTTGGCATTTGGACCAACAAAGAGGTTCAATCGCTTTTATTGGTCAAACCATCGTCTTCAGCAATGTATGAGATAAAAAGCAAACTATATGAAGCTAAAGGACCATAAAAGTATCCCAGCTAAATCTGAGAATCCAAAAGAGATATTAATGAAAAATTATTCATCGATATATGTTTATTTAGTTAAAATAAATAGCATTTAAAATCAACATACTTGCACATTCAGTTAGTATTGTACCTAAAAAATAACAGGGCTATGTTGAAGAACGATACTCAAGCAGAAAAACAAAACGGAAATGGGGGGGGTCGGGTGTGGATGCGAGTGTGGCTAGAATACATTTATGTGTGTACTATTATTTAATATTCTAAAACATAATTAATTTATTACCGAAGTATTTACCGAAGTTTGATAATTAACTTTGAATACTTTTATAATTTTTATTTGCCGAGTGCATATTACTTCTTTTATAAATGAAGCTAAAAGTAAGTTGTTTTCATCATTTTTATTTAGTTTGTCATGCTAAACGTGTGCAGCAATTTTCGTGAATTCTTTATATTTTATATATTCAAAATGTTTAAATACTGGGATTGATTATTTTTTAAAAATAGAAAAGAAGATGGTTTATTTTAAAGACTTTTCGTAAGTTCTTCATTAATCATCGAGCTTTTAATTTTACAAAGTCGAATGTTAAGGAACGTGATACTACATGTAAATACACTGCAAAAAGTATATTTTACACTTATGAAAAAGAAAATCTGTATCAAATTTAAAACAAAATAATCTTTTATAATACTCTAGAATTATTTGCTGAATAAAAGTTAGGTTACTAACGTAAAGTTATTACGTCGAATGCTTCTAGAAGCAATTTTTACTGTACAGTAACACTCAATAATTTTTAAATATTCCCCGAGTAAAATGAAAAGTTTCGTCTATATACAAACAAATACAAGTGCCAAAAATAAGTCTAATAAATCATTTAACAGAGAAAAAGTGAAAAACATAATTATTTTTACTAATGTATGGTTTAGTTAATGATGTCAGTTAAATACAATTAAATGAAAAATAGTTAAAAAATTCTATTTAAAATATTAAATTAAAGCAAAAGCACTATGAAAGAAAAATTAAACAGAAACGCAGATTATGTTTCACTCATATAGTAATAATAAAAATAAGCCATATTGAATTTAAAGCATTTTGAAAAGAAACTAAAATTATGGAAATCTAACAGTAAAGACTGCATCTAAATAATCTTTTTGTTGATTGGTATATTTTCTATAAATATCTGCATGCAGCATTGGACATATCAGATTCAAATTTGAGCAAATGAGTGAGAAAGTACAGAAAAATGTTTGCCAACTTTTAATCTGAAAATTTACTCTTTTCCTGATTTTTCGCAATTTTCACTGCCAGAGAGCTTTTTTAATAGCCAATATTGTAAAACAGTGACCTGATAAAGTTAAGAAAGTTAAATATCTTGAGCAAAATTGATGTCATTTTGATGTCATAGGTTTAAAAATACATAAGAAATCCAATTATGATTGCAGGCAGTGACGTAAAAATTACGAGACTGGTGAAATAATTCCGCAAATTCTCATTTTAAATCCGCCACAATTTGACGGCACAGAATAAGCCCTAAGAATGCGTCTTCGCTGTTGAAAACACAACCTGTAGAATATCAAATGTTAAAAATTTCATGCTCATTTGGGTGGACGCATCTTTTTTTTTCTGGAATCTAACATGCAGAAAATTGTTTTTATGCTTCAGCGTAAAGCTGTAAGCAGCTCTAAAAGCAAACTTCTTCGAAGCTCTACAAAACACAGTGAGGATTATACTGTTAAAATTTAGGTTAACTATTCTGATGCAAATGTTAACGCTAGAAGAGAAACAATTTAACAGTCTTAAAAAATTCTGCTCCATTCAAATACACTTCAATTACGTGTGTTAGAAAAAGTCTCCTTCCTCCGTACAAATAGCAGATACTACATCCACGTATCCCCGGAAAAACTAGCGTTTCACTAAAATAAGTATTAGGAAAAATCAATACACCGTAATTTTTTTTATTCATTTAAAATGTATAAATTTTTGAGGAGTTTTTAACAGGTTTGTCTTTATATTCATGTTAAAAAATCAGTTCACAGCAGCGGGTTGGAAAATCTTTCAGTTCCTACAAAGTACTTTCTATGTAAAATTGTACAATAGTAATCTTTTCGTGCTTAAATATGTTTACATTTTTGATAGAATTTTACTGTATTTGTATTTAGAGTACCATTTATCAAAAATGGTATAGTAGTTAGAAAATAAAGTTGTTTTCTAAAATGTATTTAAAAATCTCATCGAAGTTATTGGTCTGAAAATTATGAGTTTAGGTATAATTTTCCGTTTTTAACACTCACAGAGAGCATTGTGTAAAACATAGGTATAAAATTCAAATTTGTCATCGGTTTATTTGTATCAGGTTGTAACGAAAGTTCTCCGCCAAATCTGCTTGAGTCAGCTCATGCGGCACCCAGCGATTGAACTTGTACATGAAGTTTATGTGATGCATAGCATGGCTAATGGGCATGGCATTAATGTCTAATTCTTTAGCTAGCTCTCAAGTGGTTAAATACTGATCCTCTTCCACAAGTTCTCACAGGTGGCCCTCATCAACATCAGAAAGCCGGCCAGAGAGCTCTGCTCCTTGAATGCCATAGACCCTGCTTTTTAACTTTCAGTACCAAACCTTCACAGTGCCATATGATACAACAGTAGAATCTAAATTACACACATAATTCTTTGACATTCTGTAGCACTTTTTGCAACAGAACTGGAAGTAAATGATTGTTCTAATCCAGAAACGTGATAGTTCCATTTCAGACACCTTGTGCTTAATGATAACGATATTTTTTAACAAAACAGTGTTCTAAAGCAAGTATCTTTCTTTTAAATGACAAATATTGTTTGACAAAATATGAGCAAACACACCAACGTGAACTGTTTGCAGATGATATTTGTGGGGGCGGGAAACTTTCGTTACAACCTAATAATTTGTATTTTGCTTGTTTGTTATTTTTTTTTATTTATCCGGTTATTTATATCTGAAAAAATCATAAAAGCCTCTTCTCCTCAAAAAGCAATTTAATTTTTCTTTACAGCAAATTAATGATTTTGATAGAAAACATGTTTAATCTGCATATGTGCTAATGAGTATAAAATAAAAAATAAAATTGAAATTATTCAAAATCCTTTATTTTAATCTAAACAATTTTAACTATTTTTTCCCATGAAGCAGAGAGTATTCATTCAAATTTTCACTTCCGGATATTTTAAATGCCCGGAAGTTAACTTTCAATTTTTTGATCACCTTCAGCTTCTTAGTTAAAATAAGGCCATAATCTGTTTTCTAATTAGCGCGTCGATTAATATAACTAGTTGCGTTTAAGTTTAAGGGATGTATACCTTCGTACATGAAAAAAAAATTAGATGTTTAGAACATAAAAAAGAAGTATAACCGGGTCTTTAATAATGACTCATCTTTCCGAAATTTAATTTTTAAACATCATTTTTCCGTACCTAATTTTAATATGCTTAGCAAGATTCGGAAACGGATTAAGACTAAAGGTAAGTAATGTATTGCATGCACGCTTAAACCCAAAGAGCGAAAAAAAGGATACATCGCGGAGCGATCAGTTTCCATGGAAACCGACCAGTTTTTCCGCGAAAGTGCTCGTTAAGTAGCCTATTTTCTGAGAACTACTTTCTTCCCTTCCTGTGTTTACCGAGAAATTCCGTCTTCGCTTATTGTTAGATTCCGCTCCGCTCTTGTGATCGAAAAACGTTCCTAAAGTAGAAGCTCACTTTTGAAAACTGGCTCACTTTTCGCTCCGACTGATCGAATTTCGCTCGTTTGGTTTAAGCGTGTGGTTTTCTACTCATGAATCTTGACACACTGAATCTTATGATACGTAATAAGATAGATGGTGACACTTGTAATAATATAAAAATTTCCTGATTCATTTTGCTACATAATGAAATATATTGGTTCTACATTACTACTGCCAAGGTGTGGGGAAAATTCTGTTATTCCCTATGAGACGATGCCTACCCCACGGAAATTTGTCGATGGTCGCTGTAGTTTGCAAAAATTGTAAAAACAAGTGTATTCCTACATTTACAAATATATTAACACACTGCAAGCATAATATCGCTTTCAACCTTATAAAAATTAGAAACTTAAAAAAGTGAAGTTTGGAAATTCGTTTTTTAAATGTCTATCACACGTTATATATTTTTGTATTTTATCATAGCTGGATTCATATTTTTAGAGTAGTTGAGATGGTTCTAAAGTTTCTATATACTCTTAGTTATTTAAAATGTTTTTATTACGCCTTTTTTACTTGGTGCAAAAATTAAGAAAAGGAATTTTGAAAAATGCTGTTTTTTTTTAATGTTTACTAAGCGTAATTAAAAATTTTAAGAGTATGTTAGTTATCATCTATGAATTTCCGAATAATAATGCATGCAAAGTTTTAATCATTCTTATAAAAAGTTCACTTTGAAAAAAAAATCAACTGACTGTTCTTTTTTAAAATAAAATTTTAAAGCGTTTTTGGTAACAAGATTTCCTGTAAGGAATTTTTACAGCTTATTTCTCGAATTCAAGAGCGTGCATGAAACTGAAAAACATATCACCTGAAACAACGGTAGTGGCATGTTTTGTAAACATTGATAAGAACTGCGAACATCTGGCAGCGCAATATACTTTTGAGTGCGTTTCCTAGCAACAAAAATATTTATTTGGTTAAAGAAACAGCAGTTCAGTTAATTTACTTGACCTAATAGTGGCATGAATTTTTTTCACCCACAAAGTTTTTAATCTGAGATTATTAATATATAAAAAATTTCCCGCATTATTTAAAAAATATTATCTCGACTAAATGATTATAATTTATATATTTTTATGCATTTTAATAAGTTTTTTTCAGAATTCTTAAGGTTATACTTTAACATAGATTGATGTGGTACAGTGGTATTTAAACTTATATAGCAATGTCACGCTACATGAAACATTAAGACAGGGTGAGGTGGGGTAAGTGCCCTGCGTAAAATCGACAGTGCAGGTTTGACCAAGTCTCAGCGCATCATTTTTAATAGTAGAAACTTAATATTTTTCTCATGCGATTTCAAGGATGTTATTTATTGACCCTAAAATTTTCATAAAAATGCAATACATTTTTCATGTAGAAAAAAAATTTCAAAGTTTTCTCTACCGAGTGCATGCACTTGCCCCGTCTAGTGGCGTGAATGCATTTTCTCGCTCTATCTCCTTTAACCCTTTAACGCGCAGTGTTCCCGTTTTGGGAACACCAAACTCTGACGTTTTGACTGTTGCCATTCACGAAGAATAGATTTGATTATTATAAAAATAGTTGCGGGTGACATAGCTCCACGAGAATCCTTTACTTTTAAGCTCGTCATTTCCCGTAAAAAATGGTCACGATTATTTTTAACAGCACTGACATCTGCTGAATATGGAAGAATGCGAGAACAGCTGGAGAGATTGCCCAATACTGAGAAAAGGGCAGCTGGCTGTGCCGGCACAGCCAGCTGTCGTCATAAAAGGGTCTCTAGATCTGTGGCACGCGATGAACGTTTCGATCTTCCGCCATCTTGCTGGTAGTTAAGTCGAGCGATGGCAACGGCTGCCCTTTTTCAGCATTGGGAAAGGGTTGCGGAAGGGGAAGTGCATTGGGAAAGGGATAATAGGAGCAGTAGGAATATTGTAGAGTGTGAGCATATAGAACTTTTTGAGAGCTTCCTAACGCTTTTAGCAAAACTGAATAATCGCTTGTAGATTTTGAGAGGCGAACTTTTTTATGTGGGGAGAAAACTCGATCGTTAAAATGCTTAGAAACGTTATTTTTATTTTACTCATCGAACTGGGATAAAGCCAACTTCAGGTAGTGTTAAAGAGAGTTTTTGATAACGACTGTTCTCAAGTATTAAGTGCACATGTGGTGTATGCACTTGCCCCGTACCCATAGGCGGAACTTCATAAGGGCGAGGGAGCTTAGGCAAATGTCCTTCATAAAATTCAATAAAATTCAGATATCACCTATTTAAAAATAGTATTTTCTGCAATAGGAAACACCCCCCTCTCCAGTGTTACATGTCAATTTACGTCAATGCCCGTACCAGAAAAAAAAGGGGGGACACTGAATGAAATTTCTTATTTAAGAAAAACAATATATTTTTTTCAAAAATATTTGTACTAAGCTTACCTGCAATTTTTTAATGCACCTACTAACCCAATCTTATTTTCTGCGATCCCTTTTGGGATCGCAATCTACAGACTGAATACCACTGAAACAGTATATCGCCATACAATTTTAATGATTTAGCTGTATTTGACTACAAAGGCTGTAAATCTCATGTCCATACCTATTCCTCGTGTCAAACTGGCAAATAACTTCACTCGACCAATCAAAAGACAATCGAACTGACCCGTTAGACAGGAAAATGTCGATATCAGCAGGTTTCGGGATTTAATCTTACAGCAACGGTAATGCGAGTAAAATGCACTTCCAAATCACCCCGGGATTAATCTCAAATAGAAACCACAAGAAGGAAAGATAAATTTAATTAAACGGGCTTAATTTTACGCTTTCGTTTGGAAATGATTCATTTCTTTGGATTGAACGTCTGGTCGTGTAATACTTTGCAACTGTCCCCAATTTTCAAAAAATGTCGTCTACTGGAAAGCGAAAATGTACTTCCAAATTTTGCAATAATGCCTTACAATATTTAAGTCTGTTTTCAGAAGATTCACTACTTAAGAGATTGACATTTGAATTCTGCTTTCATCAGTTCACTCAAAAACCTGCATCTTCAAGTTCATTCTAAGCATTTAGCTTATTTCATTACAGTTTAAACTTATTTAAAATCGTTCTTTTTTTTAAAATTATGCAACTTTTGAATAATTTAAAATGCAGAATCAAATCATGTAGAAGACTCGGAAGTCTCCTTTCATCTTACAAATGGTAAAGCTATAAGGGAAATCAGGCATTCTGTAAAGAATTTTAAGCGTACAAGACATAGTGAGATAAAAAACTAAACTATCTGTACGCGTAATCCAAACCTATCTGCAACTCATTATACTTCGCGATAACAAAATCCGTAGTGCGTATATGAACACGTGTGTCGTGTATACGTACGCAAACCCACTTGCCCTATACTGACCTAAAAAATATTTCTTCTAGCTAACTATCCATCTTTAACTTTTTTCAAGCACAACATTTCCCAATGCCGAAAGAGTGCAGCCGTTGCCATCGTTCGATTTAACTACCAGCAACATGGCGGTTGATCGAATCGCCCATCCAGGGCCACAGAGCTAAAGACCATTTCTGACACAGCTGGATTGTCAGGCACATTCTAACTATACTTCACCTTTAACCCTTTGAGGCGCAACCCTTTCCCAATGCTATGCTGTACAGCCAGCTGCGTCAAAAAAGGGTCTCTAGATCTGTGGCACGCAATGAACGCTTCGATTGTCCGCCATCTTGCTGGTAGTTAAGTCGAGCGATGGCAACGGCTGCCCTTTTTTCAGCATTGGGCAATCTATCCAGCTGTTCTCGCATTCTTCCATTTTTCAGCAGATGTCAGTGCTGTTTAAAATGATCGTGACAATTTTTTTTACGGGAAATGAAGTGCTAAAAAGTAAAGGATTCTCGTGGAGCAACCGTCAAAACGTCAGAGTTTGGTGCTCCCAGAGCTGGAACACTGCACGTTAATGGGTTAAACTGTAGGATTTGCCAGTTTTTAGCCACATATGGAAGATATCACCAAGCTAAGTTCCCTTTTGGGGATTTTTGGAGCCAAACTTGGCAATAAATCATCAAAAATTGCAAACCTACTTTCAACATTTTATTCGCCTCACAACCCCCCGCTATCTGTCAGCCCTGTTGAAAAATGCAAGCGAAAACGTATCGACAAATTATATCTAGAGAATATATAACGAAGCAGAGTGATCGAAATAGCACTTTAGTGGTAAAAACTGATACAGTGAAACCTGTTTTTAAAGACCACCACTGGGACCAAGAAAATGTGGTCTTTAAGGAGGGTCGGTCTTTGAATTCAGGTAATACGATACATTTTGACAAAATTTTAAGCGTACTTAATTTTATCAATAGAATTGGAATTTATTTGATAATTACCTGATTATCACTGAAATGGCTTTATATAGATATAATTAATAAAAAGCACCTATGGTTTTACTTTTTTTATAAAATGTAGAGAAAGACAGTGGGATTTTTATATATTTTAATAAATGAAATTTGTATATGTTTAAATTTTTAAAAAATTGGAAAATATAATAAAATTTTGCTTTACTTGGTAGGTACTTTATTATATTTTAAAATATGATGTAATAACAGATTGTTTAATCGCTTCTGTACACATGTCAGATGCTTAAATAGTTCATCACCCCCCACCTGCACGGAATAATTAAGCAAGGTGTTAAAGCCTTCATTTGCTTCATTGAAAGTGATTGCAGTTTTTTGTTATGTGTCTTCATCAGAAGATGATATATTTTCACTGCAAACAGTTTATTCATTCTTATTTTCAGATTCCGTCACTGATGTACTAAATTGTTCATGAATAGCGTATTCTTCAGTGACACTACAAAAGAAGTTGTAATCCTAACCAAATAATTCATGGGCTAAATTATCATAATTATGGACGTTATTTTCTACGATGGAATTATTGAAATTATTATCCCTCTCATCTTCGGGGCCAGGGGCGTAGAAAGGGGGGCGGATATCGGGATATATCCCCCCCAAAATTTTTGGATTAGTAATGAAATTCCGTCTGTTTATGCACATATAAGTTCATATCCCCCCTCCCCCCGAAAAATTTCCCTGGCTACGCGCCTGTTCGAGGCATACAGTAAACGATTCACTGTAAATGTCTAAATGCATAAAATTCTATTTTCAATAAATATCCTGCAAGAAGCAGTAACACAAGTAACTGCGTGCATCCCGCTATTGCGTACAGTGACTCTATGGATTATTTAGTGACTGGAAGCTGTGTTATAACTCAACTAAACCAGGCCCGGATTGGGATTGTAGGGGCCCACCCGTCTCAAGAGAAGGGGGGGGGGGGGTTATTGTGTAACCGATAAATAATAGGATGAACTTTTGGGGTATGGGGGAGGTACGGTGTTATTTATAATTAATTATGATTGACAATTAATGCATTAATAAAATATTGATATATTAATTAATATGCATCATTCATACTAATTAATCCCTTGTTCATTCGGGAACCCTCTCTCAAAAAAGTTTAAGAACTACATTTAAAATGAAGTGTTTTGAAGCCTTCTGGGGCGCAATTGCAGCTGCAAAAAATTTGGTGTGTCAAACTTCATTCAAGTGCTATACCAGTATAGCACTTTTTTTGAATTTTCTTTCTTTTTTCTGTTTCGGGGCCCTCCCTTAGCAGGGAGGGCCCGCCGAGGATGACGGCTCACCAGTCTGCAGACAGTCGGACACCCTGGCCAGTCCGGGCCTGAACTAAACAAGTGTCAACTTTCGTTTTTATCATACCGCGTGATTGCTGATCATCCGAACAACGAACTTACTCAAATAGAGGAAAATAAGAATTTTTTTAAGAATTTGCGGTCGTTAAAATAGGATTTTAAATAAATTTGTTTCTTATACATAGCGGTCGTTGGTCGCGTCAGGCAGGTGGTCGTTCAATAAGGAAAATAAACCATTGTTTATAATTATATGGTACTCGGGACCGCTAAGACATGGTCGTCAAGAACAGGTGGTCGTTAAATACGGGGGTCGTTCAACACAGGTTTTACTGTACCTGAAGACAGAATATCCCTACATGGCATTATCTCACCACTGTGAGAATGGCGAAATTTTACTTCCAGTATCATTCTCCTTAATATTTTAAAAGTACTTTTTACGATTCCCCACTCTGCTTCTTTTATTACCTTCATCTAAAAGGACAGAGAAAAGGAAACAGAATATGATATCCAAAACTTTAATGTCACAATCGACGAAACTCGACAAGAAATTGGAGCCATTACTGAAAATTTCCTTTAATGGGAGTTTTGAGTTACTGGAACTTTCCAAATTATGGAACGCGTTCACAGAATGTATTTTATTTAGAAGTGGCACAAAGGGAGACTTTCACATCCAACTGCTTTTAAAATACGTGACATCTATTAAAACACGCTTTAAGGTTAAATTTGAGCTATTTTTCTAACAAAAAATTCAGGCTAATATGGGTTAAAAATACGAATTCGCTTTTTTTTTAAGGTTTGTGAACTTTTAGGGCTGCAAAAATGTACGGAATTATATTTTAATATGATCCATTAATGATTCATCATATACTGATAAATGTTATGAGACGAAATCATATTTATCAGTTTAATATCTGAGGAATAATTTTTTATTCGTTGGGAGGTTGGGTGTCAAAAAAATTATATTTGTCAGTGATGGATGGTTAAGTGTAGAAAACTTGAGTTCGCTTAGGCTCGCTTCAATTATTTTCTGATCATACATTAACATTATAAGCAGTTAACATTTCCGGCTAACAAAGCCGAAAATGGGCAATGACGGGCAACGCGGCTAGTAATTAATATTTTATTTATATTGTTAGTCACATGTTTTTTACCTGAAAATTTTCATTATTAATCAACTTGAGTAAAACGATTATTCAGGTATGCATTTTATTGAAAACATTTCTTACGTTCAAACTTGTTTTATTTTCTCTTTCCAATGGCGGGCCTCTGCCTCTGGAAACCTTGGCCACTAATAAGGCCGGAGTTGTTTGCCTCTTTATCATGGGGCAACTAGTAGGTCGACCAACGTCGCCCCCTATTAAGGGACGGACACACTGACAAACATGCCCAGTCGGGGATTGAACCCCGACCGCCGCCAGTTGAACCCGAAACCCTAATAAGGTGCTTTACCCACCATACAATCTGGTCGGCCCGTTCAAACTAATGTTGCAAGAGATGAAGTTTAATCGTTTGTTTTGTGTTATGGCAAACCTACGCAAGAGGCATCTGTCTAGGCGGGGTGCCTTGGGAGGCTGACTTTTTTAAGAGGTTCCCATGCGTATTCAAGTTCCATCTCGACAAAATCCCAAAACTCCAGACCGTTAGTTCGACAGACGCTCGACAGGCCGAATCCGCGACCTTCACACTTCAGCCATCTTCCATGTTTAGTGTCTTATCCACTTGGCCCGAGATGGAATTAATAAGAATGATTAATATTGCGCTATTTTCAGTCACCTTTTTGACAAGACGGATTGGTGCCACACCATGGCACAGTGGTTATCTCACTGGAAATAGTAGACGGGCGAAGTGTGAATGTCCCGGGTTTGGGTCCCATCGCGCATCCGTCTTCCTAACCGTTCGGAGTTTTCCGTGGTTTTCTCCGAAACTTAGTGTAAATACGGAGTAGGACCGTTTAGAAAGACCTCACGGAGGGCATGCCCCACCTTGTGTTGCTCAACTGACGAGGATTTATAAGCGGTCTTTTGAGCCAAGCACGCAAATCCGATATCCGTGTTCACAATAACAACAACAAGAAGAAGAAGAGCTGATTAAGATTTTTCAGTAATTTAAGACGAAGTTCAGGACTCGAAATTATCAGTAGTTAGCTCGTCCGAGAAGACAAAATACATAACAGACCAGTAGAATGCAAAATTTGTTGGTCAATTGGGTTGTTCCATTAGTCTCACAATGCATGTCATCTAATTTTACCAATAAATGTCATAAAATTTGATCTATTTAATGTATTTTAAAATAGGGATTTATACCTTTCAGGTCCTAAAGGAAATGAATATTGCTTATATAATTTCTTTTGTTTTGCAATTTTTTTAAAAATCAAGTATACGGATCAGTGATTAATGGAACGGACCTATGAGCCATGGAGTCACTTCTAAAGAACCAGTGATTAAATATTTTAACTTGTAACCCTGAAGTCTATAACTAAATGTGATGGCTAAACTAGTCTTATGATACAAGATACAAATTCGGTAACAGAAGTTTTCAATAAATTTTCGAAAACAGAATGCTTTCATTTCAGTGTTTAGCTACTAAGCTCATCTAGAAACTAAGAATCTCTGGGTACTGAAAAAGTTCAGAAATTTCTTTTCAAATGTGTATTTTGATGTAGAAAATCGACGCACCTCGACATTTTCGCCATGCAAATTAAAACATCTGGCAATTTTGTCATAAATTAAAACATATCTGCTTCATAGAATTCGACCGTCGGCCACCTGAACATGTTCTGGATAGTTACTGTTATCTCATAATCACACGTAAATCGTTGTCTGACAAAAAATTTCTTAAGATGAGTAAACAGATGTAAGTAGAATGTCTTACAGGGCCGCAATTTACCAGTGATCATGAGATCAAATAATCTGTATCTCTAGCAGATGATTAAAGAGTTAATCAGTGGCGTAGCCAGAAATTTTTCATGGGGGGGAGGGGGGTTACGATTAGTGCAACTCACATATATTTATACGTGTGTGCTATAAGGGAGTGAAGAATACGCATTTAATATGGCAAAAAATTCCTCATGGGGTGGGGATTCCCCCTGTCCCCCTCCCTTGGCCACGCCCCTGGCGTTAATGCATCAGGTGTACGTCATCGAGTTACGTCATCGGAAAAATAGAATGCAGGTCTTAACGAGAAATAAACGACATCTTTCATCATTTTTTTATGACTGTTTCACAGCGTAGTAGCTTTTATGATGATATGTACCTATA
This sequence comes from Cheiracanthium punctorium, assembly GCA_038373885.1. Taxonomy (NCBI): domain Eukaryota; kingdom Metazoa; phylum Arthropoda; class Arachnida; order Araneae; family Cheiracanthiidae; genus Cheiracanthium; species Cheiracanthium punctorium. The sequence continues at coordinate 324,100 of JAWZYV010003719.1, read as the reverse complement.
AAAGCATCGCTTTTACAACTCTTATGCCTATCAGTCAATAGGTTTGACATGGACATAGCAGAGTAATTTGTAGATGGTAGCGCTTAGAAAAAAAAAAAAAAGCTATTCCTGCAAATCATGGAAAATAAGTGACGATTTCGCTTATTTATTTATATACCTATTAATGGGTATCATCATATTTTTACAAACGTCTATCAATGACTTCCTTAGACCAGTGGAAATACGGTTATTATGTTGAGATAGCCTATTTATTATAGATTTTTCAATACCCATTCAATGCATATAAAATACGCTGCCAGACAAAAATTAAAAAGAGACCTTTAAAAATATGTATGGGGTTGGAGGAGGGGGAGGGGGGAGGAAAAGAAAAAAAAATATTGAGAAGAATTCATCATGGTTCACTGATGATATGTTCGCACGACAGGGAAGTACGGACATTTCTTCCAAGATTTTTAATGAAAATGGTTGTAGAATAATTGATAAGAATGTAAAACTAAATCTTTCACCACAGCCGAAATAGATTTTTTTATGATTAGTATACGAAGAAAAATATTACTTGAAGCATATTTTAAAGTATCTTTAACCTATGAGTTTTCACTGAAAATTTACAGTAATTAGATCCAGTTTAAATTTATTATTATTGTTATTATTAATATTATTATTATTATTATTATCATTATTATTTATTTTTTCGTTTTTAGTTTTTTCTTCTTCGCTTCAGTATATTAAAAGAGTGAAACATTTACGTAATAAAGAGCGACCTTCACTCTAACACGAGGGCGGATTTTTTATTCAACCTCCGATGGTCAATAAAAAAAAATGAAGAATAAAAATAATTCATTACCAAAAGTTAGGCCTACGTATTCTTATTGCTTAGTTTTCAACACAAATGTTATGAAGATTCGAGCATTTGTCAAATGTATTGATCAGCTTTCCAATACCCTCTTCGGAAAATGTGACCGCCAGTGAAGCGACCATACGCTTGAACGTTGGCCGCATTCGTAAACGGCAAACCAGTTTCCATCTAAGGTGTCCACAAAGGAAACTGAGCGCATTAAGTTTATATACTAGAATGTTCGAATACAAAACTGAGTGCGGTTAGTTTCAAGCTAAGTAAACAGCATGGAGCAGGTTCATCCATAGTTGTTGAGAAGATGCACATGCTGCACGTTGTTGCTGTTTTGAAATGGTGTCCGTTGTTATGGAAAAGTATGTTGTTGTGAAAAGTATTTAACGTTTTCTGAAGCTGCAAATATTATTTTTTCGAGGAGGAAATTCATGCATACATTAGAAACTGCAAAGAAGGTACACAATTTTTCAAAGTTAATCCTTTTCTTGTATTTTTTATTTTAGTAAATTTAAAAATGCATATTTTAGTGTTGAGACTGAAGTTGATTTAAACCTTTATTAGCGAAATTTGAACTTCTCTTGATAAATACTTTTGGAAAAATTAAGTTGAAATTTCTAAATTTTGATTTGTGCACTTCAATTTTAGCCACTCTTTTTTTCAAAAATCCTGTTGATTATACACTGAGTATGCACTAAAAACCCTCCTTAGCAAAAATAACAACAGACGCGAATTGTAAACAAACACGTCTCCTAGGCGACGAAAGTAAATAAACTGAAGTTGTTCGTAAGGACAAAAGAAACCGATAGCCACTGATAGCACTAAACACACGCACTCCAGTTTTCTTACGAAAACTCGTGCAACAAGTTTGTCGTTTACGAATGCATCTGTTGTTTCGAAAATGTTTATTGGTCTGGAAGCTTTCGCCTCTTAGCCAGTTTTTCATTTCTGGTAACCGATTGAAATCCGGCAACACTAGGTCAATAACCAAAAGAGACCACTTCTTCCCCTATTAAAATCCCTACACCATAGGAATACCGATCTGTGTGACATATACTCCATGCCATGTCCATTTTGCATTCGACGATAGATTTAACTAGCATTCCGATTTTCTGCTTTTAAAAATTGCACAACTGTGCATTGACACCGTTTGGAGGCGTTTATAATGCGAACGATACTTTTTAACGTTCTCCCACTCTATCACACACGCATACAGGGTTGCCAGATGTGGCTAATTTTAGCCATTTTGGCTAATTTCAGAAGCTGCTGGCTAAAAAGAAAAATTTTTGTTTAGCCAACCGTTTTTTGGCTAATTATGGCTAAATTCTGAGGCTGCTGGCTAAAAAGAAAAACAAAATTTTAGCCACTCGTCTTTTAGCCAATTATGTCTTAATTCTGTAATTGTTGGCGAATATGAAAACAAACAAACAATATATATATATGTATAGCTACTTGCTTCTTGTCTAGTCTGCGGGGGACGTCACAATTTGTAGCAGTGTCTATCACCCGGTATTTTGTCCTCTTTCCGAACAAATGGGGTGGCTATGTTTTGGTTTTAGTTCGAATTTCGACGGGTTTTTTGTTCGATTTTGATTCTTAACGAAAGAGGGTTTTACGGAGTAGCCGAGCTGACTAGGGCACATTTATTTGTAGTGCGGGGTTTTTTTTTTTTTTTTTCTAATGGCCGGCCTCTGTCTTGAAGACTTTGGCCACAACAGGCCGGAATTGTTGGTTACTTTATTATGGGGACACCTAGTACGTGGACCAACGTCGCCCCCTATGAAGGGACGGACACAATGACAGCCACGCCCAGTCGGGGATCGAACCCCGACCGCCGGGAGTTGAACCCGAAACCGGAGTACGGTGCTTTACCCACCATACAACTCGGTCGGCCCTTGTTGTGCGGTTGTACTAAGCATTGAATATGTTGCCGTGTTTACGGTAAGCTTGAGTAATTATTAAGTTACAGTTATTAAGCGCTAGCCTATAATTAGTAGAAAATATAATAAAGAATGGGAGATTGAGCATCCATGGTTAATGCTGAAAGACAGTGCGTGTTTTTGCAAGATGTGTCTTTGCTCAATATCCCAGCTTAAAAAGCATAATTTAGTGACTCACGAAAAATTAGCCATACATAACAATAAAGATTTAAAAGCCTCTAAATTAATTGCACTGCTCACTGTTTATAAAAAAAAAATCAGCTGTAAATAAATCATTGAAAGAATTTGATATAAAATTTAGTGTAGCTATTGAGTGCCACTGCAGTATTAAATCCGTTGATCACCTAGGTGAAATAGTGAAAAAGTATTCAAAAGGTAGTGCACTAGAGGATCTGAAACTCCAAACAAAGTGTGCATCCTCATTAAGAATTTCATAAGCCTATCGTTATTCGAAGAGATGATTCAAGAGTTAAGAAAGGCTAAGTTTTCTTTATATATTGATGAATCTACCGACATTTTTCCTCAACAAAGCATTTATGCCTGTGTGTAAGATTTTTTTCCTCAAATTGTAATCGCTTGCGCCCTCTCAAACGTTAGAAAGTGTTTCCTAACCAATGCATTCAATTCGATTTATTATTCCGCAAAATTTCTAAGTAATAACTCTTTATTTTTGCGATCTACTAATCTTCAAACTATTATTATTGTTATTAATTTAATCACAAAAATACGCTTGTGAATCAGATCTATGCTATATTCTAGACTTTTTAAAGGTTTTCTCGAAAATCCAAAAGATGGCGCTGCAATCAAAGTGGCTATTTTTGGCTAATTTTAAGAAACCATTTGGCTATTTTCAAGAATTTTGATCTGGCAACCCTGCACGCATATGGCGAGAGTTGACGATATCACATGCACTCCCAGCATTCTGCTCCCTCTATAGGCGCATGTGCAATCATCTTTCTCGTCAAATGGCGGAGTTATTACAGCAGTTCCACTTTCATTTGGGCGCCCCTATCATTTGTTATTCATATGTGTTATCTAAGACTTTATAATTTGCATGTACTTATTTATATGCGAAATTATAGCTCAACTCTCAACTTACGAAAAATTCGCCTAATGCGGTTATCACTCGATCCCACCTATCGGGTAACTTAGAGATATCGCTGTACAGGTCTTGATCGCATCACAAGCGGCAACATTTCTTTTAGAAAATATTAGGAAGCATGTCTATCGATTTGGCAATTGCCCCAATCTTCATTGCAGTTATTCCGAAAAGTCGCCTTATATTAACAGTACTAGTACAGCAAAGTTTTATATACCATTCGTTTGCAAATAACGTATACTTTATTCTACTATTAGTTTAATTTGCATAAGGGGCCGTTTTTATATTTAATTCTGTATCAACTTCGTTTTTTTCAATGGCAACACTCTACTTTGACTTTATTAAACGAAAGAAAAGCTTCAAATTACCCTAAATTTTAGTTTTCACCAATTTTCTACGACAATTGTGAATTCTTTTTTGCTCGATTTTAAGGGGGACTATCTGCAAATTGAAAAACGCTATTTGTAGGTTCTGAAATTTTCGCCTTTCATTAATTTCGCTTGCGAGAGTTAAAAGTAATAAATATGATTAACAGGGAAAATGCTGTTTCTAGTCTTAAAGTTTTTTATACTGAGATTTTTAGAGGTAGAAATTAGAGTATTTAGTCAGTGGTCCACATGAACCTTGACTCAAAAACTTCCTTGGTTAGTATACATGATTTAAAGAAAAAATGCAAAACGACTGTTTACGATTTTGAAAATCTTTCTAGTTTTGAAATTGTTATCGAGTATTTGAAGGTTCTCTTAGACAGGTGAAATGTTGCCAGGAGTGAGAATCTGTTCTCTCCTCCTGGCAACAGATGGCTCCTCTTCTGAATACAAGCATGAAAGCTACTCAGCTACGGTCGAACATGAAGAACGGTTTCATGATTGAAAACTTATTTGTTTGAATTTCATGTAAAGAAACGCAACTATTTTTTGTGCCGACCCAATACTGTGTCACTGTGTTTGTTATTTCACGTTCTTCATTTAATATTATCATGTGCAGTGTGCAATATTTTTATAAGATTTTTGATGGTATTTTAATTTATAGTTAGATGAAAATTTAAACAGAAAAATGGGATTTTTAATGTTTGTTGAATGTTTGATAAAATAGGGGGAAGCCACAGACCTGATGCTTCAGATAATCAAAAAGGTCAAGTTTATGCCTGGAATGTTGAGTATGTTAGTTTTTCAGAAATAAGGACGTTGTAAAAGTTAAGACGTACATCTACAGTATCTAATTCTATACATGGAAAATATTTTATTTGGGGGAGGGGGGGGGATAGTAGTAGACGCAACAGGAGACGCTTTATAGAATCACCCTCAAACTGTACATTAAAAACCTCTAATTTATTTGCTCCAAAAAAATTTTTTTTAATACCGCTAATTTTTACTATTTTTGCGAGAAAGAAATCTAATTTACGTTTGTTTTGCTCAATTAAAAAAAAAGTTGTCACTTAATAAATTTATATATGGTGCCTTAACTCAGGAAAATAACACATTTTATTTAATATAAATTAAACTACTGAACCTAAAAATTTCAAATTTTGCACAGCCATGTAATATTAATTTCTGCATTATTCGCATTAAAATTTGGCTAGGTTGCTATTCATAATTGTTTTAAATATTAATTGAATAATTCATAATTCTTATTAATATTTTATTAAAAATTATAATAATAGTAAATTATGTTTGGTTCGTTTAGTTCTAATAGTACGAATAAAAATCAACTTCTTACTATCAATATTATATGAGATATGAATTAAAGTATGAAAAAATATTTTAACATGGGGATTTTGGAAGCTCATAACTCCCCCATTATCAGTTCAAATTTATGGACAGTTGGTATCCGGGGTTAAAATGGGCTAAAGTTTTGAAATATGAAGTGAAATTTGGGAGTTAATATTGAAAAAAAAAAATGATGCGAATTTCAGTAGGGAGATACCCCCTTATGCAATTTTTATATATAGCAACTAGCAGACCCGGCAAACGTTGTTTTGCCATATAAATTATTCCTAGGATTATTTTAGTAGAAAGAAATGACTAACTTATTGTAAGTGTGTGAGGATGTGGTATATGAGTGGAAGAGGCATGGTGCGCTGTGAACGATGCTGGAATATAAAAATAACACAATACCAAACATTTATATTTTTAATTCATTGAAATTTATTCTTTAAATTTATATATATCGCTAATTACAATAATTTTACTAAAAAATAATATCAATCCCTTAACGCAATAGAGTATACAATATTTTTTGTTATACCATCTTTAAATAACACAAACAAACTGGATGCCCACTGTATGGTTTGCCCACTCGAGAGCATGCCACATATAACTGTCCGTGTGAAAAACATGGTGTGCTCAAATCTAATCCACAAACAGACATAGTTTGGCCTTGAAACTTATTGCTAGTCATTCAATAAAAAAATTTGCACACCCCCCAAAAAAAGGATGAAAATCTGGAACACTTTCAGATTTTAAATTCGCACTATAGTGCTATATATTAAAATCGTATCATAATTTATGCGTCGTCCCTATTTTTCTTCCTTATTCCATTAAGTTGGAAAGTGTTATCATTATTCATGACTGTGCTGTATTTTTCTTTCTTATTTCATAAAACCCATCTTTGGAATCGAAATCTATCTTAAAATCGCTTACTAAAACTATTTTACAATCTTCGCCAAGTATATCACAACAATACTTCACCGTTTTATATATTGTTTCCTACTTTAACGCCTCGACTCTCGCCAAGGAGGCGATGATTAAACATATGCAGTTACCATGACGATTTTTTGCATTTATGTAGAAATCGTAATTTAGAATTAAAATGGCGATTTGGAACAACATGAAAGTACAGCATGCCGTTACATTTCTATTTATTTTGGATTGCCAATTAATGTAGTTTTAATAATTAAATGTCTTCAAATTCTTTCACTGGCGCGTTTATCGCTAGTTTGTTTACTTTAGTTATCACCTAGTTCTTTTTGGTGCGTTGAAACGGTACTTACGTATTATCCCGGCGGTCCCTTCCGCCAAACTACTTTTTCGTAGATTTTAAATACGTTGCCAATCCTATTCCAAACCATCAACAATTTCATGTGCCCGGCATTTATCTTGGTGAAAAATTGCTTGTCTTGGCGGACCGCCGGGATAATACGTAAGTACCGTTGAAACTTGCGCATAACTCCCAGAGACCCATGACTGCAAAGCTCGCCAAAGTACGGGGATTTTTTAGGTTGGTGAGAGTGGGGGCGTTAAAATAGGAATCAACTTTTTCTTGTACCATAAAACTCATCTTTGGAATCGAAATCTATCTTGAAATCGCCACCTGAAACTGTTTAGAATTTCCTCCAGGCATGTTCTTCCTGTAGGCATATTCGAACTATACCGCAAAGACATTTTAAATACTGTTTGGAATGGACATCATAATCCATGAGTGTACCGTGTTTTCCTTTCTTGTTCCACAGAGCACTTCTTCGGAATAGAAATCTATATTAAAATCGCCTAATAAAACTCTTTTACAATATACGCCAGGCGTTTTCTAACTATACGCGAAATATATTTATAGTAAATTGTCGCGTTTTGGCACCACATTTAGCGATCAATTATCAAAAATTGCAAACCTTGTGCGACTTTCAACATTTTATTAACTCCCCCCCCCCTCTCCACATTATCTGGCAAACAAATTTGAAAAGTGATTCGACACGCTAATGTCTACACAGAAATCCTGATTGAAATGAATAGCACTCGGGGGCTAAACATTTTGGGGTGGACCGCCCTTATGACTTAGGGGTATGAGACATAGTTAAAAACCTATTCTATGACCTAACGAATATACATAGAAAATTTCATTAAAATTGGTCGAGTGGTTTCGGAGGAGTTAGGTGACTAACACTGGGACAGGAGAATTTTATATATTAGATTTAAAGTGTGTGTCAATCGTAAACGATTGGTATAGGTAACTTTGCTGTACGACGAACGACGGCTGAATAAAGTACAAGTGGGCGGTTTTTTTTTTTCCCGCATCTGTACCTAACTTTTGGTAATAAACTCATTTTATTCTTGACATTTGACTTTCTTTGACTGTCCATCGGGGGCTGAATATGAAACAGCCCTCGTATATCCCAATTTACAGACACATAAACTAGAATATCAGCCTAATAAATGTTTAATCTAAATAATACTTCGTTATAATTTGCTAAATATGTACAAAGACGAAAGCGAAATTATTTTTTATAGATATTTATCGTAATTAAAAGTTAAAATAAATAAATAAATTTGGATAATTATTAACAGACTAGAACTTTCTTTACTTTAATTTATCGAGATAAAATCATTATGCGTCCATAAAAGATATCTGTTTGATCTTTTTCTCGAGCCTCTTTTTACTCATTTATATGTACAAAGGGCATTCCATAAAAACTGAGAGTAAAATCATAAAAAATCAAGAAATATATTTACAGCAAAAAATACATCATTCTTTTTCAAAATACCTTCCGTTAGAGGATATGCAACGGTCCCATCGTTCAACCTACTTTTCAAAACAAGTAGAGAAGCCCTTTTCCGGAAGCTGCTTCAAAGAACCCTCCAATGCTGAAATAACTTCAGAATCTGTGTTAAATTTTCTGCGACGGAGCTTCTCCTTCAACGTCGGAAACAGCCAGAAATCGCATGGTGCGAGATCTGGACTGTAAGGAGGATGTGGCATGATTTTAATATTGCATTTACTAAGATATTGCTGAACAGATGTAGTGACATGCGGGCGAGCATTATCGTGATGTAATGTCCAATTCCCTACCAGTTCATCTCCATTTCTGTAGGGCAAATAGAACAGTTCTTTAAACAAGCACGGAACTAGGGAAATAAAATCGTCTGCTTCGTTTAGAATTTTGTATAAACGTACAGTTAACAGTTTGAAAAATTCGCCTGCACTTCTATTTTTTAGTTCCGCGGTGTTGCCACTACTTAAAAAAATAACTCTCAGTTTTATGGAATGCCCTTTGTACAATAATTATAATAAAATAAGAGTCGAGATTAGAATTTATTTTAAAATATTGTTATGTTTTTCCTTTTAAATTCTATCCAAACATTTTAATTTCTTTGGAAGAATAATGCAGTTCAGATGTTTTGAATGCGTTAAAAGGTTTTAAAAAAGAGAGGATCCATTTTTCGTTACTGTAGTGCTGCCTTTATATTTTTGAGTGATAAATAATAACATTTTTTTCCGCTATCAATCAGAAATTATCACTATCTTAATCGTCGGGAGAAGTTTCTAATAAAGGCAGAGAATTTAGCGAGACTTTTTAAAAATGTTCTTGCGGGTAACTATGCATAATAATTTTCTAAAACATGAGGTTTTGTATAAAAATCAAAATAGCTTATGGTTTTTATGAGTTGATAGAAATCTTTCATGAATGCACTTGTTTTATATGCACTATTTATTAATACCTTAATTTTATAGTCAAAGCCCGATCAATCCTTCCATTAACGAAATGCAATATCAAGTTTGAGGGGACCCTTATACAGTGGGAACAATTTTTGAAGGGGGGAGAACTATTTCCATAAGTCATGAGTATTTAAAATGTCCCTTTGTTTACATTGCTTAACACTAGGGGAATTTTCATCAAATGTACATATATATATATATATATATTCAATTATTTATTTACTTTTGATAATTTGTCCAAACCAAAACTATTGTTTTTCCTTTGTCATCAAATTGTGTTACTATAATTAAAAAATGTTTACATTTGTCATACCACATTTCCTACCGTAGTTTAACATTCAAAACTTAATTTACTAAAAATAATTCTTCGTTTTTACACCCATCTGCAATTCTTGTTTCTACCGAAGGCACTCTCAACTTACGTATCAATAATTCTTCTTTCTACACCAGAATACAATTTTTCAAAAATCAAACATTCATATGCTGGAGTTTGATGAAAACGCCGCTTTTTCATTGTGATAGATTTAAAAAAAAATTACGGTTCTAGAACTAAATTTCACGAAAATACTCTTTACTTGTGCAGAATCCTTAGCAAAAATCACAGGCTTGTTCATATGATAGTTCTTCTCTGAGTATGAATAATACATCTAATATATTAGAATCTTTTTTACTTTTACCAATGCCACTCAAAGTTCAAATAAAGAGTTCCCCTGAAATTCTACCGATGACACTTTCAGCTTGTTAGCCGTGAGTTCTGATCCTTTAAAGTATCTTTACTTTTAAAATACATGTTCTGCTGACAGGTTATCATTCAACTTCTATAAGAAAGTTTTCTTGAGAGTACATTTATTTTATTTAAAGGATAGGCTTCAAACATAGATGAAGAGATTACATGACAAAGCTTCAAAAGCTGAACAAAGTACATCGGAGAAAGCCAATTTTTCTATCTATCCTTTTAAATCCAAAAGAGTGTTATACATTGGATCTGCGATCTGGCATAAATCGGTACGCAATTAATCTAAATCATGATAATTTAAAAAAGAAGGTGATATTTCAAAAGATATATTTAAAAAGTATAATTTAATATTTATTAATGCCTTTTGAAAACTGTTTAACATCTCACCTATGCATATTTATTGAATCACAATAAACGAATATACTACAAAAAAACGTAAATCCTTGCTTAAAACCGTCTTTACGATTCACTGAATGTCTTTGAAGTACAGTTTCTATTAATTGAAGAAAGTGTATCTTGAGACTGATGAAATAATAAATTATGTTACAGAAAAAACACTTAAAATACTGGTGTTAAACATTAAAATAAATAAAAACTTTGTGAAAAAGCACACATGAAATGTTACTTATAACAGGATAAGTAACTTTTTATGTGTGTTTTTTCACAAAGTTTTCATTTATTTTAATAAACTATGTATTTCTATAACTAATAGCTTTAAGCATATATATATTTATGATGTATTTATACGACACTCGCAAAATGTTACAATGTTTAAAAAATTAATTAAACAATGATAATGCAATTGGAAAAAAAGATACATTTCAGTATCTTTTTTATACAGCTACGATACAGAAAGGTCAGAAAGTATGCATTTTAATGGAAAACCTAACATGAATGTTAGACAGCTTCGTGTTTGCAAATTCCCAATTGTTTTCAAGTTATACATTTTTTTAACCTTAAAAATGCTTCTTAAAAGCTTGGTATGTAACTTCAATATATAGAAAATCAGTAGATACTAGATGGTCCTTATCATAAATCTATCGTGAATGTAGCAAAAACAAACACACAGTTAAAAATTTTCTGGATCGCTTTTGAAGTTTTTATCGGTATTTAAGAAAATTCTTACATCGCACGCATGGGTGGGCTTTAGGAAATAAAATGGAATTGCACAATACCTTTGTTTGTTTATTTGTTTTTGGTAAATTAAAATAGTTGATATTAACATTGTAAAACGCCTTACAGTACTTTTCATCATTTAATGCCTGAGATTTTATTTAGATACTAGAAGTCAAAGCTCGTTGTGGAGGCTTTGACTTCTAGTATCTATTGTGGATTAATATTAAAAGTGAGAGAGAAAAACTTTTGATATTTTTAACAGAAATATAAGGGTAAAGCACGATTTTTTTTTTTCAAATTTCAAAATCAAATGCAATTTTAAAATTCTTAATTAAAACTTTTTTCTTAAATATTAATTCATTCTAGATATACTGATACCAGTTAAAACTACACAATTTCGTGAAGATACGAATCATAGAAATTTTGTTATCTTGCGGAAAGTTCATAAAAATGCGTTTTGAGTAAACGCAGTTTAAAGTTACCTTATTGCGTTCAAATATGAAGCTTTCATAAAATGTTTTTATGTGTATCTCCGGTTCTAGTTGGACTTATTGCATGAAATTGGGGTAAAAATGCTCAGAAGAAACGAAGATTTCAAATGAAATTAAAATGAAAAATCGATTTTTTGAATTCTTAATCCTCCTAAGACCCCTTAACAAATATCTTACTGCAAGTATACTAATGCACGTATATATATTTGTGTGTGTGTGTATACAATGCATTTTACTATAGTACTGTTAATCTAACAAAAAAAAAATTTAACCATAAAATGCTGTTTCTAATTTGTCTAAATTTGGCATATATATATATGCTGTGTTTGTAACTCATATTTGGATTATATATATATATATATAATTCAAATAAGAAAATAAAAATTTAAAATAGATGAAATCATAATGAAACATGCTTAATAATGAAACATGTGAGTTAAATGTAAACTTATTTACAACTCTTAAAAGAAACACTGAAAGTCCATGTCCAATACAACACCTAAACCACCAACAATATAATTATCTAAATTATATGTATAATATATATATATACTACATAACAGTGACTGAGACATGGAAAAGGGGATGTACTAAGAAGGTTGAACAAAAGTGTTTTGCGTATTTATCGCTGAAACTACCCCAAACTTCTTCAAAATATAGTGTACTAAACAAAATTGCAAAACATAACAAAGAATACGGTCACTTGTTTCTCGATTATGGGTACTGTCGTACTAAGAAAATTGAACAAAAGTGTTTTGCGTATTTATCGGTGAAACTATCCCGAACAATATTAAAAGAAAAATAGTATATTAAACAAAACAAAGTTGCAAAACATTACAGAGTAACGAATACCGTAACTTGTTTCTCAATTATTAGTATTGTCTTTGCTAGCGGTTTACAAATGTTAACAAGCGTATTTTATCAAAATTGTGTACAAATTGCATGAAATATTCTTTAATTATTTGAAAGCTTTTATTTGCAAACTAACCTTTACTCATAAGTAACGACTGACACCACAGTTACTAGGGAACAGTTACTTCTACAAGTGCTGCATCTTCTGTATAGCCTTTCTTCATTCTCTTCTGTTCCTTCCTTTGCTAGCTCATTAAAATTTCTCCTATAATGAAAATTCTGGTTCCTTCCGACATTTCGCTCTGAATGCAGCTTATTAAGCTTGCTACACAGAAGATTTTTCCTTCTTTCTTTCCCCCCCCCCCTTCTTGCTGCCAAGACTTTTATTTTAGTCTCGAATAAATGAATTTTAGGATAATGTTACTATGTATTTTCATTTTCATTCACAAATAAGATAAGAGAAGAAAAATATATGTAAATGTTCCGCGATTATGCCAGTTTAATATGAAATTATTAAACAGATTTATTATATTTATAACAGCAGTACTTACTCTCATTTTCGATCTAGTAATAAAAATTTCATTTTTTTCCATGCAACTATTTTTAGTGTAAGAATAAATATGTAATTAATTTTAAAGAATATAACAGTAATTTTAGAATTTATTGGCTATTTATTAAAAGATGAATCACGCTACTTATACATTTGTATACGGACAGGAATATTCCTAATGAACTATACTAGTCTAAAAGAGAAAGTGATATAAAATATTATAATATTTAGAAAGCACAATTGGCTGAGATGAGACACGAAATGTGGATAATTTTAGCGAATTTTAGACTAAAGGATTTATAAATGCGATTATGTAAGGAAAAGACGATTTCCTCACTAGAGTTGGTTACTTTGGGATCCTTACCTTTATCTCCGATAGATTTGGTTACCTTGGATGATACACTAAAATACACATCTGAAGTAATGGCTATCCAAATAGGTTATTTCAAAGGTTGGAACTTACTGTGGATACCAATCACTTTGCATATCCTGAAAACCTTGATGAACCAGTTTATTTTATTGAAAAGATCTATTAATCTAATTTACAAAATTTATAGCTATTTATATATTTTTTAAGACATTTGATAGAAATTTTAATTTTAGCACAAAATTTTTAAATCGTAAATTTCCCTATAAATAATTAAGTTTGATTCCTTTTGTGGGTGAGACTCACAGAAACGTAACAAAATAAAATACTAAATACATGTTTCTTTTTAAATTCCGTTCTTTTCATTGGGTATTGTATAGAATACACATTAAATTCAGTGATATCTATAGATAAAAGAATTTCAAACCCAATCGTTTAAATAGCAGCATAAAATACTATTTTTAAAAGGTCCTATCCTTTACATTTTCGCGTGAGTGATTTTTTTTCTCCTTAGTTCAATCCGCCGATTCCGGAAATGAAACGAAGAAATAATTATCTAGAGGTAATTAAGCTCCAATTAAGATGATAGAACACTGCTACGAATACCAAAATAAAGCCTCCTTTCCGCATCTGTATTAATAAAGAGGTTTTATTGAGAGTGGATGTACTTCTGAAAAACCAAGCTGGGTTCCAACTGAATGAATCGCGGCTAATTTCTGGAAAAGAGTTTAATTATTTCGATTTAGAAATTTATGAGAAACTGGAAATTGGGATGCCATATTCAGTTAACCAAAATGAGTTAATTTTCGGTTAAAATTGTTTTTTCGCGTAAAAGTTATTCTCCGAAAGGTTGAGTTGTAGGGCTTGTTAATAATTTCTAAGTCACTTTTAATCAGCATATGCTTTGATTCGAGAAATGTGTTGCGTAATATTTCTTTTAGAACTAATTATGTTCCCTCTAAGTAAAACTTCTATAAGTAACAATGATTCAAATAGTTTTCTCTTGTCTGCAATATAATTAGAAGCAAAACTTTTATGGCGATTTGTCTCGTAAATGTAATGAAGATAGACACATATTGTAGTTAAAAAACAGCTTTTATGAACTGGTTATTTCTTCTGTTAAACAGCTGCATTTTTTAGCATTTGAAATGAAATACTTTTAATCATTTCGTAATACTTCTTTTTTTTCTTTTCAGGCACACAGATAAAAGCTCAGAAGTTGCTCATAAGATTTGTTCTCAATACCATTCTGCATGATGTCGACGTTTTTTAAAAACTTGCATTTCGAAATAGAATACATCATCGGATTTTTAAGAAAACAACAAAAACTGTACAACTAAAAAAGCATTCTACGCGGTTTCAAATATCATGACAACAAAGACCAACACGGCTCCAAGTTAGCACATCCAACAGTCTTTTCGAAAGACGTGTGCAATGTAGTCAGGGATTTCATCTTCCATGTCTGTAGTAGCAATAAGGCGATGTCATTCATTCCAACCGAAAGGAGATTATATTTTTAAATCAGTCTCGTTTAGAAGTATTTGTTATACTACTAAGGCAAATAAATGTTTTTTGAATTTTAAGCAATTTTTTTAAAATGTTTTTGCGAATACTCCTTGAGTGTGGTTTTCACAAATGAACACTTGAATCGCTGAATCCCATATTGTAGGTAATATTCTCTCTAGTAAACTTCATACCTATTCTTTCGAATAAAATAAGAGGAAACAATGTCATCAATATTTCAACCAGAGGTTAGGAAACCAGCTCCCAAATCACCCATTCCCAGGAGTCGTTCCGACTTCAACTACATAGGGCTGACAACAAAAGAAAAGAGATGGACAACAGATTTCTCCCTTTTACTTCCGACATTCTCCAGAGACTCATCCGGGTATTCTCGTCTGACGGAAACGCCAGTCACGATTCAGCCGAGAACAAGACCCCCTAATCTTAAGTTCGTTAAGAGTTCTACCGTTGATTCCGGGACCACTTGCGACAGCCACTGTTCAGATCCTAAGACGCACGTGCAAAGCCCATGCAGTTCAGACTCCATAGAAAAAATTCACGAATCTTTTCAACAGGCAGCTGCTTGCTGCAAACCAAAGCAACCATTCAGCAACATCGACCAACCAAGTCGCCAACACCTGAAGCCGGAAGTGAGCATGAGAAAGAGTCCAACTATGGATCCGAAAGTATTGACTTCCAGCCCATCTAAAATACCCAACATCATCTCAAGAAGTCCAACTCTAGACCCAACAATCCTTACGAGAAGCCCGAAAGAAGCAAACAGGTGGCCGCCATCGACCGATCCTAAGGGCATTTTCATCAACAGGAGCCCTCTGTGTGGAGGAAGTAAGTCTTCAGAGGTAGTAAGGTCTCAGTCCTTAAGGTCCTTAAAAAAATCATCTGACAAGAGCCCTACGAAGATTCGCAACTCAGAAAGTGCTCAGAGTGACGTAACGGGATCATCATCGCTGAAGTAAGTTTTTTTATTTGTTTTGTAAAGATTCTCAACCTATTAATAATGTAGATGTGTTTTTCTTGAACGAACAAAGTTCTTTTAATTTCCTAAGTAGAGCAAACTTTCTCAATGTGTTCTTATCTTGGTGGTAGAATGGTGATATTTTTATATTTATAAAATATAACAATTTATTGTCTTTCGATCAAGTATTTTAAAAATGAGTGTAGAAATTCATAATATTTTTTTTAGATTATCAACGTACACGCTCTATGATAATTCATCATTTTTAGCTGCTCATAATTTAAACTGAATCTTGCTAACCTAGCTGAATTTTTTGTGGTAGAAAAATAACGACACACTTATTACACAGCAATAATTATTACGCGGTACAATTAAGTAGATTTGAGTTTTTATTTGAGCAATATTTTACCATTTACTAAGACAGCTGTTCCTTGAAAGTTAGCTATGTTGTAAAGGAATTTACTTCGAAATCAAAAGTCCTTTATTTGATTAGACATTCAATGACAGACATAAACTGGTGTTGTGTGTTATCCATTAACCTTAATGTTGTATGGTGCTGAATTTAGTACGTACAAGCGCTGTTTTATTGCACAGAGAGTACTCGCAATTTTTTAAAACAATTCTCAGAAAACTAATGTACACATAAAAGTGAGTTTTATTGCGTAAACAATATTGTGAGCTTTATAGCGTAAACAGTACATTATGTATGATAGTCTTTTTGTTTAACTGCAATATTACATTTTGATTTCTAAGATAAAAGAGCTTTTCTTAAGATAAGTTGATTTCACTCCACGCCTAAACCACAATCTTCTAGAGTATTCTGATGTTTTGAAATGACGCCTGCGAAGAGCTTGTTTTAAAAATCCAAATGCAAAGTAATCTACACAAAACATGCTCTAGGGAGACTTGGGTGTCGGGCATTTGAATGGAATACCTTCCGCTTCTGTTCATTTTTTTTTCTACAAAAATTTAGCGGTAGATCAAAGGTATGATTTCTACTACTATAGCCCTTAAAAAGCTGTTGCGCAAATGCACAGTATGCCGAAATGCTCTTTAAAACCGGCTATTTAGAAACATTGTTTTGTAGTACAATGCACTCGTATGACAACACGATATAACTTATGCGAATTTTTCTCGAGTATGTTATCTTAGAGATAAAACGAACTGCTTGCCTGATTTTTCGTAAACGCACGTAGGCGGATTTTTAATTTTTTTTTTGGACAAAACCTATTGGTGGATTTAAACATTTAAAAAGCTAAAGAAATCAGAAAAAAAAACATGATGAAAACATCGATAATAATTTTTTTCAGTCATGTGTTAAATCACCCTCAGCACCCCAAAAATTTTTACTTTGTCGACAAGATTTTCAAATATTTTATAATTTTATTGCCGGTTTTAAATATCTTTTGAGTTACAGTCTCTGTGATATTTAGTGAATTCACGACGACGGATGATGTGACGTACGTAAGCTGAAGACAAGATAAATTGTCCGGGTTCAATAAAAATAAGAACAGATTTCCTAAAAATTATATTTAATGAATTATATACAGGCTATGTACATGGATCAGGTATCGTAGGTATCGTATAATATAAATTCTCGTATAAAACTTATGTATAAGATCGTAGAATACACCGTACAACAGCTCTTTTCTGTTCTAGCGCGTAAACCATGGCGTAAACACGGTGGGGTTGAGG
Source organism: Cheiracanthium punctorium (assembly GCA_038373885.1). Lineage (NCBI taxonomy): Eukaryota > Metazoa > Arthropoda > Arachnida > Araneae > Cheiracanthiidae > Cheiracanthium > Cheiracanthium punctorium. Next base: position 306,498 of record JAWZYV010003719.1, on the reverse strand, counting down.
TGTAGCTCGCTGCTGACTTCAAGGTGGGAGAAACCATTGAGTCGAATAGGGGGTGCAGCTGCCACATCCTCCCACCTTTTGAGTAACACTCAAAACCAATCAATACTTACTTATGTACAAAATACTAACTTACTTCAAAAAATTCTTGGTTACACAGTTAAAGTTAAACATAAAAATTGAAAAAGGATAAATTAAAAGTTCAACAGTTTAGTCATCAGAAGAATCAGCAAGTTCCAGTTTATAAAGTTTCTGCACAAGTCGTAGAAGCTCAGCATTCACAGTCTTCAACAGAACAAGGCGTACATGTCCGTCCCGACCCGAGAACAGCTTCAACACTCGACCCTAGCTCCATACTGTCCTCCCCTTGCTCGTCCCCTCCAACAAGACCACCTCTCCAACGGATATTGGAGTGACTTTTCCAGCTTTCTTTGATGTTTGTCGTAACAGTCCCAGATATTCTGATCTAAATCTGCGTCTCAGGACATCACGAATTTTCTGTAAATGCTTGGCTCTTTTGCTTAATTTTTCACAGTCTACAACATCCAGATCTGGAACACCTGATGAAGAAATTTCATGCAGGAACATAGCAGGAGTCAAAGGTGATGGATCTTCAATGTCTTGTAAAGCATACGTTAATGGCCTGGAATTAATTACTTGCTCGCAATCGCAAAGAACGGTTAGCAATTCCTCGTAGGTTAGGGAGGCGCGTCCCAAAACTTTTCTCAATATTCTCTGAACCATTTGGACAAGACGCTCCCACCATCCTCCCCACCAGGCTGCGGATGGAGGATATAGTTTCCATTGGATTCTTTGTTCTACGGCCTTCAATTGTATAATCTTCCAATCAATGTTACTTAGGACATTCTTCGTACCAACGAAATTTGTTCCATCGGAATATACTTTCGAAGGTCGTCCCCGTCTTGATATGAATCTTCTTAGTGACTGGACAAAAGCTTTTGGTTTTAATTGCGTGATGAGCTCCAGGTGGACCGCTCGATACACTGCATACGTAAAAAGTACAATGTATGCTTTCTGCTTATTCTTCAAATGGAGAGGTCCAGCCAGATCCTGTATCAACTATAGCTCGTACTAATTGTTCTCGACTGCCATTACGTAATCGTACAATCAAAGTTTGCAGTAACACATCCGAGAAATGTGTTTGGTTGTTCAACGTGCTGGTTTTCGTAGGTAAATCAGGACATAGAATAGCAAAATGTCTATTTCTGCATATTAAACACTTAATCCTAGATTTACACTCGTTAGCTCTATGACTGTTACGTTTTAAACAAACAAAGCAAGCATTTTGTTTCTTAACTGCATCTTTTTTATCAAATAAGGACATATTATCTACTTGTTCACAGTTCTCGGATGAATGCATAAACTTTTTACAAAAAATACAATAGTCTGATTTTTTATTACTTTGTGTATTTTCATTACGAACATTTTCATGAGAATTAAACAATTCAGAAGTAGTCGAAACAAAACTATCGTACTCAGGTTTCTTGTAGTGCTTCTTGTTTACCTTTTCAACACTGAATATGTTACGAGCAAGCTTTATTTTTTGCTCACTTTCAATTTCTACTCTTAAAAAATCAATTAAAGAGTCTAGATCAGACTTACCTTCATTTTTCTCTTGCGTAAAACAGAGGTTTCTCTCCCACGTTATCAGCAGGTCAGGTGGCATACATGATTCCACCAACGGAAACAGTATTTCGGCGTATTTATCCTTCGTTAGACCTAACGATTCTAACCCTCTTAATTTTGTTTGTAATTCATCGTAGAGTGTTGATAAATCGGGCTTTTTATCTTTTATAACAAGATGTAATAAATCCCTAACGTATACTTGAATCAAAATATTTTCTTTTCCGAAACGCTCCTTTAAATAATTCACAGCCTTAGGATAATTTTCTGTGGTGGGAGGGAAGCTATCTAATATCTGACGCGGCTTAGTGTTGGGTACTGCGCTCTGAATTAAATACGCAAATTTATCACGAGCGTCTATTCTGTCATCATTATGAATTTTTTCGAATTGACTCCAGAAACCTAGCCACTCTCTCGGATTCCCAGTAAACTTCGGAAGTTCTAAAATCGGAAGAGCGTGCTTAGCCGAAGCTCCTGCATTATTTACAAGCGGCGACTGATCATTCTCTTTTAGAGATGGCCAATGATTCGATGAGTCGAATCAGTGATTCGAATCTTGGTACTGAGTGGCTCAGTCTTTACACTCACTCTCTACTGATTCGAATCTCAAGCCCTCAAGGGAAATACATTCCAAGTGCGAAGGGAAGAAAAACTTATTTTCCCTTTGCCGTTCCCAGGGATTTTCCCTTACTCTTTCAACTCTTTTCGACTCTTTACGACTCCTTTCGGCTCCTTTCGACTCTTTACGACTCTGAGTCGATAGATGATTTGAAACAGTAAATGAGTGGGTGTGGGTGAGTTGGTCACTGAGTTGGTGCAGCAACGAATCTTTACTGATTCAGTGTTTCGCTCTGTTTCGGTGATTGTATACTATCGTTGAGATTCGTTAGTTTTTCGAATCTTCTATCGACTCAGAGTCGAAAGGAGCCGAAAAGAGTTGAAAGGATGTTTCATTTAATTGGAGGGGTTTTTTCGAATCTTCTATCGACTCAGAGTCGAAAGGAGTCGAAAAGAGTTGAAAGGATGTTTCATTTAATTGAAGTTTTTTTTTCGAATCTTTGGTGTTTCATTTCTTGGTTGGTGGTCGGATTTTAAAGTTTTATCTGTCTGTGGGTGTGGAGTGCGTCGAACATCGTTTGCTTTTGGCGGGTGGCATAGGCGTTACTTCCTAAGGGCAAGAGGGGTCAATCTCCCCCCCGAAAAAAAAATTAAGAAAATCCCTCCTTCCAACTTGTCTGACTGATTTAATATTTGTTTAAAATTTAATGAAACATCCCTTTTCTACTTTTAACTTTAATATATGTCCCCCTGCCCCACCCTCAAAAAAAAAAAAAAAAAAAAAAAACGGAACGTTAAGTTTACATGGTGGCGGATTTTCATGTGAAGGGAAATAGAATGAAATAAAGTTAGGATTGTGCTTGTCACTTTTAATGAACGATACAGGGGCGGTATTAAGCGCTCTCACAAAAGGACTTTGTAGTAAGCAAAATAACATTTCGCTTTATTGCAGCAGATTTCCTTGTTTTTTTTTACCTTGTTTTTCGTTTAAGGGGAATGATTTTATTTTCTTTCGTAATTCAGAGAAATACAAAATAGGGCCTAAAGCAGTGGCGTAGTTAGTGTTATTGACAGTGGCGTAGCCAGGATTTTATTTCGGGGTGGGCTGGGTATCAAATTTAAAGATAAAGTTCAATTGTAAGCTAAGTAAAGGGTCCCATTTTTTTTTGGGGGGGGCAGCAGCCCCTCAGTAGGACTGGGCCAAAAATCGACATATCGGTTTTATTTCAACATCAAATATCCGATATTCCCATTTTCATTTCAGTGAAATCTCGAATTCGATAAAGGGCAAAAATACAGGCCGGCCAGGGGCGTAGCCAGAATTTTTTTATGGGGGGGGGGGTTATGACTACTGCAACTCATATATATGTATACGTGTGTATGATAATGTAGTGAAGAATATACATTTTGTATGGCAAAAAATTCCTCATGGGGGGTTATGACCCCCCTAACCCCCCCCCCTTGGCTACGCCTCTGAGGCCGGCGATAAGAAAATCCTGAGATCAATACCAGCTTGTGATGCTTTTGCTACTGCTTTCTCTCGGAAAGCTTCCTCTTCTCTCATCGCAGAAAAAACAGCTCCATGGTTTATTAGTCTAATTACCATAATTAATTAACGTATATCTCGGAACCTATCCACCGGAGCGCGTTTTTATTGATTCTCGAACCCCCTAGACTCAACACCCCACCGATACTTAAAATTTCGAATGCTTTTACACCAAACTTAACCTTTTAATCTTACAGGCCCAGGGGGTCATACGAAGCTCCCCTATATTTTCAATTTGGGCATTTTAAACACTAGCCTCCTCCGGCGGCAACTCCAAAGTCTGGAAACCATCCCAGAGCCAATTTCTACATGTTTGCAGTCCTTTTAAGCCTCAATCATGGTTAATTAGTCTAATTACCATAATTAATTAACGTATATCTCTGAAACTATCCATCGGAGCGCGTTTTTATTGATTCTCGACCCCCCCTCTGGGACCCCCATCGATACATAAAATTTCGAATACTTTGACACCAAACTTAACCTTTTAATCTTACAGGCCCAGGGGGTCATACGAAGCTCCCCTGTATTTTCATTTCGGGCAGTTTAAACACTAGTTTTACTGGAGCAAGGAGAGAGAGATGCTAACTGCCCGAGAACTCAGCGGAGAAGAAACCCGATGAATGGGTGAAGGGTGTTTAAATAGTACGGCTTTCGGCGCAGAGAGAGGGAAAATTTCTTTAGTTGTTTTATTGATTCAAGATTCGAATCACTGTTTCGAATCATCGAAGTAGTGAGTGAGTCGAGATTCGAATCAGTAAAATGAGTCGAACCGCCCATCTCTATTCTCTTTCGTAGACGAAATGGAGCCGTTGACACTCATGTTGTTTTGCTTAACGCTAGCAGCGAGCAACTTTAGTTTTGTTTTTAAAAGTATAAATTTCTCTTGATATTGTTCACAAGAGTTATACTCTTCATCGAATTCTTTCTGCGTACATTTTTTGTCTTCCAAACACTTAAAAATTACATAATCACATTCTTTCAGTTGCGTCGCTTTATCAGTTAATTGTTCTAAATATATTTCAATTTCATCAGTTAATGTAGCGTTCGACTTAAATAATTCTTCAAGCTTATTTGCCGTTTTAGTAAAGGCAGTTCGTATTGAAGAACGTCGTATTTTAGCCTGATCCATATTAATCGTAATATGAAATCTGTTTGAAAATTAATTAAAATTTTCCATCCTAAGCAGGGATGCCAATCTGTGACGTACGTAAGCTGAAGACAAGATAAATTGTCCGGGTTCAATAAAAATAAGAACAGATTTCCTAAAAATTATATTTAATGAATTATATACAGGCTATGTACATGGATCAGGTATCGTAGGTATCGTATAATATAAATTCTCGTATAAAACTTACGTATGAGATCGTAGAATACACCGTACAACAGTTCTTTTCTGTTCTAGCGCGTAAACCATGGCGTAAACACGGTGGGGATGAGGTGTAGCTAGCTGCTGACTTCAAGGTGGAGAAACCATTGAGTCGAATAGGGGGTGCAGCTGTCCCAGATGATGACATTCTCAGAAGATATGAACCTAAAAAAATATAATTAATTTAAAAAATATTTTCGTTATTTTTTATTTTTGTTGCTAATTATCTAATAATAAGGAGAGTAGCAAATATTGGCAACTACAATTAACATAGACATTAATTTACGATGAGGAACTTTATTATAATCTTTATAACGTAATCTGATTCTAATAAATTTATAACTTTATAGCTCAATACACTCAACCATTACTTGAAATTTAACTCAAAGATTTGTTTTATTTTGGTTTTTAGAAAAAGAATTAAAGAAAATTAGAACACATATTTTAAATACAGAAATATATACCCCCAGGTTCACAATCCACCATAAAAGTTACACCAAAAAGTTATTCCTTTTGGTGTAACTTTTAAAACGACACGAGACCTTTATTTAACACGAGAACTTTTCTTTTTTAATAACTTCAAATTTAAACAATATTCAGTCGTTATTTAGGAGACGACTAACTTTTCAATAGTGGTTGACCGTTAAAACATTCGATTCAAATATTATGCAGGCTGTCACTGGATTCAAGAAACCAATAAGACTCGAAAAAATAAGTAACATGATTGTCATGGATAACTTCGTATATTGGTGCCAATATTCATTCATTTATTACTTTATGTTGGATATGGTAATGCTTTATTAAGGAATGGCTTAAAACAGTTCAACGCGCGTTTATAAGAGTTATTTTTGAAAATAATTGAGCAGGTGTTTCGAAACGCCGTATAAATATATGCACTGCTCAAAACAATTAAAGGATATTGTAAGTTTTATATAAAATAAAGATATATGCGAAATTTTTATTGCCGAAAATGGAAGAAGAGAATCACAAATGCAAATTTTTCTGATTTTCAAACTGTGGAGTATGCTAATTTTGAGTTCGACGTCAAAAACGTCGCTTCAGCGGGAGCGAATGAAATTGGACTTTCAACTGAATAAAAGACAATGAAGACAAAGATCATCGGCATTCAGTGACTGCTTTGTTTCGATGAGTACGATGTCTCAGCGAAGTCATTTAACTGATTCAGAAGCTTTGAGAGTTGTCGGTAGGTTAGAAGGGGGCAAACTCAAGCCGAAGTAGCGCAAGCCATTGGAGTGTCACAAAGTGTGATTTCCAGGATCTGGAACCGGTTTTTGGCGACTGGAAGTGCAGGCCGAAGACCAGGGCAAGGTCATAGACGGGAAACAACGCCCAATTAAGATCGTTATTTAGTGTTAACACCTTCGCTCCCAACAACACCTTCGCTCGGCTACTGGCACCACGGTTTCAACTCAGACTGTCCGAAACCGGCTCCATGGTGTAGCTCTGTATGCTTGCCGATCGATGGTATGTGTTAGACTAACATCAAGGCATCGTCGCGACCGCAGGGAGTGGGCAACAGAGCATGTGAACTGGAGGAGAAATGAATGGAGCAATGTTCTTTTTTCTGACGAGTCCCGTTTTTCAGTTCATCCTGATAATAGGCGTATTTTCATCTGGAGGGATTGTGGCAGTAGGAATAATCCTGCGTTCGTGCACGAAAGTGTCCGTTTTGGCGGTGGGGGAGTGTTGGTGTATGGTGGCATCTCCATTGACGGGCGCACAGACCTCTACATCATTCGAGATGGACCTCTGACTGGTCGCCGATATAGGGATGAGATCCTCAAACCTATTGTAGTCCCTTACGCTGCAGCAATCGGACATGACTTCATTTTAATGGACGATAACTGCAGGTCACATCGTGCTAACCTGGTGGAGGATTTCCTTTTCGAGGAAGGAATCGTACGAATGGAATGGCCAGCTTGTTCTCCAGACATGAATCGAATAGAGCACGTTTGGGACGCTCTAGGAAGACGAGTTGCCGGCCGCTAACCACCCCCACAAACTCTCCAAAAACTGGAAAGAGCTCTTCTGGAAGAGTGGGACAGAATACCCCAACTCGTGATTAATAGCCTCATTGACTCCATGCCTCAAAGGTGTTCAACGTTGCTGGCCGTCCGTGGAAACCATACCCCCGACTGAAATGATTTCCTTTGAAGAAAACACCTTTTCTTATTCTTTTTTTCTCATATGCACAAATTGTGTTTTTTTCCTTTTCTACACAAATGTGCAATAAAATGCATTTTTTTCAGCCAAACATGTGTAATTTATTCTCATATAACCTACTACGTCTGTCGACCATGTATCAATCAGCTAAAAAGTTTCCCAGCCACAATATCCACCTAAAACCGCAATATCCTTTGTTTTGAGCAGTGCATATTCTATCTCACAACGCAAAATTTTCAGTTACGCGAGGGGATCTTGGACTGCAATATCTAGTGTAAATCAAAACTCTTCTGTAATCAGACTTAACTTATATATTTTTTCCACTTTTAAATTTTCCTTTAAATTGATTATTACGGTGAACGTTACGTTCATAAAAATATGTATGCATTCTAATTTAGTAGGATTTAACATCGAGAAAAATGAGCTTATCATTCTCTTTTGTTGATCCTGCTAAAATAAAAGAATTCTGTTTTTTAAACACAGGGTCTAGTCTACATAAAAGCACAAAATTATTTCAATCTACAAAAATTATTTTACAGTCGAACCTGTCTATCTAGAATTTCATAGAAAAGGGAAAAAATCGAGATAAAAAGGTTTCAAGTTATAGGATTTTAAATGCTTTCAGTTAAAAGCGTTTTATTTGCTTTTGCTGTAGATAAATACAGCGGTATAGTTGTATATTTATTTTACATCCATCCAGAATACTTTGAAAAAAATATAAATATATACCTTTAACAATAAAAATAGTCTTTCAATGGCTCGATGCCTAACTTCCTTTGTTTCTGCTAGTTTTCTAAGGTTACCAAGAGCTGTGAATTCATTATATCAAAATTTACCTGAGATTTCAGAAATGTTCAGAGTTATACGGCCTTCTATACTTCTTTCGTTGACTCTTTAGACAGATCGGTATGCAACTTTGGTTGAAGGAAGTTGCTTTTTTAGCTGTGATTTCCACTGACTAAAATTCCAGATATAGACGCTTTGAAGTGAATTTTTCGAGATGAACACGGAAAATACCTTGAATTTTGATTGTAAAAGTAAGGAATTTTAGAAATTTCGTGGTTTTCGATATATACAGGTTCCAGATAGACAGGTTTGACTGCATTTGTATCGAAATTATAAATAACTTAATTCAAAATTAGGACATTTTCATTATCAATAGATGGTGGGAGTTCTTGATTTTGAATAGCGTTCATTATTCCACCATATTTATTGAAATAAAAAAGATTATATAAGCTGCTTTAAAATCTCTAAAATCTTTAAAATCTCTAAATGCTAAATTTATTGAGCAATGAAGTATGACTAATTGTTTCGTTGCGATTTATATATTAAAACATCCAAGACACTCTCAAAAGATTATTTAGATTGCATGTATATAATAATGAAAATACAGAGCTGTTGTTTAAGCAAATTTTGTTATGAACACAATTTTGATTTAATTTATGGTTTACTGGTTTAGCTAAGACTCAACCGGAGTAAAACTGGTAAACAAATATACATTTTGTATTTAATATTCCCTTCAGGTTTCGTGTTCTTTCTTCGAGGTCTTGTGTCATGTACTAAAGTCATAGCCTGAAAAAAAATTAAATCCATCCTTACTGATATATTATTTATAAGTATGCATTATTATTTTTTCTTTCAATCTTTATATTTTATTTCTTTTTGTTCGAGACAAAAATCCTCTTTGTAGCTAATTCTTACTCCAACACGCAAACTGAATTATTAAAGTTCCCTGGAAAACGTTGTAAAGAAAAATGGCTAATTTATCGATAGAATGATAAAACAACAGAATAATAAAACCCATAATGGCCTCTTTAAGTGCCACATTTTTTAAGACTGCATTTCTACACTTATTCACTGAAAGAACATTTTATTTTAGATGACTTTTCATTATTATAATGTCACATGAACAGTTTTAGTAGAGTTTGTTCAAAAATGTATCGTAATAACTTTGCTTCTTTTATGCTGCAGCTTATTTATTGTATGTCTCAAAATGTTTAAATAAACGCGACATATTGCTCTTTTCAATTAAATTCTTAAAGTTACATTAAAAGGAATGTTATGAATAATGTATTTTCTGCTTTTTTTGTTTTTAACATGTTGTTAATCTTATTATAATTTTCAAACCATTTACTAATTATTTTTCAATATAAGATTCCTATTTTGTTGAAATAAAGCCTGTTGAAAAAATTTTTAATTTTATAACGCTTTTAAATAAATATAAATAAAAAGTTGACATTCTAATTTAATAAATTTCCTTGCATTTATCAATTTTAAATGAAATTAAATGTAAATAAATTATAATAATTTAACTATAAACAAGAATTAATCATTATAAATATGACACCAATGTTAACTTTCTATGTTATATCCTGTAAGTTCTATGCATTTTTCCAACATAAAAAAGTTTTTGCTGTTTATATAGCATTAAAGAAAGCAGGACATGATATTCAACTGTTCTATTTATTGACAATTCTCTCTTTCTAACGCTTCCCAGAGGGTGGAGGGGGGGGGGGTTGAATAATATTGTCTGGGATTCCTAAGTTTTAACTACATGTAAAAATTTTCTATAATGTAAAAATTTTCTATAGAGTAATGTATAGAGTAATGTATAATACATGTAAAAATTTTCTATTCTTCCATTTTCTATAGAAAATTTTCTTTCAATAGAAAATACTTTCTCTTTTTGATAAGTGTAACTATATTTTTGTTGTGTTACACTTTCTATGTGGCGGTCTTATATTTTCTGATAAAAAGAAAAATGTGTTGGAACAAATTTTTCTCTCAATACACTTTGTTAATTTCTTAATTAACAATTTATTAACTTCAAATTAAGAATTATCTGTCGGCGTATGTAAAAATTTATGAAGTGGCTTTGATAATCTTTGCGATTTCCAAAAAAGTGCATTACGCCATCGTTCATAAAAAAAACGGATTTGTACAATACACTGGAAATTTCGCCTCAAAAAACTGCATTAATTTTTTAAGGTTTGCGAAGACAATCGAAATATACAGTTTTCTGTAAATTGGAAACAAAACTACGTCAACTTTAATAATCTTTGGAGGAAATCGATATGAATAAGGGTTTGCAAATATTGAAAAATGCACTACTTGCACTTCGTTAAGAATTTCGACGTATACAATGCCCTGTAAATCCCATAAGTATTTCAGTGAAACTTCATTTGCATTTTCTGCCTTGCTTTTATCGGTAAAAGGATTTTTATATTCTCATTTCTAATCGCCACTCTCAACAGTCTGCATAAAGGGGGAAGATCATCCTAAAATCTTAAGTACACACTGAAAAAAATGATTACCATACAACGTGTGGGTAAAAGTAACGCTAACACATTATGATGTTGGCGTTGCGTTTATCCACACGTTGTTTAGTAGACTGTGCCAATTCGCTAAACAATGTTCTTCGTCATTGGCTTATCAAAGTTATTATGTCATTTTGTGAGTGGATTTACAGCACATCGTGTGGGTAAACGTAACGCCAACACTTTGTGATGTAGTCAGTGCCAGTTGCCACACAATCATTGCAATAGGTTCTTCGTGAATGGCTTATCAATGTCATTACGTAATTTTTGAGTGGATTTAGAATGCACAGTGCTGTATTATTTTACAGCAATATGTGTGGTAAAATTACAGGAATTTCTTAGAGTGCAGCTGTTTCAGAAGAATTTTCATTATTCGGATCATTCATCTTCAAATACAAGAAGAGTAAAAAAGTGAAACTTTTATAATTTACCTTTATATTAGTAGTTGATTATTTACAATCTTTGCTCTGATAACAAACTCAAACCGAGCCTCAAAAACATCACACTGCTGCGCTTAGACGTTCATCTTTGGTGAATATAATTTTTTAACTCTTCCCAACAAGGTTGAAAAGGGTTTATGATTTCAGTTTGTCTGTCTGTCTGTCCTTCCGTACTCTAACTGCCGTAAATATGCACAGACTACTACAAAATTTATATATATTATTCCTATGCACAGCGCCAAGTACCTTATTGAAAATGGTGGATGTAACATTAATAGATCTTTTACAGGAATACTCAAAATATTTCCAATACATTACGCGCTGTGGCCACTCACTCTTTAAAGCGTAATTTATAAATATTCGAGTATTTCAAACAACGAAAAATTTATATACGTTATTAAGGATTACAAGATAAAGCTGCCCATCAAAAATTGTACATCTATCTTTTATGGTTCTTCTACAGGAGCTCTCAAAAGATTTTCAATACATTACTGTCAATGCTGTGGATTGAAATTTACTCATTTCAATCAGTCCTATATCAGCATCCTACAGACCTATATCAGCAAATCTCGCCGAAGTGTAAAGGTCCCTGAATCAGGCCTAAGCCTTGCATGTCGATTTATCGGTCTATAGTTTTGGGCGATTTTCTTCAAACGTAATATAAATACGCGTCAGAAATTCTTAAATAGATACTGTGCCCAAGGGATCCACTCTTAGGTAGATAGACCTCGTGTCTCTTTACCTCTAAACTAAAATCTCGCCAGATTTAAACACAATAAATTGCCAAATTTAGCGAAAAAATGACATGTTGGAAGGTGTTTTATAATCGATGTGCTTGGCGTGATTTATTCTTCTTGTTATGATGACTATCGAGAAAACATTGCTTTAATGACTTAATTTTGTTGAACTTCTTGAAGATACCCTGTGAGGCAGAAACGTACTTAAAACGGATGGCAATCAGTTACTGTACTCTAAAGAATTTTGAAGAAAATATATAGCCAACAAATAAATGAAAAAAATATATAGTGACATATAAATCATCCATCCGGATACAATCCCTTAATCACCTGAGATGTTAAATTCCGTTCGATGAACTCAGTTTTTTTCTGCAGTAAACGTGCATATTTTAACTAAATTGCTCAAACATATCATGAATCCATGTTCAGATTTAAAATTTGAAAGTATAATTCAGAACTTCCCCCACCTCTAATTTTATTTGTTTCTATGAAGTTTATTAATTTTATGATATTAAAATTGCTTAAATTTAACAGCGCGCTCATAAATTGCTGGAAGACAGACGGGTCTTTCTTCACTCTTTATGATTATTAATAATTAATTTTTTCCTTCATTTTAAATGTCGAACTCATATTTAATCTGATCGCTCCCGGGGGTTGCAGAAATATTGCAGTGAAGATAACCATTTGTCTACAGCTTTATTTCCGCGCCTTCGTCTTTGAGTGCCCCACAGGACCCAGCATGCAGTGTGTCTCATGGAGCATTCAAAGGACGATACACTGAAGCAAATTTGTGTCCGAAATTAGGATCTTCGATGTCGCGTCTTCAGCAAAGTTTAAAGTGAACCCAGCATGTGCAGTGTGTCTCGTGGAGCATTCAAAGACCAATGCACTGAAGCAAGTTTCAGAACGAAGTGGGATCTTCGCTGTCGCGTCTTCATCAAAGTTAGAAGCGGACCCAGCATGCCGTGTGTCTCGTGGAGCATTCAAAGAGCAATACACTGAAGCAAATTTGCGAATAAAATGGGATCTTTGTTGTCGCGTCTTTAGCAAAGTTGGAAGTGAACCCAGCATGCCGTGTGTCTCGTGGAGCATTCAAAGAACGATACACTGAAGCAAATTTGAGAACGAAGTGGGATCTTCGCTGTCGCGTCTTTAGCAAAGTTGGAAGTGGACCCAGCATACCGTGTGTCTCGTGGAGCATTCAAAGAACGATAAACTGAAGCAAATTTGAGTACGAAATTGGGATCTTCGATGTCGCGTCTTTAGCAAAGTTGGAAGTGGACCTAGCATGCAGTATGTCTCGTGGAGCATTCAAAGACCAATTAGAGTACGAGCCAAATTTCTTATGTAGAACTTACATATAAAATATATAGTTTTTGATAATAAATGCTTCATGTTGTGAATAATAAAAAATATCATACATTTCTTTCAAACTGCGTGTTTTTCGAAAAATTAAATAGTTATTCACAAAATTGACACAGGGAATTTAGCTTACACTCGTGAATATCACATAATCGGCAGTGAACGTGCTAAAAATTAATGAAATTAAGTGTTAAAAAACATTTAAAAAAAAACACATGAAACTCTGGTAACTGTAACCGTAGCGTTTATACAACGCTATGCAGTAGAGAGGAAATTGTTTTACCTTGCTTCAAAAATATGTCGCAATTCAACCAGCCCCAAAAGAGTAATCACCTTAAGAAGAAAAATGATTTTCTCTCAGAGCTCTTTTATTTCACGTGTAAATCAAAAAGTATGTGTTTAACTCTTGCAGAAAATTTCGTTTCAGAAACGTAATTTCAACTGCTGTCACAGCAAAATGTCAACTTATGACTACAGAGAAGGAGTAAACACCGAAATCTTTATACTTTTCTGCTTTGCAAACAAATGAAAAAAAGAAAAAATGCTTCTAAAGTCAACGTTTGCCTTTCAGTCAAAAAGAGCTTGCGCCAAAAAACATTCAACGAAAGGAATTCCACCTGAAGTAATTGATGTAAACATTAAGGAAGGGAGAGTAAATTCTCTGAAACGTCATTAGTTTTATCAACATATTCAAATATGTACTCAAAATAACCAGAAATGTGTGTGTGGGCGTCTTCGAGTGCAAGAAAATTAAATTAAAAGCATAAATCCAGGTTGCCATGCTTTTGCTGCAAATTCCTTTGAAAAGCCATTAAATTGAAACGCTTAATTCAGAATTTAATTGCAAACTCAGTGATTAATTCTATAACTGCATATCTGATAAGGATTTTACTACTCTGCTTCAAAGAAATGAAAAAGGTAACGTTTGAGAAGCATTTTACGTAATTAGAATTTTGGGAGTAACTCTCGTGCTCGGGCTTAAGCAGCGATATAATTTAGAAAATTAGCTGAGTTAACTACGACGAATGTAAAACAATTTTATAAATAAAAAAGAAAATTTTTATTTAGAAATAAAGTAACAAATACTGTGCTGTAAAATACAACACTCACGAGTACCTAAAAATCAATTTGAAATATGAGTTTTAACGAGGATAAACGCGAAAAAAGGAGGATAGTCGCCATATTTCTTGAAAGAAAAAAAAAGATATTATGTATAAAATTCTTGCTTTAAATGTAACAAATATGATATCTACGTTTGGGCTCAGTTTGCTTGTAATTAAAAGCTTGTTGAAAATTTCTTCGTTTGGATTTAATGTGAAAAAATTACATTTCTCTCCGGTCCCCCTAATATATCTGCATAAGGCAATGTTCAAATATGCTTTTATTTTCTATAGACTGAAAATCTACTGACCGATTGGCAAAATGATTCAGGTTTATGAATTACAAGCCAAAATAAAATAGCTGTCCTCATTTTGGGACTTTATTTTAAAGGCCTAATTGTAGAACGTAAATAAAAAAGACAAAATTTTATAATGTAGAAATAAAAAAAAGAATTTAATTCTTTCCATGCGAAGAATGAGTACGCAGATAATAATTCAATAAATGTTGGTAATAAATTGGAATTGTATATTTATGTTCAAATTATAATACATAATATACGTCTAGAATTATTTCAGGAAGCCTAAAATCGGAACAACGTTGTTGGTTCGAAATGTAAGGTAACAAGTTCTTTAACTAAAAAATTTATTCACGAAATCTAAGAGATACACAGACACAGCAAGGCATTTGGTACAGATTATTTTTTAACATAGCCTCCATGATCATCAAAAGAGTCGTTCTATCTGTGAATTAGTCTATCGGAAGCGGCGTTAAAGAAATCAGGGCCGTGGTCTCTGAGCCACTAAATTACGGCGCCCCGAACTACGGCATCGGTTTAGAAATGCCATCTTGTCAAGTGCTTCTTCAGCGGCTTGAAGAGATGGAAATCACTGTGTGCGAGATCCAGGCTGTAGGGAAGATGTTCGAGTATGGTAATATAAAATGGTAATATTAAATACTGTAACTCGTGGCTGATATTTCATATTGACATTATATTTAATATGAAATATTAACGCACTGTACAATATTCTCTAAAATACTCTATACTCCTTAGAACAATGTTTTGCATATGGAAAAGAAGTCTAATGATAAACTAGCACAGTTAAAAACATTGTTCGTACAATGAATAAATCGAATTGAAACAAAATAGACAATATCGTGGTAAAGAAAAAAAATCTCTTCAACATTGGTTGGAAGTTATTAGGTTA
Source organism: Cheiracanthium punctorium (assembly GCA_038373885.1). Taxonomy (NCBI): domain Eukaryota; kingdom Metazoa; phylum Arthropoda; class Arachnida; order Araneae; family Cheiracanthiidae; genus Cheiracanthium; species Cheiracanthium punctorium. The sequence continues at coordinate 291,041 of JAWZYV010003719.1, read as the reverse complement.
TTTCAAATGTTATTTTGGGACATTGAGGCACTACAAGGGGTTAACTTTATTAGGAACCATACCACATGCAACCACATGATAAATATGGTAAAAAATGGGAAAAATTCAGGATGTCAGTCAGCTGATTTAATTTTTGAAATTCAAAGTTATTTTGGAAGATTGTAATGTCGCACGCAATGCTAAAAATATCAAATCATTTTATAGGTGCATAGTTTCTAATTAAGGACACATTTAAGTGGAAACATAAGATGCCTTTAGAAAACGGAAAATTAAATAACTATATATATTTGCTTTTCACTCTTATGTGTGATATATTCTGTAAAATAAAAGAATATTTTAGTGAAGTCATCATTGTTTCCATGCCTGGCGATTTTTGGCTGCATAAAATGATTTAGGTTCATGAATTTAATAAATGGACAAAAATGCCAATCTTAAAAATTATTGAATGATCTTGAATCGTCATTTTTAATGAAAATATTGCCTCCATGCGAAAACAAAGAGCCGGAATTAGTTTTTCTAGGTAAAGAATAAAGATTTATTGCAATAAAATATGCCTAATTTTAGAGTGTTGTGAAATAATAATGCTCACCAATTTAGCGATTTTGAGTAGGTATATTACAGAGATTACTGCAAAAGAAAATAGCTAAGTAATTAGAAGTAATTCTATGTTGATAAATACCTCGATGGTTTTCACCGAAAAGATTACCCGAAAGTTTCGTTTTCCACATACAATTTTCCAGACTAAGAACCATAAAATGTTTTACTCATTTTGCAGATAATTATACTCTTCGCCTAAAGTACGGTAATCCGTGCACAAGTCCAAACATATCAGCAAATTTCTTGTATTGCTGCTATCCCTGCATTTGGTTACTTATGGAGACTTCAGAAATGTAAAGAACCAAAGCTTTTAAATTTCCTTCATGTCTCGTCAAATTTCTTTTTATTTTAGCAGGCATGACGGGATTGCGCGACGCTTTATAAAATTTTTCATGTAAAAGAAAAAAAAGAAAGAAAGAAAAAAAATTACTCGCACGCATCAAAAACGAATAAAAACCTTATTTGTTTTCCATGATGTCAAGACGTTGTTTTAATCTCCCAGTTTGAGTTCTGAAATTTTTCTTAAAATATTTTATTTGTGTTAAATTTCAAAGGATTTGAAACACAGTTTATTCAACGAAAGAGAATTTTTATAGCAGCTTACACTACGAAGTTCTAATAAGATAGATAAAAATATTTTGTAGCTTGTTTTTTTTCCTAAGTAATCAAATTTTTCTCTTCAAGTAAAGCACCAGGTATACTTAAGGATGTCAGGTGATACCTGTTGTGTTGCTTATCTAGAGGGAAAAAATAATTTAACATGGATGTTCTAATTCATTAAATATATTCATTAAGTCATTAAAAACAAGTTATTATTTACAAATGCGGTAAATGCCGGTATGAATTGTAAATTTTCAGCTCCTTTCAGTAGAAGAACAGGTGCACTCACACTAGTAAAAAACGCTATGAGAGACTGGTCAGCTTGAATTTTATTTTCACCGTATGCATGTAAAATCAATTAATTTATAAACGTACTCGTTTTGAAATAAGGCTGTGAACAAAACTGACACGAAATTTAGAGTCCCAAATGAGTGAAAAAAAATAATCGTTTAAACTTGTCAACAGAAAAATTAAACGATTACATTGCGGTAATAAATTAGTATCTCGTTTAAACATCGCATAAATAAAAGTATCATACCTTTCTGTGGGTTGGGATACTTCAAAGAACACTACTGATAAAAAATGAGCTCTTCAATCGAGACATGTCTTTTAAGATGCTACAATAATAAAAGATATATATAGTTTTATTTTTTTAAGCATTCTGATTTAAAACTTTGTTAGAGATTTGACTCGTTTAATATCAAAAATATATATATTAAAATGTTGTACTCACAAATGATATTCAAATCTAGAAAAAAAATACTGAATAAATTAAATCTTATGCCCTATAGCATTAACATAATACAGTCCCCGGGCATATTAATATGAACTATAGACGTTTTCTATGCACATCAGCAGCGTTGCCATGCTGATATTTTTTGGTAAATATTCACGAAAGCGTTGTCACTACTGACTGTAAAACAACAATTTATTTATAGAAGTTTTTCCTTAAAATAGGAGAGAAAAGATACAAATCAGGAATGACTCCACTCGACTTCCCAAATACTTGATCGTAATGTATAAGAATTCTTTTTTTTGTAGCCCTGAAGAAAGACTATAAGTCCTAAGCACACCAAAATTTATATATTTTACTGTACGGGAATTCATAATATGCATACATAAATTGAACTTATTCAAATGTACCATTTAGACACTAGTGCACTTTAAATGATTTGAATATCCGACCTACATGCATCAGAATCTATGCAAGTCATGTGACCGTGACTTTACAATACACTTACCCAATTTTCACTCAACCGAAAGCACCTTTTAGACGCTATCGTACTTTCAAGAAATTGCGTCCATAGGCCGTAATGCAGAGGAATCTTTTTTGTAGCACTGTAAAAAAAAAAAAAAAAAAAAAAAAACTATACGCACTACAGACAGCAGTATTAATTCCGGTCATACTAGGATAGTCTATAATATATATACCGAATTTCGAATATATATACCATTTTCTAACACAACTGTTTGTGCGGCCATACAGCCATCTATGTTAGAAAATAAATTAGATAATCTATTGAAATAATTAAAGGAAAAAGAACACATACCATTATTATTATTTTTTTTTTTTGGAAGATACTTGAATGTTTTTATTTATTAAAATGTCTGCCGAGATTATGATGAATTGCACCGAAAATTAAGAAGCTCAATTCGTAAATCCCTTTTTTGATGCTTTCTGTCAAGCTGGTCTACATTTCTTGTAAACCTTCCACATAAAGCGGAAATCTTCAGCCTCAGTTTTCTTGCAATTAACACTTTAAGGTGCTGCGGTTGAGCCGTGAAACCACTTATTTCAACGCTTTCACGGCTAATGCAAGAAACAGTCCCATCGCTGAAAAAGTGGCTAAATAGTCCTATCGCTGAAAAAGTGGAGACGTCGACATCGATCCATTTAATTATCACGCACAGCCAGGTGTGTCTGAAAACTTCTTTAGATCTGCGGCAGCAGATGGGTTATTCGATACACCGCCATGTTGTTCGTAGTTAAATGGATCAATGGCAACAGCGACACTTCTTCAGCTTTGGAACCATTTAACCATATTTTTAAGGTGGTTTCATGGAGCAACCATCGCGCTTCAAAGGGTGAATAGGGATTTTGCGAGACAAGACAAGCTTTGCAGCTTTTTTTCCATACGAAACAGCCCTATTTTTCCTCTCGTGCCCACACTGCAAATCTTTGAACACATTTTAGAACACTTTTTGGAACACTTATTTTGTCCCCTTTTTGAGAACACTTTTAAAAGCACATTTCAGAGCACTTTTTGGAACTCATTTCAGAACACTTTTTGGAACACACTTCGGAACACTTATTTGTCCCCTTTTTGAGAACACTTTTTGGGAACACATTGTAGAACACTTTTTGGAACCCGTTTCAGAGCACTTTTTGGAAGACTTATTTTGTCCGTTTCTTGAGAACACTTTTTGGAACACATTTCAGAACACTGTTGGGAACCCATTTCAGAATACTTTTTAGGACACTTATTTTGTCATCCTTTTTAGCACACTTTAAGGAATGCTTTTAGGATTAGATTTGAGAACACTTTCTAAAAAGTAAGAGCATGTGCGGCGGAAGTGACGTCATCAAGGGGCGCGGCCGCAATTGGCGTAAGGGGTGGAGTTAAGTTGTTTCTATCCTGGATGGTTGAGTTGTATTTTTTCTGGGTTTGGAATCTGCTATGTTTCCATTGGGACATTTTAGTTATTTCATTTAATTATTAATTAATTAATTTTAATGCTGCCATTTGTTATTGAATTTTTAGCGCTGCAAGCTGGTGTTATGTTTAGGAACTACTTTTTAGTTTTGGACTTAGAATCTTCGCTATCTTCGTGTGCACAACTATGTCGCTTTTACCTCCGTGCGATATCGAGAAATCACACCCACACACCGAGCAAAATGCATGCTTATCACCGAGCTTTGACTTTAGCACGAACTTAAAATCCTTCACATAACCATCTTTGAAAGTTTAGTAATATTTCTTGGTCGGCATTTCGCACACTTCAACACTTTTTCCAAAGGATTATTAACAGGTACATAAAGACGACGTTATCGACCCAACATATCTCTGTGATTCTGAACTATCTCTGTACCTCTACACCCCCTGCAAGTTTGTCAGCCTGGTAGCAAATCACCCTGTATATATATATATATATATATATATACATATATATATAAATATAATATGAATTACTCTTAATAGTCACTAATTAATTAAATGATCAAAAGTAAATGAAATTTAACTATCTTAATCAGCAAGATAAACTGCCACACGGCAGTGAGATCGCAAGACAGTCCTTTTCCCTTCCTTACAACAGGAGACTGGGCTGTAGGAAAAAAAAAAAAATTGACATCCCATAGAAATTCGGGACATTTTCATGACATTCATGACACATTGTTCAAATTCTTGACATTTTCATGACATTCATGATTTTCATGACCGGTAGACACCCTGATCAATAGCTTTTGCACTTTTAAGGTGCTTAGCTATCTTCGTGTGCACAACTATGTCGCTTTTACCTCCGTGCGATATCGAGAAATCACACCCACACACCGAGCAAAATGCATGCTTATCTCCGAGCTTCGACTTTAGCTCGAACTTAAAATCCTTCACATAACCATCTTTGAAAGTTTAGTAATATTTCTTGGTCGGCATTTCGTTTTAGCCGATAATTAATCATCACCGCTGAAGCAGCATGTAAGATCGAAATCAAAACAATTTCGTTTTGCCGTTGCCAGATTGCTGTAAATAAAATCGTATAAGTAAACATGCATATTCAGTGCGCGCAGTTACGACGCCGGCCAAATTCACTTAACTATTATCTATCTACGACTTTTCCTCTGGAGTATTTGCGGAATCGTAAACCGGCTATCTTTCCCCTCGATTGCGCAGTAAAGGCCCGTTTACATGTGAAAATAGAAAATCCCGGGTTAAAGCGGAGTACAGGGGAAAACTCGCAATGCATCATGGGAAAGCGGGGTTGACTCTGCATTAACCCTCCTTTCGACCAGGAATCTTTCTACCCCGCATTTTCGCCCCTAAGTAGGGGAAGCGGGATAGAAAGCAGTGTAAGTCCCGGGATTTACTCCGCATTTTTGCACATGTAAACGGGCCCAAAGTCAACCGTCCTCTAATGTTAGTCCGTAATTAGGAATTATTCAGAAAAATTCGAAAAAAATGGGAGAAACTTGTTTACGGCCATAAAATCGGAAAATGACTAAAAAACCGCAAAACTCCCGGGTAAACCGGGATGATTGGCAGCTATGTAACATCTTTCTGTAAAACTAGCCATTTTATCAATAATTGTTTTTTGTGTTCAAAATCTGTACCTACAGATATAAGTATACTCATACTTTAAAATAATCTTAATAGACACAAATAACTCTTCAGTTCAACAGTAAATTAAAAAATTAAAGGTCTGAATTAAACATTCTGTGCGAGTAATAATTGAGAGCTGTTTCAAGAACATGAGTACTTACCGGAGCCGCAACTACTGTTTACGACACCTGGTGCAAACCTTAACTAGGGTGCCCCTCCTAAGGAGCGACAACTGATCTTGGCACTCCCTTTAGCACAGCACCCGCATCATGTGCCCCACTTACTTCAACAAGAGAAATAAGTATTTTTTTCTCATGAAAAGATAGGAGGATGAGTGTACTTGTAATGAAGATTTTTACATATCAGTTATAATCATGCCATTAGAGCTCTAAAGCAAAAAATTATCTATAGCAGAGCTTGACAACCTGCAGCCTGTCTCCTTAGATAAAAAGGGGAAAGAAAATGAGAGCATTTTACACTTTTCCTATCATTTTAGAAATACACAAAGTATTTGATTTCCAGTATAATGAAACATTGTTGAACTCAGCAGCAGATCAAGAGAAAAATATGGGGGGAGAAAACAAATGCTGAAAATTTCACCTTTTATTTTCCTTTAGTTCACACCTATTTTATTTATTTACTGTTTTTTTCTTCTTTGGTTAGAATCTGGCAACTAAATAATTGCTTTATAAATAGTTAGCACTAAATTGCGGAATAAAAATTTAAGCATATGTATCATAATAGTGAAAAACAAATGAGAAATTATCCAACATCAGAGAGCATTTTCTCTGCTAGGGTTAATTTTTGACCTACACATTTTAGAAAAGTCAAAAGCGATCTTCTTGCAAAAAAAAAATAAATAAATAAAATAATAATAATTTTTGACTTGAATAATTCAAAGTTGAAATTTTGAATTGATCATGTTTGAGTTATCCAAGTTTTGCTGTATTAATGAAAACTACACTCAATACTTTTACTCTCGTTCACATAAATTAAAAATAACTCATTTCAGATTCTATTTTAAACACTACAGTTACAAGAATGCATTGTTGCCATAAGTTGTTAAATTGAACCATTAAATGAAAGTCACTTCTAGAAAAACTCTTGAAAATAAATGAAAATGCATAAATATAAAACAAATAAAGCGTTAAATGGTGCATTAAAAAAAATCTGATTTTGAATGCTGTTGTAGCTATTTTGCATTTTTTTTTTCCCAAATGTGTAGCAACAGAGCTTTAAAAATTATCTGGAAGCACACATACGCTTTACTCCTAGCAGAGGTAGTGACACCTGGTATTCTCGGAAAAATCCAAACCATTTAGACTTAAAAGTCACAAAATTAGTTAACTAAAATTATCAGCTACACTATTTAAAAAAAAAAAAAAAAAAAAAAAAAAAAGAATCGGAAGTGTTGCCTTAAAATATGGGGTAGCTCTTGTAGTTTAAATTGCAGGAACATTTCTGCACTAGGCAGGCAAGGTATTTATAAATATATCTGCATATTTTGGAAAAATATTTAAATATTTTCCCACTTTTTTTGCAAAGGTTTCTAGATTAAAGGTGAATAGATATGTAATGTTTCAGCATATTTTGGGGAAAATATTCAGTAACCTCTCTGTTTATTTCACAAAGGTTTCCGAATTAATATGCAATATTCCTATTAATAAATTGAATTTTATTAATTTTAATGAGTTTTAAAATAAGGGTTTAACTTATGACTGCTTTTTTTGCAAAAGAAAATCTTAAAATATGAAAAAGTAATTTTTACTATCATAAAGTCATAAAAAAATCATAAATTACCAACTGATTTTGGTTCCCTGCAATTTGTCATACTAAAATTGTACATTGGATTTTTCAGCCCCCCCCCCCCCTCTATGAATCTTAAACAAAATATAAGGTTCTTTATAGAACCTTTTATTTGTTTGAGATAGTTTTCAGAGAGGGCGGAAAAAAATATTATTAGCTGACTTTCGGCAGTTCATTTTATACTTAGAAAAAGACTGGAATAACTCCACTGACTTTCCAAACTCTTGATCTTTATCAAGCATTCAAATAAATTTAATCAGCTCAATTAAATGTAGTGTTCAGACACTACTGTACTTCAAATAATTTGAGTGTATAGGCCGCAATGTATAATTTTTTGTAGCCCTGTAAAAAAAAAAAAAACTGCAAGCACTCCACATACTAAAATCTGTACAGTGTGCAAAACAGTGACCTATAATATGCATACCTAATTGAGTACTCTTTAGATGCTACTACACTTTCAAGAATTTGCGCCATAAAGTACAAGAATATTTTGTAGCACTGTACAAAACATGTGCTCTGCCCACATCAAAATCTATACAGGTTGTGTGACTGTGACCTATGAACTTTTATTAAAATGCACTATTTAGGCGCTAGCGCACTATAAATGATTTCCATTTTTAGGCCGTTATGTATGAGAATTTTTTTTTTTTTTTTTTTTTTTTTTTTTTTTTTTTTTTTTTGCAACCCCGTGAACATTGAATGCGATAACACCTCTAGATGTGTATATTTCACACCTTAGAAATTCAGAGTACGCCTTAAGAATTTCGGAATGCGTGTTTTTACTCATTGCTTTTCCATATAAAATTAGGTATATTTTGATAAATAATTATGATTTGCTGATTTTAAATTTTAAAAATCTAATTTTTGTATTAGTTTTTGTTGAACTGACATTTATGTACCTAGATGTATAATCAGCTATTATTTATGTGTCAAATGCAATTTAATTATGTATTTGAAAATTTAGCATAATTGTTTGTTGTTTTAATTACTTGTTTGGAAAAGAAAATACTTCTTCTAAAAAGGTTAAGGAGTATTTTTACTCATCTGAAAAAAATCCTAGATGGATCACTGCCCATGAACAAATTATCAGCTCTATGCACACCAGAATCTATGCAGGTCATGTGATCGTTACCTATAACATACATAACCAATTAGCTCTCAATTGAATGCATCATTCAGTCACTAGCATACTTTGAAGAATTTCTATCTATAGGCCATAACGTAAATTTTTTTGTAGCCCTGTAAAAAATTTATAAGTCCTATACACACCAAAATCAAGAACGTTCATGTGGCAATGGTCTATAATATGCATACCAAATTTGAACTCAATCGAATGCACCATTTAGGAGCTATCGTGTTCACTCATACACACACATGCACAGATACATCTTCTAAAAATAGTATAAGTGAATTCAGAAGAGCTCAAAACGTGTAAATACATCAAGATCTCTAAAGTCAAATTTTTTCATGATTACAATACTTTCCTAACATGGTACATGCTCAAAAAGTTAAAAAAAATAATAATAAATAAATAAATTTTTTCTTAGTAAAAGTTTTCAACAAATTATATATGCCATAAAGTATTTTATTTTAGAAAAGTAGTATATACATTACAAATTATCTTTTCCAAACAATAATATGGCAATACAGATACACGGGACTTCTCTCTGCAAGTAAATTGATACATTTCTGAAAAAAAGAAAAAGTAAAATCAGATACATTTTAAAATATATTTGATAAATTTTGCTGGACGATTCCACCGTTATGTGTGTGACATCTGTCACTGCTTTTTTTAACTCCTTTTTCATAACTCAGCATTGAAAAATCAAGTATCAATATTATCTTGCTTTACATCCTTTTATAAAACGAACATATACACAATAAATATAATTATCTGCAACATTTTATATTTAATTATTAATTTTATAAAACTTGTAACGTGTGAAAACTTATGGGTAACACACAGACATTGGAACTGTCCTGCTCAGCAAACTCCTAAATAAAAAAAAAAAAGATTTCATTTTTATACTCTATGACACTATAAGTTCCCGACCATATGGTTATGTCTCTGGTTTTAGTGAGCCTCTGGAGACCAGCAAATTGTGTTCATTAATTTGATTTGATTTGAAGTCACCCCCGCAGGGAGGGCGAGATTTTGGAGATTTATGGCGAAGAGCTGTTCTCGCTTGTTCTGGGGGTTCGTTCACTATATCCAAAGTTCTGATGTCTGATAACAATAAAACAAATAGAGAAATACAAAACTAGAAAATGGAATTTTTTATATAAGTACTGAATGTTTATTAAGTAAATCAAACATAATGGATCGCATTTATAAGTCTAGAACTAGTTAAGTAAAATAAGCACAATTAATCACATTTATGGAAATAATATACATTCCATTCAGTTGGAAAAACTTGTCACTTACTCAGGTTAAGTCACACTGTCAGCTGACTTAACCTGTCAACGAAATATGACAGGTTAAGAGCTGTAGCTTTTAACCTGTCATATTTCGTTGAGGATGGAAAATGAAATCATCTAAAGTCAAGACGAAATTTCAACTTTTAGTTCACTTTTAAAAGTACCCTGATTTTGTTAATGAATGCTTTTAAAGGATAGGATGGATTACAGGATTGAAAAAGTTATGCCCCCCTCCCCCCTTATTTAGTATTAAGCAAGTTAGTCTCCGCTTATTCTGGTCAAAATCGTTATGAACAGAACAAAATGGAAAAACAGCACTGTTTGGCGACGATCTTTTCAAACGCATTCAGACACCAATAAAACATTTTCTGTGTTCCATGAAGTCGAATGTCGGCCAACATTGTCCAAGGATTCTCGGCCCTCTTTAAAATGCGGATGCCATTCATAACCTTGGATCTCGTCATGGTAGATTCATCATACACATTTCTTAGCATTTCCAAAGTCTCATTGGTGTTTTACCTAACTGCTGACAGAAATTAATGATACAGCACTGTTCAAGAAAAGCCATTTTTATGTCACCAAGCTAAGACAACTGACTTTGGAAGGTAGCAGCTGTGAGCACTGTTCGTCCACACGACATGGGATAAATCAACTTGGACAGGTAGGGTTGGGAGAATCCATTCCAAGCAATTTAACTTTAGGTACTTGCTTTCGTCATCGGGAATACCCACAGTCCCTGAAGTTTTGGATCATTCTACATATAAGCTAATATAAAGCTTTCAGCATAAAATGCACACATAATCAATACTTTCCTTAATTGTCATTTTAATTGTAAATAAAATATAACTTTTCAAATTTGCAATGAAATACTAAATAAAGATTAATTAAAATTCATTTTATATTATTCATAGGTAAAACACACAACAGTATATTATATGTAAAACTAAAAAATCTTGGTCATGAAAAAATACCTTTTACAAAGTTAAACAGAAATAGCAGCATACTTATATTTTGCAATATTAATAATTTAATAAATATGCTATGATAAATGTAATTAATCTGGTAACTATGCTTAATCGCATTATGCTTTGAGTTTTACAAAACATAGCAGTTTTTCAAAATTATGTTTCTAATTGAGGATCAGAAAAAATCCTCCATTATTAAACATATTAGATTATTTTTCACTCCGCTTAAAATTTAGTGACTTAGGATATTTTATAATATGAAATTAAGATATTGAAGTATAACTAAGCAATATTATTTGTAAATGGATTTAAAATTCTGCTAAAAATACCTTTTTCTCTTCGTTCTGAAATTATTCAGCTGAATATATAGTAGAATTCGGCCAAATATCTGTTCAGTATTCGGCCTACCAAATGCACCAGTGTGGAGACGTCCTGCATCAATTACAGTTGACGCTGCATTATTACAAAGAAGCTTTATCTGACTGAGCCATCAAATCACAGGACACTTCCCCCTATGCATGTTAAAACGCAGGTATAAAAATCACTTGCAGACAGTAGGCCACAAAAAATTTAAAGGTATTGCACAAGAGCAAATCAAGCAATGATATCATAAACAATCACTTTTTTACACTTGGGGCTGTTATTTTGGTATTTATAACAATTTCTGGGATTATATTTGTTTCTTAAAAGAAAATAATTCCTTAAGATGATTTTTCAAGAATTTCCAGTTAATCACAAGAAAAAACAAATTATTAAGTGACTAAAGCATTACAACAATCAAAATTATGTTCTTTCTTCCTCTTACACATACCTACCAACATTCCATTATCAAAAATCTTACAGAACACAATAAAAATCAACTAAAGATTAAATGTTTATCCTTACAATACAGTTAATTATAAATACCAATTTTACTAAAAAACCAAAGCAAGTTATGGAGAAATCTTTTTTCATAGTATGAAAATCAGTTATGATTTTTATAAGCTGATTAATGGAAATAAATTTATATCAACATCTGTAAAAGAAAGTCATAAATAATTAACATACCTAAATTTGTCATAAGATAGATTGTTATTCTTTAAGAGTGTTCAAATGTGAGATGAAAATGTATATGAATATGATATTAGCGGGGTACCCCCGCTAGCAAGTGGGGACATGCAACCAGTGTTATATATACCAGTCTCAAATAATATCCAATTTCAAATCTAAGGCTTGCCGAAGTGCCAACATACACCATTTTGCAAGATTTTTTTCAGAGAATCATTCAAAGCATAGACTTAACAGCAATCAAAATGAGAAATATCTGTCACTTATATGGTTCGATCACCGAAAAGTAAAGCAGGAATTTATTTGAAAAGTAGCAGCATTTTTTTAAATTATAAACCATAACGTGTTTTATTCATCATTAACTCTGATGTACTAAATGCGATTATTTCAATTCTCTGAAATTTGGTGGAATTCCCCCAACTTAAATCAATTACTCAATTTGGCGAGAATTCTAAAGATAGATCGCTTGAAATCCCTTAACTGCATTATTTCTGCTCAGATAATTAAAATTTAACGCTGTATTCTACTAAAACCTATACACTTGTTTTCAAAAATGCTATTTCCGTAACGGAGTTATTGGAAAAAATCATGCGATTTTGGTACATAAATACAAATAAACTAATTATGCCAGGCACTTCAACATTTTGAAAATGTCTCTTTAAGCTTTTTTTCTAAAAGTTTTGAAACTGATACAGATTTATCATTTATTTCAATATTTAGTACAGCTTGTAAAAATGGAAATTTTCTCAAAATACACTCTTTGAAAAATCTTGCAGCTCAAATCTATGTTTAAGAATTTTTTCTGAAAATTTCACAAAACCCACAGCTTTTTCGCTTACTGCAGTGTGTAAAGCAGCTTATGAAGAACCATCTGGATTTTTTTGGAGACCACAGTGCTATTAGTTTATTCAATTTGTGTACCAAGACTAAAAGCAGAGTTTTTTTTTCTTCAACATACACCCTTAAGCTCTCAGTAGGTATGCACCAAGCCTAAAACTGTGCAGACCACTAGAACTCACTTTCTCAATGGCATATCAGCCATTTTATTTTTCACCAAACTAAAAAGTTGGGAATAATACCGTAAGCGGGTGTCGGTTGGGTTGGCGACTTTTTTTTTGTCACTAACGTCTAACCTTGGTGACTTGTTTTTCGCGCCAAACAAAACATAAACATACGTAGACACATAAGGAAAAAAATAAACCCAAAACTACAATATACTTATCTAAACACATTAAAACATTAGTAGACATATTTCAAATGCAATTATAAACAAAATGTACATAAACAAAGCACTAGCTCTAGGCACGTTAAAAAATAAATAAACCATAACCTTCAAAATATTCAAAATGCTAAAATATGTTTCTGCACATAATTATACAGCAAAATTTCCCTTAAAACATTAAAATAACAGATTTAAATTAATAGAAAAACATTCAAATATTCATTTCTTCTTGTCCTGAACGCATTTTCTCTCGTAGACTCTCTAGTCCCGAACAGATCTTCTCTTCCACACTCTCCTGTCTGAAGGACAGGACTGCCACTGTTCCTCCTGCCTACAGAAGTGCGGTTCATGAGACGACCGGATATTCTCCATCAGAGATGTTGTTCGGCCGTCCTCTTCGATTACCCAGTGATATCGTTTTCGGACGACCATGTGATACGCCCTCCTCACGGAATGACTACATGAGTAATTTAGAAGCACGATTAGAAAGAGTTCATTCGTTTGCCAGAGAGCGAATCAATTTGGCGAGTGACCGAAAGAAGATTCGTTACGACGCCAAAGCAACGAATCACCAATTTAAGGAGGGTGATCAAGTTTGGCTGTATAACCCAAGACGAAGGAGAGGTCTGAGTCCTAAGTTGCAACAGAACTGGGAAGGACCTTATATAGTTGTCAAGAAATTGAACGACGTTATCTACAGAGTCCAGAGGTCGCCCAATTCAAAACCGAGAGTCATTCACATTAATCGTTTAGCTCCATATGGTGCTACTGATCATAATGATGTGTGATTAGACTGCCGGGTCGTCAGTTTTTTTAAAGAGGGGAGCAGTGTAGCGAAATAATTACTTAATTTGCTCCCGTATTGCATGTGCCGCCCGTAAATGGTGAAACTAGTTTTGCAGGCATAATAGCGGCCCTCCACTAATGGTAACCTTGTAGTCTTGGCGACAAACTTGGCGATCATCTTGGCGGCTTGGCGACGGATTTGGCGACCTTGGCGACAAATGGTGGCTTCTAGAAAATTCATGTCTTGAGACCATATTTCAATTTGATAAGATTGTTCCAGAAATTTCTCGGCGATTCTGGTGACGTCATCATCTCTATAAAAGCGCTAGGATCTCTCTCCGGGGAGTTCAGTTGAGTGATAGACTTTGAAGCGCACGGTTGATTCTGCGAAATGAATACTGTTATTGTTGTGCTTATTTATGAATTTTGTTAGCGCATTTTAAAGTTTCTTGTATTATTTTGAGCTATTGAGCTGCGAGCCGTGAATAAAGTGTTATTTTTGTTTACTGTGCTGATTGGACTGTTTCAAAATACGCCCCCTTGGCGATTTTCGTAACTATCGTGCGGATGGGAAATCAGAGCAGGAATTGAATGTTTTTTATGTGCAAAAGAATAAGGACTTGGAGATTTCTGAGACTAATATGCATATTTTTTTACTTATATTTTCATTTCATATACCTGTTTTTTCATACTCTCTTAATTTTGAGGTTTTTGTACATGCGCATATTCAATTATCATTCCCCATTAACGTTACTTAATTAATTAGTTCTCCCTATCGCCACTTCTACATCAAAGACGTCAATCTGCATTTTCCTCGTTTCAAGAAAAACACTTACAAAGGTTCATTGCTTCAGTTTATACTGATTAATCAATTTTCTTGCAAACTAATCGGTATTAAGATATGAGGCTTTGACATAGTATACAGGATTTCTTAAAGATCTTGAAAATGAATTTAGTTAAAAATAACCAAGTTACAGGTTCGCGTTAGTGACGTGGTGATTGTGGTAATGTTCTAATTGTTTCATATCCAATGCGTTTTCATTTTTCGAGTCAAGCGCTGTAAAAATGAGTGTTTTCACTTAATTGTTAAATTTAACAGCTTAAGTGGCAGCAATGAATTCCGTAACTACGGAAACTGTAGCAATATTAAAAATAGAACATGAAATGAAATTTATTTATGCTTGCTAGAACTGCCATATTGGCGTAATTAACGCCGATAGTCGATGGCAAATAGCCAAAATGAATCCTAAATTTTCATACTAAATGCAATAATTTATAGGCAATACCAGCTATATTTACCAGGCTTAAAAACATTCTCGTTAAAACAATGCGCATATTCATTTTATTCATCTCCAAAAAAAAAATTAAAAAAAACCATTCGTATTTATACAGAATTCCTATTTTACTATACCCTGTTTGGCGGGATTAAAAAAAAAATATGTATCAATCCACTCGTAACATTGGCTCATCTCAATCGTGCCATAGAATTAGCAGTAGAAATGCAAAAAACACACGCTAGTAAACACTGAGTTACACTACATTTGAATATTTATCGCCAACTTTTCTAAGAAAGGTACTAAAGAAAGAATCCGTATACGCCATTTTTCTAGATTTTTTTTTTTTGGCAACATGGGAAATAGTTATTTGTGTATGGTTCGATCGCCAAAAATTAAAGCAGGCATCTAATTGAAAAGTAGCATAGCAGTATTTTAAATTATCAACTATAACGTGCTTTATTTATTCCAATTTACCGAATGCGAGAATTTCAAGCATTTTACTTTCCTTGGCCTTTCTTTCGTTCCACCGGATCTTAGTTTTAGGTACATTAGATCTTCAACTTCATTATTCTGTTCTCTAAGTTCTTTGAGTCCATGTCAGTTCGCTCTTGAACCGTCACCGCTCTAACAGCAAGACGATCTTTCCTCACGACCCGTTGAGCTGCCTTAGCTTCATGGCGCACACGACAGCGGACTTCAAATCTTGATAATCTTCCAACATGAGTGCCTTTTGGATTTCTGAATTGCGGACGGCTTCAATTAAATGCATCAACTGCCATTTCTTCTCGGACGTCATCAAGATGGCTAGATGATACAGCCTATCTATATTCGAGGTCAGCTCTTGAAGGGTCACGCCAGATCTCTACATCTTTGACTTTAGTTGTATTC
The DNA here is from genome assembly GCA_038373885.1 of Cheiracanthium punctorium. Lineage (NCBI taxonomy): Eukaryota > Metazoa > Arthropoda > Arachnida > Araneae > Cheiracanthiidae > Cheiracanthium > Cheiracanthium punctorium. Next base: position 275,119 of record JAWZYV010003719.1, on the reverse strand, counting down.
AACTATACACTTTCTGGCACTTCTCTCTTAAATTTCAGCTCCAAGGCACTGGCAAGGCGAAATCTCCTATCTCTGTCGCTCCAATGTCTCTCCTTGTTTGCAATACGTTAATTGCGTCTCTGCTAAGGGATGCGTCCAATTGGTTCGCTTTCTCGGACTCGTCCCAACCATTGGCGACAAATAAAAATTGTGTCTTGTATGCTTCCCAGGGAGTCTTGTCATAGGTCATTAGTTTCACTCCTGGTAGGCGTGAAGACAATCTGACGTATTTTGGTATCTTCCCCAGCTTGACGAGAGAGTGCAATTTTTCTTCAATTGTAGCTTCACATTCTTCACGTATTTTCGAAACTACATTCTTTTCCAGTCCAGTTTTTTCTCAATATTAGTCTTAAATTCTTCACGCAATTCTTTCACGTTTTCCGCTTGAGTTTCTTCTAGGAGCGACACTCTTTTCTCCATTTCTTCTTGGTCCTGCTTAGTGTCTTCTAAATTTTCCTGGGTTTTCCCTATCTTCTCCTCCAATTTTTCTTGATTTTTCTCTATTTTACACAATCCGGTTTTCATATCTTCTTTTCCGGTTTCAATTTTCTTCTCTAATTCGGCCTGTCCAGATTTCATCTTTTCCAATCCGGTTTTCACGTCATCGTGTGCAGCTTTCATTTCTTCTTTTTCAGATTCTATCTCTTCATGTGCAGTTTCCAACTCTGTTTTAATCTCTTCATGTCCGGATTTTATCTCCTTCAACATATCCATGAGCTTTTGTTGAAATTGTTCTTCCATTTTTCTGGTCCACACCATTCACTGGAAAATTAAAGTATTTCTTTAGAGCCCCACTCCTGACACCAAATGTTGCAGAAAACTCTGCTTGTTTCTTGGGTTCGTCGTTCTAAAGTCTAGTAGGTGTAGTCCACTTGTCAGGATGGAGCACGTTATTGCTTCTAGAACTTCATCGAACAATCAGCTGTACAAAATTCCCAAGCACAATCCGACAGTAATGTGCTTTAACAGTCCGATTTGTACAGAAGCTTTCACAGATGCTGTATTCTCACACAAAATAAAACACTTCCAGAGGCAAAAATTCAGTGGAAATATACGAGGGATATCATATACAATCCCACAAGACTGAGCAATGAAAAATTTACCCACAGCACTTAAAAAAGAATCTTCAAAAAGCAGGCAAAATACAGCACAATTCACAGAGCAGGCAGCGTACTCATCGGAAGCTCGATAATATACTGAACTGGGGGTCTGTCATGCCTGTATTTATAAGTGACGCAGAAGCTACAAGAAGCTTCCAGAAGAATCTACTTCCCGAAGATTCCAGATAAAGCAGGACTTTTGATTACGCCATAGAAGAGAAATAGAGTAATATTAGGCTATTATGAGATGTTAATACAGTAAAACGAACTTTACAGGCCCCATTGGAAAAAATCGCGCCCAATTTCCGAAATGCCTCCAAGATTAGCGACTTTTTGGCGAAATATCTCCAAATTTGGCGCCAAAAATAAGTTTCCAAAAGTGAGGTTAGCGAAGGCCTACGACCGATATTTCTCGAAATTTCTAGAAAATACGATAGAAACGAATGGAGAAACATTAAACTCCATATCTCGCGTTCTAGTTAACCGATGTTGATGCAACAAAAAGCAAAATTTAACTATTTGACTCGTAGAATGCGAATTTTAAACTATGTTAAAAACCCCAGAAGACCAGGTTGCCCCGAAAATTCGTAACAATATACCTTCGTAATGCCGAGGAAATCGTTTTATTTGTGAAAAAATTAACTATAAATATGTAGCTGTATAAATATGTAGCTTCTGCGTCACTTATAAATCACTCATAAATCAGGAAAAATCCCGATAACTGTGACATCAATACGAAGTTATTCTCACTTGCGATAACTAATTTTGTCACGCAAAGGATTAACTTTTTTTACTCTCGGAAATAAAATGCAGCTGAAAAACAGCGAAAAATCGCTTAAAAATGAGGGAACGTTTGGATTTTCAGATTTTTAATTAGCGCAGATTGTTTTCTATATTTTTACACATATTTATGAAAAATTTCAAGCGGATCGCACAAACGGTGTAGATATTATTAGGCTTTTTAGTGCTTAATTTTGTATCTGTTTTGCAGTAATGGCGGAAATCAATTTTATCTTGGAGTCAGGAATCAGCATAACTATATAGTAGGATGATACGCTTTAAAGAATAACTTCCCATAGAACGCAATGTATTGGGAATATCTTGAGTGCTCCTGTAGAAAAACTATAAATGCTACATAGACTATTTTCAATATGATACATGGTACAGTAGATAAGAATAACATATATAAATTTCCTCGAAATCGATACACATTTACGAGAGTTAGAGCACGGACGGGCGGACAGACAGAGAAACCCAAATCATAAACGCTTTTCAACCTTGTTGGAAAGTGTTAAAAATGTCATGCATTGACATTGCAAAATATATGAAAAGACATAATCGGGGTCATCTCCATTCATAAAATGATTATAAAAATAACTTCAACAGGGAAATTTGAATTTCACAATTGAAAACACATTTAAATTTTACAAAAATACGATTTCTCAGGAGAGCAAAGTTGTTATTTATCTCCAAGGGAAAATAAACAGAAACATGATTTTATTGAACATGTCCAGCCGCTTTTATTTATAGACCTGGACATAGTGATTTATCCTTCTATATGGACCAAAAACTTTCCATCAATGGCAGATCACTCTGGAAACTCGTAACGGTATATTTATAATCAATGTTTTTAGCATGATATACCTCTTTTTACTTAATGACATATTCGTTGCCTTTACAGAGTTTGAATATGGAAGAAAATAATTGCTTAAACGTCTTCCTGATTTCTGTGCAGAAGATTATTGACTCAATTTTAACAGAAGATACTGATGTTAGTATACAAGAAAATGCTAAATTATCCTTATCTAAGGCATTACTTAAATTTACCAAAACCATGGCCACACAGGCTGGAGTATTAGCAGAGGAGAAAGGAGTTCGAAGTGTCCATGTGAATGAATGTATACCAAGATATATACGCAACAAAAGAATGAAGATGTGGTTCGAGAAAGCTAAAATAAAAGCACTTTTGATGCAGACAACTGGTAATTATTTCTTTTCACTTCCTTGTACGTAGTATAAGGAAGTAATGTGATCCCGAAAAATTTTGGGGGCCAAATTTCGACAAAAAAACCGATTTTGACTACCTCTAAATTTAATTTTAAAATTTTTTTCGATGCATCTCATCGTAGGCTAGCATGCACGATCATATTAACGTGTCTGCAACTCATTTTGACCAGCGGCCAGTCTATTGTGGCCAGTTTTTCCATGCCGTCTGTACGTACGTACGTATGTATGTAACTCGCATATCTCAAAAACTATTGGTCGTAGAATGTTGAGATTTGATATTTAGGACTGTTCTATGATCTAGTTGTGCACCTCCCCTTTTGGTGGCAATCGAATGGATAGTTTATGTACAGGACCGCTCAAAAGATTCGAAATACATTACGCTCTATGGGCCGAAAATCATTAAACTCGCATAACTCAAAAGCTATTAGGCGTAGAATGTCGAAACTTCATAATTTGGATAGTTGTAACATCTAGTTGTGCACCTCCCCTTTTGGTTCCCTTCGTCTGTATAGTTTATCTACAGGACTGCCCAAAACATTCGAAATGCATTACGCTCAATGGGCCGAAATTCATTAAACTCGCATATCTCAAAAACTATTAGGCGTAGAATGTTGAAACTTTATATTTAGGATTGCTGTAACATCTAGTTGTGCACCTCCCCTTTCGGTTCCATTCGACTGGATAGTTTATCTACAGAACCGCCCAAAAGATTCGAAATACATTACGCTCTATGGGCCGAAATTCATCAAAGCGTTTTTTAGAGGTATTGGGCTATTTTAAACGACTCAGAAGTGATATATGCTGTAAAGAGTTAGAAAATGAATTTATCCATTAAAAAAAGTGTCTTTATCATTTATAGTTCTGCTACAGGAACACTCAAAAGATTTCCAATACATTACGGTCAATGGCAATTTTAGGGGCATTCATCCATTTCAAGCACAATACCGTCCTACCACATAAGTTAGGTAATGGTCCGACCACGGTCACGTGCCTCCCTCAAGAACTATGCCAAAAGTCGCCAAGCTTGGCGACTTTTGGTGTACGTGTGTGCATATTTAACTATCAAATCTCAAAAACTATTATGAAATTTCATATATAAGATTGTTGTAACATCTAGTTGTGCATCTCGATTTTTGGTTCCAATCTACTGTAGAGTTTATTTACAGGACCACCGAAAAGAATTTCAGTACTTTAATGTCTATGGACATCTTCAATATAATACAACTGTAGACAGTCATTGTTTGGTACATGCTCAAAATCTCGCCGTCTGTCCTCGACCTTGGCGAGTTTTGGCGAAATATCGCCAAATTTGGCGATAGTCAGTCATTTGGTCCATGCCCAAAGTATCGCCATTTGTCATCGTTCTTGGCGAGTTTTGGCGAAATATCGCCAAATTTGGCGATAATCTGTCATTGTTTGGTCCATGCTTAAAATCTCGCCAAATGTTGTCGACATTGACGAGTTTCGCCGAAATATCGGAAAATTTGGCGCCAAAAATTATTTCGTATTTTGTATAACTCTAAAACTTTAACCAGTAGAATTTTGAACTTTTGTATTTAGAACTATTGTAATATCTAACTGTTTTCAGTATCTTTTTTGACAGCAATCATCTGAGAATTTATTTACAGGGTGAGCCAAATGACTTTAAATACATTGAGGTGTATGGATGCATTCAATTCATTGAAAGTCTGTGGTCAATGACTACTTTAGCTATCCCCAAAATCTCGCAAACTATCTCAAGTTTGTCGGCTTTTGGTGAAATATCGCCAAATACAGTGTCAGAAGGAAATCTTTCAAATTGAACTCAGCTTGGCGATATCGAAATATTTGGCTAGAAATCGCTAAACCTTACTATTACTGATATTTTATCTCTTTCAAACAAATAAGTTTAGAGGAAGTGCGTTGAAAATATTTTTGATCTCATAGACGTGCAAGGAAGTCATGTGTTGGACACATCAGATTTTTTATTCATAAGAGTACGATGGCGTGGAAAGATGGCGTACAGTGTCTGAAAAGTGCAAACGCGCCAGTACATAACCAGTAACGGCGAACTGCCATGTGTCTATGACATGCACAGAAAAGTTAACGGCGTTGCTTAAAATGTACCGGGCCAGCACTATTTGGCAGTAATGGGCCTGTATATATTTCGTAGTGTTGGCATAAAATTTCGTTATTTTAATTAAATAATATTGTTTCACATTCATACTGTGTAGAAGTGTTAGGGGATATAAGTTCCGGGCACCCAAAAGCAGGGTAGGGTCACTGTTAAGATTTTTTTTTTTTTTTTTTTTTTGCGTGGGAGGGGTGTAAGCGTAGAAGTCCATATTGTGCCTTCAAATATTTTAGTACTAAAAACTAAAATAATACAAACGAGTTCAGTATGCTATAAAAATGTTTACTACACCGCCAGTGGAACCTCCACTTTGTATATGACAGTATATAACCCCCCACTATGTACAGAATTATGAATTTTAATCTTAAAATTTTTATAATTTATATTAATTTTTTACAATTTTGCTAAACTTTTCCTGAAAGACATATTTGGCGACTTTTTTCTACGTTAAGCCCCCTTTTAAAATCTACCGAGTAGATTTAATCTAGTAATCTAGAGAGTATTACACGAAGACCAGCCAGGGTTTAATTTGCATGAGAGCTCAGCTCCTGCAGACCTTAATTTTTTCAGAGAATTTTAGATTAAATTAAAATTTTTAACAGCCTACATAATTGCTTCTATTGATATATTTTTATTATATTAAATATAGCAGTGATAAAACAAAAGATTACTTAATTTTTGAATATGAATTAGGTAATTAATGCTCAAATTTACAATAAAACAAATTAGAGCTCCTGCAGTTATTTTGTTAGAAATTCAGCAATGAACCAGTATTTACATGTTATTTCTTTCTATCTGTTTCGATTACTCTCGAATCCAAATGTTTTATTTCGCACCCTTTTACGGGCCTCAAGTATGATACTATAGAAGCAAGAGGTCAATATATCTACGGAGGGTCAACTGATTTCTCACGGCTGCGAGATAAGCAAGAATCGAACTGTTATCGTGGATTTGGCTATATTAATTCAGATTATTTATACGAAGTACATTTGCATTTGAAGAAAGAAAATAAAAATTTGCTTGTCGATTTTAATCTGAGATGTGCAAGATAGCCTATATATATACAATGCACATAAAATATTTCTAAAACGCGATGTTAATATTAGTGTGTGTTTAGGAGGGGGGGATCTCCAGTTAGCTTTGAAAATTGGCGAGTTTCATTAAAACGGAAGTGGCAAGTTTTCGTGTCTAATAAGTATAGTAACCCTCTTTTCTTCTGATGTATCATTTCGTTTCGCAAATCTTGAAACGTAGAACGGGAGGCCAGTTACATCTGGAAATACGTATGAAGTACGCTTTTTAGGATACAAAGTTTTTCCGGTCGTTATTCCCAGACAGCACATAAGCTTAAATCAAGCTTGACAATTTTTTGAATTTGACGTATTAATACAAGCTTGACAGTTCAATTCATTTTAAGCTTGCAGCAAGCTTGGAGAAGTCATTTGAACTATCAAGCTTGAAAACAACTTGATGATTGCTCGATTTGGAAAGCCACATCCACCTAAAAAATAATTTATCAGCAGTCATAAATGTACTTGACCATAGAATTTAAAAAAAAAAGATTCTATATTTCCAAATATTGAAATACAATTGTACTATGAAATTGATTTAAAAATCAGTCGTTTGTCTCGATTTTGGCCAGTATTGCCCAACGTGAGTGTCGCGATATTGAAAGTTTTAAAACGTGTGCTACTTTTCAGTTTATATTATGCTTATTTCCCTATTAGTAGAGTCTCTAAATCACACATAACATTATTTTAATTTTGATTCATACCATAGAAAAATAAAAGAAACAGATCAACACATCGGCCACTGATCGATCTCGCCGGAAAACGGCATGATAACCATAACAGTCACTTCAAACTTTAGTCATATCAGCGCAACTCAGGTTGGCCGAGTGGTTAGGACGCTGGTTTCCCAACCCTTAGATACCGAGTTCAATCGCGGACGCTTGATGGTTACAGATTCAAATAACTTGGAATTTCAGCGTAGAGCGGAAAATGCGTGGAAAAATAAAATATGTGGGGCGAGTTCGCCGACGGGCGCCCCGTGTATTTAGGAATTTTTTTTAAAGAAAATTTTTTAAGCTTGAAATTAAGCTTGCTATGTCAAGCTTGATTCAAGCTTGCTATGTCAAGCTCAATCCAAGCTGGGAAAGTGTAAACTAGAACACTTGATTCAAGCTTGCATTAAGCTTACACGCTTGAAATTTTCAAGCTTAATTCAAGTTTATTAACTTGAAGTTTATTGCTGCAAGTTTGATGCAAGTTTGCTGTGCTGTCCGGGTTATAGAACTTTCGAGAAGGTTTATTGGTATAGACCAGTGAGATTTCTCTGTTAGGAGCAATAATAATTATAATTGCTTCGACAGTGAAATCTCGTTAGTTAAGGATATACAGCAAGTGGATTTTCCAGTTGAATTTTACAGATTTTAAACAGTCGGAAAATATTACAGGTAAATTTTTACTTTCACTGTTTTTAATGTACACATTTTGTCCACCTTGACTTTTGCAACTAATTTAAAGATTAGGCGACTTTTTGAACCAAAAAACGTCATTTTCATACTGTTTTCAAGTTTTGGCTACTTGTACCTTACTCCAGGTGACTAATTTGAAAATCTGTTGCTGGTTTTTGTGAACTCCCTTTTTATTTTAAATTGCTATTGAGCTTTCAGCAAACAACCTAATCTGTTTTTTTTTTTTTTGTGCTATAAAAATAAATGTATTATATGTTCTGTTTTATATTATATATATATATATATATATATATATATATATATATATATATATATATACTAGCTGAAGTGCCCGTCCTAGACGGGTTAGTGAATTAAAATTTCCAAAAAGCAAGAACTTTCGTCAGCATTGTAGGAGTACACAGAATGGATGTAGTATGTTGCCAAAGTAAAGAAAGCGAAGTTATCATTTTCATGTATTGTTAAAATATTACAGGTTAGAGAGTCACTAAGTAAAATCATTTCATTCGCTTTAGTCGTAATTATGTGATGCGCGAACGAATATTGACGCATATTGAAATAATTTTCGCAAAATCTCAAAATTTAATCAAAATTTTTGAAAAATTGGAAGCCCAGAATTTAAGTTGAGTGACAACCTATCATGTCACCCAAATTCGTTTGATTCCCTGCAGTCTTTATTTCGTGATGCTGGAACAAATTTTCAGCATTTTAAAACGATTTTCGAAAAATCTCAAAATGTAAGCAAAATATTTTAAAAATTCAACGCCTATAAATTAAGATTAGCAACTATCACTCAATTTCGGATCATTCGTATTAGTCGTTATTACGTGATGTTTGAAGAAATATAAACGTATTTTGAGAGAATTTTCACAAAATCTCAAAATCTAATAAAAATGTTTAAAAAAGTGGACTCCTACAGTTTATGTTGAGCAACCATCTATCGTGTGACCAAATTTCATATCATTCACTTGAGTCGTTATTACGTAATGCGGGAACAAAGATTCACTCAGTTTTAAACGATTTTCACAAAATCTCGAAATCTGATGGATTTTTTTTTAATTAGATGCTTATAGTTTAAGGTGAGTGACCACCTATCATTTCACCAAATATCATTTTTTCACCTTTTCAGTTATTACGTGATGTGAGAACACAAATTTACGCAGTTTGAAATGATTTTCGCAAAATTTCAAAATCTAATCAAGATTTTTAAAAAATTCGACGCCTATGTTTTAAGTTGAGTGACCACCTATCATGACACCCAATTTCATATCATTCGCTTCAGTCGTTTTTACGTGATGCTTGAACACAAATTGACGCAGTTTGAAATGATTTTCGCAAAAAATTTCAAATTCTAATCAAGATTTTTTTTTAATTCGACGCCTATGTTTTAAGTTGAGTGACCACCTATCATGACACCCAATTTCATATCATTCGCTTCAGTCGTTTTTACGTGATGCTTGAACACAAATTTACGCAGTTTGAAAGGATTTTCGCAAAATCTCAAAATCCAATTAAAATTTTTTTAAAATTCGACGCCTATGTTCTAAGTTGAGTGACCACCTATCATGACACCCAATTTCATATCATTCGCTTTAGTCGTTTTTACGTGATGCTTGAACACAAATTAAAGCAGTTTGAAAGAATTTTCGCAAAATCTCAAAATCCAATCAAGATTATTTTAAAATTGGACGCCTATGTTTTAAGTTGAGTGACCACCTATCATGACACCCAATTTCATATCATTCGCTTTAGTCGTTTTTACGTGATGCTTGAACACAAATTGACGCAGTTTGAAATGATTTTCGCAAAATCTCAAAATCCAATCAAGATTATTTTAAAATTGGACGCCTATGTTTTAAGTTGAGTGACCACCTATCATGACACCCAATTTCATATCATTCGCTTTAGTCGTTTTTACGTGATGCTTGAACACAAATTTACGCAGTTTTAAACGATTTTCGCAAAATCTCAAAATCCAATTAAGATTTTTTGAAAATTCGACGCCTATGTTCTAAGTTGAGTGACCACCTATCATGACACCCAATTTCATATCATTCGCTTTAGTCGTTTTTACGTGATGCTTGAACACAAATTAAAGCAGTTTGAAAGAATTTTCGCAAAATCTCAAAATCCAATCAAGATTTTTTAAAAATTCGACGCCTATGTTTTAAGTTGAGTGACCACCTATCATGACACCCAATTTCATATCATTCGCTACAGTCGTTTTTACGTGATGCTTAAACAAAAAAAGCGTCACGGACAGAATGACAGAACGACAGAATGACAGAATGACAGAATGACAGACAGACAAACTTTTTTTTTGAGGGTCGCATCGGACTGCCAGGTGCTTGAAACGGATAGAAATCGCAAAATTTTTGAATTCCATGAAATGTACAGACAAAAGTCAAATTTTATATATATATATATATATATATATATATATATATATATATATATATATATATATATATATATATATATATATACTAGCTGATATACTATATATACTAGCTGAAGTACCCGTCCTTGACGGGTTAGTGAATGCAAATTTCCAAAAAGCAAGAACTTTCGTCCGCATTGTAGGAGTACACAGAATGAATGTAGTATGCTGCCAAAGTAAAGAAAGCGAAGTTATAATTTTTTTGTATTGTTAAAATATTACAGGTTAGAGAGTCACTAAGTAATATCATTTCATTCGCTTTAGTCGTAATTATGGGATGCGCGAACGAATATGGACGCATATTGAAATAATTTTCGCAACATATCAAAATCTAATCAACATTTTTGAAAAATTTATAAGCCTAGAATTTAAGTTGAGTGACAACCTATCATCTCACTCAATTTCGTTTCATTCCCTGCAGTCTTTATTTCGTGATGCTGGAACAAAATTTCAGCATTTTAAAACGATTTTCGCAAAATCTCAAAATGTAATCAAAATACTTTAAAAATTCAACACCTATAAATTAAGATTAGCAACTACCTATCATATCACTAAATTTCGTATCATTCCTATTAGTCATTATTACGTGATGTTTGAAAAAATAAAAACGTATTTTGAGAGAATTTTCACAAAATCTCAAAATCTAATAAAAATGTTTAAAAAATTGGACACGTATAGTTTATGTTGAGCAACCATCTATCATGTGACCAAATTTCATATCATTCGCTTTAGTCGTTATTACGTAATCCGGGAACAAAGATTCACTCAGTTTTAAACGATTTTCGCAAAATCTCGATATCTGATCGATTTTTTTTTTTTAATTAGATGCTTATAGTTTAAGGTGAGTGACCACCTATTATTTCACCAAATATCATTTTTTCACCTTTGCAGTTAGTATGTGACGTGAGAACACAAATTGAGCAGTTTGAAATGATTTTCTCAAAATCTCAAAATCCAATCAAGATTTTTTAAAAATTCGACGGCTATGTTTTAAGTTGAGTGACCACCTATCATGACACCCGATTTCATATAATTCGCTTCAGTCGTTTTTACGTGATGCTTGAACACAAATTTACGCAGTTTGAAAGGATTTTCGCAAAATCTCAAAATCCAATTAAGATTTTTTGAAAATTCGACGCCTATGTTCTAAGTTGAGTGACCACCTATCATGACACCCAATTTCATATCATTCGCTTTAGTCGTTTTTACGTGATGCTTGAACACAAATTAAAGCAGTTTGAAAGAATTTTCGCAAAATCTCAAAATCCAATCAGGATTTTTTTTTAATTGGACGCCTATGTTTTAAGTTGAGTGACCACCTATCATGACACCCAATTTCATATCATTCGCTTCTGTCGTTTTTGCGTGATGCTTGAACACAAATTTACGCAGTTTGAAACGATTTTCGCAAAATCTGAAAATCTAATCAAGATTTTTTAAAAATTCGACGCCTATGTTTTAAGTTGAGTGACCACCTATCATGACACCAAATTTCATATCATTCGCTTCAGTCGTTTTTACGTGATGCTTAAACAAAAAAAGCGTCACGGGCAGAATGACAGAATGACAGAATGACAGACAGACAAACTTTTTTTTGAGGGTCGCATCGGATTCCCGGGTGCTTGAAACGGATAGAAATCGCAAAATTTTTGAATTCCAAGAAATGTACAGACAAAAGTCTAATTTTATTTATATAGATAGATATACAGGGTGTCCAGCCTTAATGTGACCCAATAGCTAATTATCGAACCGTTCGGTTTAGATATGCACTTCCAATTTGAAAAATGTTTTAAAAGAGGTATAGAATGTTTTTACGTGCTTTTCGAACCAAACAACCCATTTAGAAAAAAAAATTAAATTTTTATACTGTCTCCAGGTCCTATCACTTATATTTAGGAAAAGATGCAGTACACAAAAACAAAGTAAAGACAAAAGGTTTCATTATATTACGATAAAAACTGACCGAGTTATGGAACTTTGAAAATCATACATTGCACCCATTTTCTTGGCCAATTTCAAGAAGCTAGTAAGGGACCGTCTCCAAAGTGAAATTAATTGGAACTCTGCCAGAAAACTTTCGCTCTGGCTCGCTAATGGCATAAAGTCTTGCCGCCTCTCTCTTATTTCTATTACACTGCCCATACAACAGTACCATTTCGCAGTGTTCTTCATTTGTATACATTTCGTTCTCCTGTACTAGAATTCATAATATTAGAATACGATTGTATGCAATTGCAAGCGACTACACAACAGATTTTTAACGTTCGCCATGATCAGTACCGCAGCAAATCAGTCTGAAGCCGCAGGCAAATAAGTCTATTTTTTGGAACTGCTTTTGAAAAGTTTTCTTCGTCCAAAATATTTTATTTTATCTATGTTTTACACGTACGAAGAATAAATTTTATTTCTTGAGTACTCAATTATTGTAATATTAACGTAATGTATGTACTTTTAAATTTAAAAACGATTTACATAAGAGTGACGTGCAAGAGCGAAAGTTTCCTGGCAGAGTTCCAATTAATTTCACTTTGGAGATGGTCCCTTACTAGCTTCTTAAAATTGGCCAAGAAAATGGATGAAATGTATGATTTTCAAAGTTCCATAACTCGGACAGTTTTTATCGTAATAAAATGAAACTTTTTGTGTTTACTTTGTTTTTGTGCACTGCATCTTTTCCTAAATATAAGTGATAGGACCTGGGGACCGTATAAAAATTTAATTTTTGTAATTTTTTTCTAAATGGGTTTTTTGGTTTGAAAAGCACGTAAAAACATTCTTTACCTTTTTTAAAACATTTTTCAAATTGGAAGTGCATATCTAAACCGAACGGTTCGGGAATTAGCTATTGGGTCACATTAAGGCTGGACACCCTGTATATAATGCATGAAATTTTTAAATTTATCATTTTATTCAATCCTTCTTAAATGAAGCTAAATTAAGCATGTTTATTTCTTAACAACAAAATCATTAAAAAATGTTACTATTTTGGGAACTAAAATTGAGAAAATGGCTACTAAACTGGGTTTTTTAAGTCAGTGAGGTTACTAATGATACTTATTTTAGTGTATAAAAGTACTTTCCTCCATAAAATTTAATCATGTAGTATACAACAGGTACAGATACACAAAATTTCTTTTCAGAATTGCTAACATTTAAAAAATAATTTTATCTAAACAAAATGTGCAATAAAGCAAAATGTTACCCTAAATTTATGTTACCATAGTACAATTTTATTTATTACTAGCTGAAGTACCCGTCGTTGACGGGTTAGTACTGAATGCAAATTTCTAAAAAGCAAGAACTTTCGTCAGCATTGTAGGAGTACACAGAATGGATGTAGTATCTTGCCAAAGTAAAGAAAGCGAAGTTATAATGTCTATGTATTGTTAAAATACTACAGGTTAGAGAGTAACTAAGTAATATTATTTCATTCGCTTTAGTCGTAATTATGTGATGCTCGAACGAATATTTACGCATATTGAAATAATTTTAGCAAAACCTCAAACTCTAATCAACATTTTTGAAAAATTGGAAGCCTAGAATTTTAGTTGAGTGACAACCTATCATGTCACCCAATTTCGTTTCATTCCCTGCAGTCTTCATTTCGTGATGCTGCAACAAAAATTTCAGCATTTTAAAACGATTTTCACAAAATCTCAAAATGCAATCAATATATTTTTAAAATTCAACACCTATAAATTAAGATTAGCAACTACCTATCTTATTACCAAATTTCGTATTAGTCGTATGCAATGCTTGAAGAAATATAACCGCATTTTGGGAGAATTTTCACAAAATCTCAAAACCTAATAAAAATGTTTAAAAAATTCGACACCTATACTTTATGTTGTGCAACAACCTATCATGTGACCAAGTTTCATATCATTCGCTTTAGTCGTTATTACGTAATGCGTGAACGAAAATTCACACCGTTTGAAACGAGTTTCGCAAAATCCCAAAATCAGATCGATTTTTTTTTTTTTTTTAGATGCTTATAGTTTAATGTGACCATCTATGATTTCACCAAATAGCATTTTTTCACCTTTGCAGTTATTACGTGATATGCGAACACTAAATTTACGCAGTTTGAAACAATTTTAGCAAAATCTCAAAATCTAATCAAGATTTTTTAAAAATTGGACGACAATGTTTTAAGTTGAGTGACCACCGATCATGATACCAAATTTCATTTCATTCACTTCAGTCATTTTTACGTGGTGCTTGAACACCAAGGAGTTTGGAACGATTTTCGCAAAATCTGAAAATCTAATCAAGATTTTTTTTAAATACGCTGCCTAATGTTTAAGTTGAGTGACCGCCAATGATGATACCAAATTTCATTTCAATCGCTTCAGTAGTTTTTACGTGATGCTCGAACAGAAATTTACGCAGTTTGAAAGGATTTTCACAAAATCTCATAATCTAATCAAGATTTTTTTTTAATTCGACGCCTATGTTTTAAGTTGAGTAACCACCACCCATCATGATACCCAAATTCATTTCAATCGCTTCAGTCGTTTTTACGTGATGCTCGAACACAAATTTACGCAGTTTGAAACGATTTTCGCAAAATCTGAAAATCTAATCAAGATTTTTTTTTAATTCGACGCCTATGTTTTAAGTTGAGTGACCACCTATCATGACACCCAATTTCACATCATTCGCTTTAGTCATTTTTACGTGATGCTTAAACAAAAAAAGCGTCACGGACCGAATGACAGGAGGACAGAACGACAAACTTTTTTTTGAGGGTCGCATCGGATTCCCAGGTGCTTGAAACGGATAGAAATCGCAAAATTTTTGAATTCCAAGAAATGTACAGATGAAAGTCTAATTTTATTTATATAGATTACTTCCTGTAAGATTTTGTTTAGTACATACACACATATATATATATATATCAACCATAAAGTATTATAACTCATTTATAAAATCTCTGAAATTTTGAAATTAAACTGTTTATAGATGATTTTATGTTGGTTCTGAAATGCGTTACCGCCTCTCTCATAAAAAAATCTTTTGCGACTACAAATTTGTAAGAAAATTGCAGTTTATGAAAACTGCACACAATTCACTAATGATAGGCGCACATAATTTGCAAATGATTGACCAATGGATTTTGCTGTTTTTTATCTTTCATTTATGTTGTTTTTTATCTTTCAAAATGTAACCCTTAAGGAATGTTTTTTTTCTTTTTTGCAGCGTGGGGTTGGGGGTTTATGAATAAGCCCCCACCCCGAATCCGCCATTGGCTCGTATTTTAATTATGGCAGCATTACTGTAAATAGGCACTAATCCGGTAACGTGCCATTATATTGTAGTCACTGTTAAGATACCAGGCCAGTGCATTTATTTTTAATTATAGCCTGCACCCGGCCGTTTCATTCTGGGCATTATAAACTTAATGGTCCAGTGCCTTTATTGTGAGTAACGGCCGGCACATGCAGTATACCAGCAGAGTGCCGTTACCTTCCCGGGCTTCTGGCAAGGTACTTCTCAGGCGACCACTTTTGGTACGATTCAGTTACTTTTTGCAGTGCCGGGCCGGTGCTGGACGTAAAGACAGAAAGGCACTGGCAAGGTACTCCGCCAGCAGGTGTGTGTTTGCTGGGATGTTATATCCACTCAATTTTAGCACGATTATTGTCAGTCGCCAAAATACATAAAGATTTGTCAATTTTCTTGCTTACTTTCTCGCTTAGTAGATTTTTTACGGCAAATATTGAAGCACGGAAAGTAATGCTCGACTCCGTTAGCCTCTTCAACCCAGCTATACCAGCCCAGTCCAATATTTTGCCGCCGCGAAACAGGACAGTTTTCTGGAGAGGACAATCTGGAGAGAATCGGACAGCACTGGATTCTCTCCAGATGAAAATTTGCCATTTTTTTTTCAACGGGCAGACACTTACCGCATAGGCATTGTCCAATACAACTGCCCGAATGTATTGTGGCCGTTTAGTTATGAGCAGTGATGTGGGGTGGGTAAATACCCACTGGGTAGGTAAATATTTTTGGGGTATTTACCCAAGGCCTGGGTAAATACCCAAAAGCTGGGTATTTTCAACTTAGAATGGAATAGCTGTTCTTAACAACATTTATGATTAATACCAATTAGATTCCTATTATTGTTCCTTTTTAATACAAAGTTTTTAATTTTAATTTGACTTCATCATGAGTACTTTTGTAGTGTTTTTTAATTATTATTAAGCGTTTGATTATTTGGCATAAACTACTTTATCAGTCATACCGCATTTTTTTCACTAACTTTAATAGTGAAGGATGTTTTATGGTAGTCCTTAAATTGTTTTGTGCAAGTGACAGCTTTGGCAATATTTTTAATGTGTTACATTGATTAATATACCTCATAGCTTATTTTAAGTTCACTATTATATCCCAGAGCTTATTTTATGTTTATTATTTTAAACTATGATAGTTTATTATGGTTTGTTATTGAAGGGGATAGGGGATTATATCTATCTTATGAATTATTTAATGATTACTAAAGTAAATATTACATGCAAATAGTTACAAAACTAGTAGTTATAAGTAATCGGTTTAAAAACATATTTTTTATGGTAAATTTAAACTTTTATGAATACTTCAGATTGATGAACAAAATATTTCTATTAAAAAATATCATTAATACCAATTTTTTTTTATAATAAAATTTCCATTTAACGAATTTTTCAGAATTACAAATTTGATTTTCGGTCTCCTGATGGGATTCAGATTCCTTATTCAGATTTTACTGTCTGTATGTATTTAGTTTAGTTGAAAATTCCTCTCTTTTTTTTCAAATTGTCAAATGCACTGCTCCTTGTTATTTACAATTTTTTATTTATAGGCTATATTTATAGGCAATTTTATATTTATAGGTTATATTTATAGGCTATATTTAATGAAGTATTTTATTCAACATGTATCATATAGCTTCATTTCATAATTATATTTTTTGACGTTTTATGAAATTAAAAAGTTGTAAAGGGTTCCTAAGTTTCTCGTTTTTCTTTTTTTTTTACTTTAATATATATATATATATATATATATGTGTGTGTGTGTGTGTGTGTGTGTGTGAATATCCGAATATCCTTACCCACGAATACAATTTTTTTTAAACAATGAACAATGTTAATTCAAAATTAAATACCCAGGTAAATACCCATTTTGGGTATATACCCGGGTATTTACCCTTGAAAATAAATACACGGGTATTTTACATCACTGGAAGGGCATCAACATCCATTCCCAAGCCGGGATTCGAACAGGAACCCATAGCGTGATACAGTGGCGCACACAAGGGGGCGGGAGTTGTCCAGGGGTTACGGACCCTCCCCGCCCCTATCGGCTTTGATATATATATTTTTTTCGATTGATTATTATCCTATATATCTATAGTATATAAAGCAATTCCAAAAAAAGGTAGCAATAGTTTCAGTTCTAATAAATAAAAAAAGAAATTTTTTCCTCGTTTTCCTCAACTTTCAAAAACGAACTGAAAGCAAACTTAAAACACCATCTTGTTCTCAAAACTGAAATATTCCTATTATACTGTGTAGAGTACTCTTAGGGAACTGGGTGGTACGAGTTTTGATGAATTCCATCTAATAAAAACGAGCTCTTTCATCACTGATTTTTGACAATCTGGAACATCCCTAAAAGTTTGACCCCGCAGCCAAAAATCGTGTGTGCGCCCCTCTCGTGATAGAATGGTTCTTGAGCCACTACTCCACCTGACTAAGGGCGAGATTCAAGTGAAACGCGCATGATTGAGTTCGAAACTAGCGTTTTTCAGTCCACAGTTCCAGCGTTTTGGCAGAATGCTTCCAATGAACAAACCCATCGCGCTGTCACGTGATCAAAACACGATTGGTTTGCTTCAGTTGAATAAGAAACATTGATATATTTCGAAGTTTCCCCTGTTCGACGCGGAAAACGTTCGAATTGTGTTTCACTTGAATATAGCCTTTGAGGAGGGGTTTAAATATAGCCTGTATCCTCAACCGTCGGTTTGCAGCTAACTCTCGGTCAAAAGCTTATATGGTATACCAGTTCAATAGCAAGTGAGAAAACAACATTTGAGCTTTCGACCGAGAGTTTGTTTTAAACCAGCGGTCGAGGTAGACGGTGAATATGGGAGTAAAACTTTTAACCAATGACATTAAAAATTGCCGACTGTCACAACTAATCAGTCTTCCCTCCCTAGGACAACATATTTACGCCCCGAAAAAGCCTAAAGTTATTCAAGATAAAATTCACAAGAAACTTACAGAACCTATTGTGAAGATGGTTCATCAAGTTAAAAAGAGTATGAACAGAGTAAGATTTTTAACGTATCAAACATTTATTACAATACGTATATATTTTTATTATTTATTAACATCGTGTCTTGTGTTATTACAGGATGAATTACTTCACTTATTTTTAATTATTGTTTTGTATTATCGTGTATTATTTTGATATGACTTATAACAGGCTCAAAAACATTAGGTTTGGATCTAAAATCGCAAAAAGAGAGAAAAAATAACTATGCAGGCACGATATTTAAAAATCCGGAGTGACTCCACTCGACTTTCCAAACACTTGATATTATCAAGCGTTTAAATAAATTTCTTTCAACCTGTTAAGTCAGATCTAGTGTTCAGACACTAGTGCACTTAAAATGATTTGAGTGTATAGGCCGCAATGTATAAGAATACTTCTTTGTAGCCCTGTAAAAAAATACAAGGCGTACACTCGCTAAAATTTATGCAGTTAACATTTATGCAGTTAACGAATGCACCATTTAGACACTAGCTCACTTTAAATGATTTGCGTCCTTAAGCCGTAATATATAACAATTACTTTTTGCAAGTCTGTGAACAAACTATCAGCTCTAGACTCACCAAAATCTATGTAGGTCCTGAGACCGTGACCTATAATATACATATCCATTTTGAGCTCCATACCCATTTTGCACCCTTGCTGTTTGGTGATGGCCAAGGTAATAAAAAGATTACGTCTATAGTTTACAATCCGCCAGTGGTAGATTGTAAGTGCGTGAAATTGTAAGTGAGGGAGAAAATTTAGATGCCAACAGGACTTTAGCGAGGACAGGAAATTGACGAGAACATACACTTGAACCAAATCCAAGCGCAGATTGACAGTAAATTTAGACCAACGAAATTCAAGTAAACAAGCAACGATTTGACAGTTTTGAAAGCCAGTGTATGGCATCAAAATAAAATATGCCGAAAATAACAGCCAAAAGTGGAAGACAGAAGGGAGTGAAAAGAAACGTTACACCACGCAAAACACCATAGGAAAAAAAAAAAAATTCAGCCCAGAAGGCGCCGCACAGTGGAGTATTTGTGTCAAAATCCTGGCCAAAAATATTTTTCATGTGTTTTAACGTTAAAATCATTACTGTTGACTTTTGACTGACTTTTTAGTGTTATATACTTCTTAAATTATATAAAAACAGCGTGATATCGCCAAATTTGGCGATATATCGCCAAACGACTCGAAGTTGGTTTCTAACAAATGTCTTGTCCGGGGAGTGTCCCTTACTGGGAAGTACTGCTATTGTATAATACCACTTATAAATGTAATAGCACGCGGCTGTCGATCTAACGGTCTGGAGTTCTGGGCGATTTTTTTCAGATGTCAAGTGAATACGCAATAGAACCCCTTAAAAAGCCCTCCGCCCAAGGCAACCTTCCCGTTAGGCAAATAGCCATGGAGCTGTGCCTTAACCACAATAAAAATATATAAATTTAATACTTTAATAATACTTATAATACTACTTATCTATAAATCAATTTTTATCATAAAAATTTTTAGATTTTTCACTTTTCTAAATGTAGTTACTATAGGGATCTTAGTTTTCTAATGACTTCTGAAGTTTAACATTTTCATTCCGATTCTTTTGAACTCTGATATTCGTCTTCACTTAGAAACTTAGAATCACTTTTTTTTTTTTTGAGAGAGAGAGAGAGGGACCACCATCGGACCCCTCTGGAAGAAGAAGTTGTAGGGTCTCACTGCTATAAGGCTTGCTCTTTTTCCTTGTCCTTTGTCTAGAGCAGCTAAAAGGACACTACTTAAAAGAAGCCCCCTTGCAAACCCATAAAATCTCATTCCAAGCTGGAGGAGAAAGTATTTCAAGCCAGCACTTCAAAATGACTTAAACAACTAGCACGTGTTTCTGTTTACACACTCACACTTCAATGACCCGAAGTCACAGCTGCCAACCTTTGAGAACCAAAAATGGGAAGTTTTTGCTTTGGACACAATTTACGACATAAATGGAAAACTAAGCTGTAAATAGATGGGAATATTTACAGGACTAAGAAAGGGCAATTTTGGAATATGTAGAAATTTTCTTCTTATAGCAAATTTACATCAGAAAAATAAGAAATTACATACTGAATTCAAAATACTGATGTTAAATCTTAACTGAAATGAAATTTTAAATACCTTTATCCAAACACTTGCACATAATTTATAGTTTATGAGAAATACAAGCGCGTATGTTTGTATCCCTTTTGCGATCACCCGTCCAAAACAGTATCGAAAAATTAAAAATGGCTCTATATAAATAATTTTTTTTATAAAAATGGTGGATGTTGGGGGAATATTTTTTCTTGTAATAGACACTCAATACTGTAATAATTACGATTATAGTTGAAATAAGGCGCGACAAGCCGCGACACCCCTTCAAAAAGCTTTTTGAAATGTGGATTTTTGAAAAAACATTAGAATAAAAAAGTTTATAATTTTTTTTAATAAAGTCATATTATTTTTTCAAGCTAATAGATACATATAATTAAAATACATATATTTTACTACAATTATACTAAGTATCAAACCAGTAAGAGCCCGTAAAAAATGCAATACGAAGAAATAGAAAACGCTGAAATCTCTTGCCGTAAATGAAGAAACTTGCTTTTAAACCGAGTGTTGCATCTTTTGGATATGCATTATGGTCGCAAAACATGTATCTCATGATGCATCAGTTACTAGGGTATCCAAAAACATATATATTACTGTTTTTAAACAAATTTAAAATTTTCGCTTTTGGGCCAGGATTTTGATACGAATACTCCACTGTGCGCCGGTTTGTCAAGTATTCAGCAAAAAGCTATTGCATGCGGGGGAAAATCGAAATACAAAATTCGGAAGCCGAAGTAAGAAAAAAGAAAAAAGACATGAAAGCTAAAATTCTTGACTTAAAACAGATTAAATTTAAGAAACTGATAACGAATATCAGAGAATACTAAGTACGCGATCTACATGACAGAGACATCTCACAAAAACTCTTCCAAATAAACTAAGGTAAAGCCAAAATCAGTTTTCTCATCAAAATCTAAGTCTCGAAATTTTTCACGATCACTATACTTCCTCTTACTGAGAAGGAAGTAACAAAGCTTGTTAAGAAAAAAGCGATTTTCAACGTGGGTTTTTCCCAGTTCATTTGCTTATTGCATTTTCTGCTCTATTTTTAGGCTCGCCCATCAACTAGAATTGACCCCGGCTGTAAAGTAATAGCCGGGGCACTGGCGGATGTTTCCATGAAGGTAATGGAGGATGTGACTAAAGAACAGCAAAATAAAGAAATTGATGATCTAAGCCTAAAGGCTGTATTAATATTACTCACTGGAAGGCTATCGGAAGGCGGTTTATCATTTGCCGAAGAACGAGTCCATGCCTATAAAAACGGTATTTGTACGCTTCCTTAACCCATTAAGCGCCAAAGCTCCCATTACGGGAACATCTATTATATATTTTTTTTTCTTAAAATTACGAAATACACATTTTGTATAAACATTTACACTATGGGGTGTGTTATATATTTTTATCGGAACAATATATTTTAATTTAATGTTTTTTTCTAATTTTTAAAAAAAGTGAAATTTTGTCTTTATGATTGTCTTATATAAAATAAAAAATAAAATAAAATAAATGGTCACTTAAATGTTTCAAGTAGAATGCATATTTAAAACCAACATCTTGAAGAACAACATTCTTAAAATCCTGCATGAATAGATTCCTATAAAGGAATGTTATGAACGCTTATATTTCTTGTTCTCACAGCGGGAGCTTTGGCGCCCTCCCACTAGTTAGCATTTCCAGTTACTCTGTATTGGGTTCCTGGTCATTCTGGCATTCCTGGTAATGAGATGGCGGATTCTCTTGCCAGGTTGGGCTTTGGCTCTTTTTTTTGTTGGACCTAAGCCGGTTCTCGGTGTGTCGAGTAAATGTTACAGGGATACTGTGTTTAGCCACTTTAGCAAGCTTCAGTATTCCAGCTGGCTTAAGTGTAATGGCCAGAGGCAGGCCAAGGAGATCAATCTTGGCTTTCCTGGTGTTAGATGCTAGGAACTTCTGTGTCTCAACAGGTCCAGTCTCCATAGGGCTATTGGCCTGTTAACTGGGCACTGTTGCCTTAAAAGGCATCTTAACATAATGAAGGTTGTCGATGATCCAACTTGTCGGGGTTGTCTTCTTAAGAAGGAAACTGCTTTACACATCCTCTGGGAGTGTGAGTACTTCTCTGATTTTAGGTTTGAGCATCTTGGACGCCATGTCATTGAACCCTGGAAGTTTCACAAAATGTCTGTTAGGTCTATGCTGATGTTCGCATCTGCTACTGGGCTCTTTTCGTAGGGCCTTTTCCATATTGCTTGGGGATGATACAATAGACCCATGGTCGCGGTGCCTGGCCCTTTTTGAGCCTCCCCTCCAAGTCATAAGTCATAGTATTTCCAGATTGATTTTGCTACCGTTCAACAATAAAGAAATGTTTGGCACTTTGCAGGCTGGTTATTTCGTACATTATAGTATCAACAACAAAAATAATTACTTTATATATACAGTTTTGAGCAGCATCTGCGTAAAAAAAGTAATTGCTGTATCCAAAATGGAGAAAGACACTTATCCCCATAACACGCCAAAGCTCCCGCTAGGGGAAAATTCTATATTTCTTAAATGCTTTGAGTTTTAAAAAAAATTTCAACTGTTCTATAATAGAGG
The DNA here is from genome assembly GCA_038373885.1 of Cheiracanthium punctorium. Classification (NCBI taxonomy): domain Eukaryota; kingdom Metazoa; phylum Arthropoda; class Arachnida; order Araneae; family Cheiracanthiidae; genus Cheiracanthium; species Cheiracanthium punctorium. The sequence continues at coordinate 251,933 of JAWZYV010003719.1, read as the reverse complement.
CATGCAATGTATGTAAAAAATGTATATACATTTAAAAATTTCTATCTGATTCTCATAGCGGCGTTTAATGGGTTAATATATTTTCCTACTAGCTGCTACCCGCAACTTCGTTCGCTTCGGCTTTAGAGTTAGGTCCCGAGAGAAATGAAGCATACGTGAATAACACATATGTTTGCGACAAAAGAAACTGCATTTAAATATTATTTGCTTTTTACTTATTTTAAATGAAGTATAATTCATGGTAGTATACTTCATTTAAAATAAGAGAGTATGTAGAGTTACTAAATTTAGATTTTTTTTCAGGCATTTTCCGAAGAGACACAGTTACGACAGTATTTGCGAACTGTTTTTGGTGTTCTTGTAAATGAAATATTTATGCTATATGCATGAATTTTAGCCTATGTTAATCAGGAATAGCGCACCTTTCTATTAACGAAAAAGTTTTAGAATCGGTTCTATAGTTACAGAGATACCCAGAGAGCGTAATGTATTAGAATTATTTTGAGTGTTCCTGAAAAGGAATTATTTGCGCTACATGCATGAATTTTAGCCTTTAATACTCAAGAATAGAGTAGCTTACTATCAGTGAAAAAAGTTTTGGAATCGGTTCAGTACTTACAGAGATACACATAGAGCGTAATGTAATTCTTATGAGTATCCCTCTAAAAGAATTATTTCTGATATATGCATAAAAGGTATCCTATAAAACTCAGAGTCCCACCAGTGTCTAAGAGGTTCTGTTCTCAAAACTGGAAGACTGGAGGTACCAGGTTCAAACTCTGGTCGCGCCTGTCAGCCTAGCCGCTCGCAGTTTTTCGTGGTTTTCTCCAAAACCCCATGTAAATACGGGCTAGGATCCCTCAGAAAGTTCCCCACAGAGGAATTTCCCCAAATAGGCCTAGGACCCTAGTGCAGTCAATCGGTCTTAATCCCCAAACAAAGAAACAATAATACTCAGGAATAGTGTAAATTTCAATCAGTGAAAAAAGTTTTAGAATCGGTTTAGTAGCTATAAAATTTCCATAGAGTGCAATGCATTAGAATTATTTTGAGTGTTTTTGTATAAGAATTATTTATGCTACATGCTTGAAAGGTTACCTGTATGTTAATCCAGGGCATAAGCTATCTTCATTACAATTTTTTCAAAATCCGTTCAACCATTTGTGTGTGATTCAGTCAAAAACATCCTAACATACAAACGTACACATTATATTATTGGTAGGATTTGGAAATTTATTAACTTTAAGAAACACTGGACTTTTCTTTCTAATGCTTTTTAATTTGGCGTAAAATCAACATAATTTCCGTATCATTTCATGTTTTTCAAATGCATGTGAATCTGCAAATAGAATTTCTGCTCTACTTCAAAAGCATAAATCATTTTGTACGTGCGATAAAACGGTTTTTAATTAATAATTAGAAAAGTTATAAAAATTTAAAAATTCTGAGCCTCAGGTGCACTTTACCGAAGTCATGGGCTTATATGCTCAAATTTTCAAAGCTCTGCTTTCTGTAGATTTGACTGGAGAACATTCATTTTTATTATTATATATTGATAGATTTGGCATAATTTCCGTGGTATTTAATGTTTTTCAGATTCACGCGCTTCTTTATTGAAGTAATAACATTCTTGTTAGCTCAAAAACGTGAATCATTTGACATGGACGAAACTCGCCAATCATGGCAACGTAAAAACGGTTTTTAATTAATAATTAAAAAAGTAATTAAAAATCTAAAATTCTAAGTAGCCTATAACCTTCTCCAGGGTTCCATCTATATCTAAACCCAAATTCATCGTAATCGATTCAGCGGTTTAGGCGTGAAAGTGTCATAAACAAACTCACTTTCGCATTTATAATATTAGTTGGGATGTTGTATCAGAGCTTTATTACTGTAACTGGAGGTGCGCGTCATTGGCGAGCGCTTGAAATGGATTAATTTCTCCGAACAGCCATAGATCGTAATGTATTGAAATTAGTTTAGTTTTTCAGTAGAACAAATATTAATAACATAGACACTATTTTCTATAGATAACATTATTTTCTGAGCCTTAATAACATACGTGTCAACATTTTTTTCCTTGAAAAAAAACAAATACTACCTCTGAAATACGCTGTTAGAATGACTGACCATAGAGGGTGATGTATTGGATTTTTTTTTTTTTTTTTTGGGGGGGGGGGGGGTTCTTGTAAAAGAACTATCGATGCTACATACACCATTTTCAATAGGATACCTGTTACTGTACATAGAAAAAACATAATTTTTGCACTAATCGATGTATATTTACGGTAGTTAGAGCTCGAACTCGCAAAGGGGCCAGCGTTAGCATATTTACGAGGGGGCCCCTTGAGGCGATGGCCGGACCCACTGATGTTTTTTTGGGGTCTCGCAAAGGGACAGCTTTAGCATATTTACGAGAGGCCCCCCCTGAAGCGATGGACCCACTGATTTTTTTTGGGTCTCGCAAAGGGGCCAGCACTGATTATATTGTATTATACGGAATTAAAATAAATTTAAAAAAACTTTATAATAAAGACAATCTTTATTTTTGTACATTATTTAAAGTAAAAATGAGTTTCGCGCCGAAACGACCTCGCCGAAATGGTTTCGCGCCGAATAATATCAAACCGCCATTTAAAGCACAGCAGTATCCTACTATATAAGTAGTTCATGATCTGCCGCGACAAAAGTATAAAATGTTGACGACTTTTGTGATAAATCGCCAAATATGGTGTAAAAAAATGTTTCGAAAAATGGACCTAGCTTGCGATATTTTCATTATCAGGCGGGAAATAAAAACACCTAATATGATAACATTAAGCTATGGCGATTTCAATGGGAAGTTTGAAAATTCGTTAATCGCGCGCTCATTAACAGATTTAGCGTGCTATGTTGTCTTAAGGCAAAGCTATGCAAGGGCTATCTGCTTAGGAGGGGGGGGGGTTGCGTTGGTCGGAGGAATTTTTAAGTGTTTCTAAGGCGTTAATAGATTTACATGCAACAAAATTGCAAACTTTGATTCTTTAGCAAATGCAATGTTAATTGTGGACTGCGAACCCTAAAAAGAAGAAATAACTCGCTCTCCGTGTTCGTGCGATTCCGTTATGTTGTATAATGGGAACATTTATATTTTTCCGGCAAGATTGAGATGTGTTTATGATTTTCATATGTCTGTCCATTCTACTGCAGCCGGTTCGAGCTCTAACTACCGTAAATCTACATCGATTAGTGCAAAAATTAGGTTTTTTCTATGTACAGTAACAGATACCCTATTAAAAATGATGTATGTAGCATTGATAGTTCTTTTACAAGAACCAAAAGAAAAAAAAATCCAATACATCATCCTCTATGGTCAGTCATTCTAAAAGCGTATTTTAAGTGCATTGGGTGCTTTTGTCGCAGCTTTTCATGGAGGCACGCGAGCGTCTTTAGATCATTAACTACTTATACAGTAGGATACTATTGTGCTTTAAATGGCGGTTTGGTATTATTCGGCGCGAAACCATTTCGGCGAGGTCGTTTCGGCGCGAAACTCATTTTTACTTTAAATAATGTACAAAAATAAAGATTGTCTTTATTATAAAGTTTTTTTTAATTTATTTTAATTCCGTATAATACAATATAATCAGTGCTGGCCCCTTTGCGAGACCCAAAAAAAATCAGTGGGTCCGGCCATCGCTTCAGGGGGCCCTCTCGTAAATATGCTAACGCTGGCCCCTTTGCCAGACCCAAAAAAACATCAGTGGGTCCATCGCTTCAGGGGGGCCTCTCGTAAATATGCTAAAGCTGTCCCTTTGCGAGACCCCAAAAAAACATCAGTGGGTCCGGCCATCGCTTCAGGGGGCCCCCTCGAAAATAAGCTAACGCTGGCCCCTTTGCCAGACCAAAAAAAAAACATCAGTGGGTCCGGCCATTGCTTCAGGGGACACCCTCGAAAATAAGCTAACGCTGGCCTTTTGCGAGACCCAAAAAAACATCAGTGGGTCCGGCCATCGCCTCAAGGGGCCCCCCTCGTAAATATGCTAACGCTGGCCCCTTTGCGAGACCAAAAGAAACATCAGTTGTCGGGCCATCGCTTCAGGGGGCCCCCTTGAAAATATGCTAACGCTGGTCCCTTTGCGAGAGAAGTTGAAGCACTTTAAATTATACAAATTTCTATTCATCACAATTTTTTTGTTCATGCATGAAAAATAGATTTTCGCCGAGTAGGCCGCGTCAAAATAAGTTTCGCGCCCAAACGGCCGCGCCGAATAGTCCCATCCCGTTTAAATGGATATCTGTCTCAAAACTGCCGCTGATCGTGATGTACTGGAATTGTTTTGTGTACTCCTGTAGAAGAACTATTAGGTAGAGACCACTAGTTCCGACGAAGAGCTTTATCTTGTAATCCTTAATAACATATTTCAATTTTGCTTCATTTTAAATAGCCAAATATTTCTAAAATACACTTTAAAGAAAGGGAATGGGTACATTTACTCTTTAGAACAGGGGTGTAACCAGAAAAAAATACAGAGATATACCTCAAGCCCGAAATTTTCATAGTTGCATCAGCTTTCAAAATTTCCCTCTTTGAAAAAAATTTTCTTTATTTATGCACATTTTTCACGTATCCACCAAAATTTTTCTGGTTACTGCCTGCTTTAACCCTTTGAGGCGCAACCCTTTCCCAATGCTGAAAAAAAGACAGCCGTTGCCATTGCTCGACTTAACTACCAGCAAGATGGCGGACGATCGAAACGTTCATCGGGTGCCACAGATCTAGAGACCCTTTTTTGACGATAGCTGGCTGTGCCGGCACAGCCAGCTATCCAGCTGTTCTCGCATTCTTTCATTTTTCAGCAGATGTCAGTGCTGTTAAAAATAATCGTGACCATTTTTTTACGGGAAATGACGTGCTAAAAGGTAAAGGATTCTCGTGGAGCTAGGTCACCCGCAACTATTTTTATAGAAATCAAATCTATTCTTCGTGACTGGCAACAGTCAAAACGTCGGAGTTTGGTGTTGCCAGAGCGGGAACACTGCGCCTCAAAGGGTTAAAAATTGTTAGATCATATGATGAAACTACCTATTTTGTGCAGGTACTTTGGAAAACGTTGAAGCTCCGTCCAGAAAAAGGACAAGATCGTGTTCAAAAAGTGAAAAACATGTTAAAAGACTTCGAAGATCAGAAAATAAAGGAAAGTCAAATTCAAAGGAAAGTCAAGGAAAGTCAATTAAAGGAAAGTCAAGATCAGCGACAAGTGATAATGATGAACAATATAAAACTGTTAATCCCAAGACTACCGCACCGAGACTTTCCGCGGAAAAAAGAGCTGAACTTTCCCTGAAGAGGGAAATCATGAGATTTGAATATTTTAATCAAAACCCTCCTGTGAAAATCAGCGGAACTGCTGCTCAAGTATTGACGAATGATCTCTTAAGTGAGCTTTTCTTTTCATTTTTCCCACTATCTTTAACTTTGAATAATTAAATACAGGATACTCAGTAATTAACCGAAAATTTGAAACTGCAATAACTACACAGTAAAAAAATTCAGAAACGTTACATACTTATAGCAGAAAGGTTTCCGAAAGTATAGCGTAACCTACCGATGCTCTACTCGAACTCACGATTTCGGAAACATAACCCACATTTCGGAGTAAAATATTTACGGGGAAAGGAAATCTTTACTTGGGACTTCGCGCGCATGCGCCAAGAGACGGGGACTTGCTTGCTTTTTGAATAACAGCACGAGCGTTTAGAGGCAAACAAAGACATTTACTTTTCGATCGTTTTAAAGTGTTAAGGCCGAAGAAAGTTAAATTTATACGCTGTGAATTCATGTTAATAAGAGAGGTTTACTTGTTTTTGTAAGAAATAATCGAATAGCACAAAAATTTTTAACAGACATTCAGGAAAACAAAAATAAAGGATTTGATGATAAACAGGTAAAAATCTCGGAGATGATAATATCTTTTAAAGTGACACGCGAGTGTTCTACCAGAGAAGACGTAGGAATGTTTATATGTTAATATAACTGTCAAATCTTCATGGGGGGTTTCTGGGCATGTAGCGTTAGGGAAGTGAAATAGACTTTACGATAAGATGTCTAATTTTAGCTTTGAAGAAGTTCTATAAGGACAATGCTCTGTACTTAGTTTAGTATATAAATTTCTACTTTTTCCAAATAAAAATGCTTCAGTAAATGGCATTTTACATATCTTCTAGTTTGAACTGAATAACATTCATGGTGTTTTTCTCTAAATGTGCTTCAAAAATAATATGTATTGCAATTAACGCACTGACTGGAACATAAGCCGATCGCTCTCGAATAGACGAATTTAACAGTACTGTTTTGACTCCGCATGCGTCACGAGAGGAGATAGCATCAAACCGACCACATGCACGCAAACAGGCTCACAGCTTTTTTATCACTATACTAGCAAAACTCTCACATCGTTACCTGTGCCGTGATACTTGTTAGATCACGTCACTTTTCCTGAAAGCTTTTATATAGAAAACGAAATAGTCTTACCGCTATCCGACACTACACACACGGCTAAGGCTATCTTCAAAGATTGGCAGGTAGGTTTGTGACCTCCGATCTTCTTGCGCGCGTCTCTCGATCGCATTGCGCCGAGACGGTTGGTCGCAGACCTATCGAATTTTGCATACGGCTTCACTAGGACAGATACTAACACGCCTCGGAGCGATTTTTTCGAAATTCGAATTAGAAAATGTTTTATTTTATGTTTTGTCCGATTTTTAGCGATTTTTCTTGCATAATACGTAATAACGCCGCTCATTGCACTCGCAATAAAACGATATTTGCATCATCGGATAGAGGAGAAAATTTTCTTTCGAAAACAGTTTGTTTTGACTATGTAACATATTTTGCCGATTTTGGGGAATTTTTAAAAAGAATTTCTCTTTTGACGACGTTTGCGTAAAAGTAATTTTAAAACTGTTGCATCTTTCATTCTATCTGTCATAACTTTTTTATATTTCGGCGAAAGACGGAGCATATATTTCGCCCATTTTTAAAAGAAGAACGGATGGAAAATATAAATTAGGAGATTTTTTACGAATTTTTATGTAAAGAAGGATTTTGAATTTAATAAAAGCTGTTTCAAGATTTCGGTATGATATCTTCCGCTATGGTTGTCTGGGAAACAGTAACAATGAATAAAATTGCCATTTTAAAAACATAAATAAAATGACTTTAAAATAACTGAGTTTCCACATGTTAGATCAAAATGACTTAGATTTCACGAGATTAAAACCCCTTTCGAAACTCAATCAAAATTACGGACTCACAAACAAAACATACGCCACGCACGAAATTATTCCCTATTTTATAATACGTTGCCAGAAAAAGAATTGAATGCTGTTTTTTCAACGATGAATTATCCAGCATTATTTTCGATATAATTTTTAAACGGGACACGTTTTCGAATCGCAGGAAATATTTTACGTGCTAAATACGCCAATCTGACAAGAGTTATGCATAAGAATGTATGGAGAGCTGTTTTAATGGCAGCCAGAAAGTGAAATGATTATCGTTTATACTAATGCGTAAATTGCAAAGAATCACCAAAGAATAAAAAACTACATTAGTGGCAAATATCTAAACCGTTTCTTTAAATTACACATTAAAGATGGAAAAACGAAAATATATTGGTATCAGTAAAGGATACTCTTAGTAACAGTTATTAAATATGCTAGGGCAATATTGATCAAAGCACAATATACCGCGTTAATAAATATTTCGTGAAACTATTCGTTTCTTTTCGTTTTTCAACAGCCATCTTACATCACAGCTAACTAAACATTAAATAATTCTACGTCGCGTTAATATATCCCGCGGTAATTTCAACAGAAAATTCTGTACCTGAACTTTTTTTTTCTTGGAGATTCTGTTTGTCAGAAGTAGTTATGATAACGTTTTAGGAAAATGTTCTCTTCTTGCCTTGCGAAGAGCGGGTACACACAACTATTTAATTATAAAAAAAAAAAAAAAAAAAACGGTTCTTCACATCATGTAGTATCTAAGGTATTAATGGTATAACTTAAATCTAAAAAAGAGTATGATGTAGAAATGAGACATTTTGAAAGTTAGAAATTTTTAGGAACCGTCACGCTTTTCTTTTTCTGATCGCCAATGACACCGACATAGTTTTTTGTTTCATAATATTAACAATGTTCTCAGATCAGTATTTATACTAACTTTACGAATAACTAATGAGTAACTTTACGCCAAGAGTCAAATCATGTTGTTTATTTTTAGATTCCACATTACTGGAATCAATTCGAATTATACATGCAAGAAAAAGTTTTGCTCCCTACCGTGCGGAGAACGGGTACGCAGCTAGTAACATGTATAAATTTCGTAGATATCGATGTATATTTACGCGAGTTAGAGCACGGACGGACGGACAGACAGACAAACCGAAATCATAAACACTTTTCAACCTTGTTGGAAAGTGTTGAAAACGAATTTAATACTTTTTTCTTAATGTTGAAAATCGGGTTTTTCTCATTTCGATGCATTACGAGAACCAAAGCTTAAAAAAAAAAAATCATGCTCCTTTCATTTTATGAATGTTAATAATGCTAATTAGTTGAATCACAGGTAATAAATAGTTGGCTAATAAATAGTTCTTTTGTGAAGAGCTCTGACTTTATAAGATGCCCTTAATTTTTGTTTCAGAATTGGGGGCATCATGCGGATTTGTCCCCAATTCTTTGGTTGGTGGAGAATCCTGGTCTCCTTAAATTAAGATAAATTTTTCCTTAGAACTTTACACATTCCTTTGTAATTCTTCAGTATTTTGATACATGAGGCAATCAAATAACCATAACAACACATAGAAGCAAGGGTGGATTAACGGATTACAAGGGGTTGGAGTAGAGGGCGACCGTCCCCCTCCCCCGAGAAAAAATCTGATGTGTCCAACACATGACTTCCTTGCACGTTCATTAGATCAAAAATATTTTCGACGCACTTCCTCTAAATTTATTTGTTTGAAAGAGATAAAATATCAATAATAGTAAGGTTTAGCGATTTCTAGCCAAATATTTCGATATCGCCAAGCTGAGTTCAATTTGAAAGATTTCCTTCTGACACTTTATTTGGCGATATTTCACCAAAAGCCGACAAACTTGAGATAGTCAGCGAGATTTTGGGGATAGCCAAAGTAGTCATTGACCACAGACTTTCAATGAATTGAATGCATCTATACACCTCAATGTATTCAAAGTCATTTGGCTCACCATGTAAATAAATTCTCAGTCGATTGCTGTCAAAAAGGATATTGAAAACAGTTAGATATTACAATAGTTCTAAATACAAAGTTAAAAAATCTACGGGTTAAAGTTTTAGAGTTATACAAAATAGGAAATAATTTTTGGCGCCAAATTTGGCGATATTTCTGCGAAACTCGTCAATGTCGACGACATTTGGCGAGATTTCAAGCATAAACCGAACAATGAGAGATTATCGCCAAATTTGGCGATATTTCGCCAAAACTCGCCAAGGTCGAGGACAGACGGCGAGATTTTGGGCATGTAAAAAACAATGACTGTCTACAGTTGTATTATAATGAAGATGTCCATAGACATTAAAGTACTGAAATTCTTTTCGGTGGTCCTGTAAATAAACTCTCCAGTAGATTGGAACCAAAAATCGAGATGCACAACTAGATGTTACAGCATTCTTATATATGAAATTTCATAATAGTTTTTGAGATTTGAGAGTTAAATATGCACACACGTACACCAAAAGTCGCCAAGCTTGGCGACTTTTGGCATAGTTCTTGAGGGAGGCACGTGACCGTGTCGGACCATTACCTAACTTATGTGGTAGCAGAGGCGCCGACTTTACAAAATTTCTGTGGGTGCCCTAAAAGTCCGTGGGGGGGGGGGGGTAACAAAATGTTGAAAGTCGCACAAGGTGGTTTGTAATTTTTGATAAAGGATCGCTAAGTTTGGTGCCAAAACGTGACAATTTATTTTAAAGGGGGAGTACAGTTGGAATGTACTTGGCTAAGATTGTAAAATAGTTTTAGTAGGTGATTTTAAGATGATTTCGATTCCGAAGATGGGTTTTTATGGAACAAAGAAGAAAAATACGGCACACTCATGAATAACGATACACTTTCCAACCTTATGGAATCTTTTCCAACTACCCTTCAATCTTTTCCTATAATTATTTGCTTCCTTGCTCGTAACAACTCAATCATTTGACTTTTCGTGCACATTTTTACCAGTGGGAAATGGGTAATACAAATAGTCATTTTAGCTCCACATAAAATATCCAATATCTGAGGGTATAGATCGAAGAAACGATATCTGTCTCACGGTTTTGGTACACAAATTAAAATAAACTAACTGCACCAAGGATTCGAAAAAATTCAGGATAATTCTTTACAAGCTGCACTACACACTGCAATAAATGCGAAAACTTTCATGAAACTTTCAGAAAAAAATCTTAAATGTGGAACTGCACAGCAAAATATTTCTAAGAGTGGCCATTCTGCAAAAAATTTTCGTTTATTCGGGTGTCTAGTAGAGCTTGTGAACCTACATCCTAAAAATTGTGAAGTGCTTGAGATAATTAGTTTTCTTTTTTGTATTTATATACCAAAATTGCGTGTTTTTTCCCAGCGCTGAAGGTGACATTCAAAGTTTAATTTAAATGAATAGTGTGAACTTTGGCATCCGATTATCTGTACTACGGTGAAGCAACGCTGGGCATAGAATGAAAGTCTCCGCCGTTTTGTGTCTTAGTAAAGATAACAGCAAAGCAGTTAAAATCAAGATTCTTTTTAAAGTAATGAAGTATTTCTGATGAAATACCCTTCTTTTAGAAAAATCTGCTTGTGCTGGAGTCACCTTAAATTTGTTTGCCTTACGCAAATTCTCTGTCAAAATTCGAGAATTCCTGGGCGCACACCCCCTTTGCCCTTGTAATAAATCAGACCCGAAAGAGGGTGTATTGCACTATTTCACTTTTTTTTTTTTTTTACTTTTAGCAATAGAATTTTGATTGGTTTTAACTAATCATTATAAATTTCAAAGCAAAAGAAAAGTGTATTGGGGGGGGGAAAAACATGCAACAATAATATCACAATCGGTCAAATTTCTTGTCATGCAAATGGAAATTTTGTATAAAAAGTGATTCAGTTTTCGAATGTAACAATTCACGATCAATGTTATTCTTGTTTAATCTATCTCATCCCTGTCTGAAATCCCCAGAGTTTTCAAAAAATGTTATTCATAGTATTGTTTCTCAGCTCATTCATTTCCTGTATTTTTTTTTTTTTTTTTTACATTTTTGTACCCCTGTAAACAGCTGCAGCTAAGACTTGACTATTTTCTTTTCTTTTTTTTCCCCAACAAATTAAAAAAATTACAAACATTATACCTTTAAAATTAAACTAGATAATTTCCTCAGAATGAATTAATGCAACGTTTTCTATGTTGAAATGTGTGTAGGACCACATACAAAAAAGATTGGTAACTATTTAAATGCAAACAGAAAAATAAAGCAGAACAAAAAAAGTTGTTTATCTTTTAGAGTTAATAATTATTCAAAATGTATTTTTAATTGTAGGCCATATAACCTCCAGGCATGATTTTGAGCATCCTCCTGAAGTAGAGCTATTTTACCCTCTACCATTATGTGTTCAGATTTGCAAAATTACGAAGAGACATACAATTCAGTAATGTGTGTTCATGCGCCCATGATTTCAGTATAATTTTACAAAAACAGCATTGGGCTAGATCAAAGCAAATAGTACCTAATTCCGCTTTGTTAAACAAGAACAAAAATTGAACAAAATATTCGCAGAAAATGAAACGGAAGGCATCTCGAAATGTTAGTGTGGACGACAGTCTGTTCCATCCTTTTCAATAAATAACTGAGCACTAAAATCATTCAAAAATAAGAAAAGGAAATTGAGACTTTAGAAGAAAGTGACAAACCTTTATACCTTAAAAGCCTCGCCTCAGTCTCATTCAATTAACACCAAAGCGCCGACACTTTTTGATGAATGGGCATCCTTTTTTGTTCCAGAGACATACAAAGTGTTGTATATTAGGTGCTTGTAAACAGACAGACCTTGATGTTCTCTATTTACAATAAAAACAATTAAACCTACTCACTTCGGAATCCTGAAGTAATATTATTAGAACTATCTCAAAACATTTCCATAATGGGAATGAGTCTTTCACCTAACTCCTGTATTATCTTTCCCGCGTGAACTTCTGATTGTAGCCAGCGGCTTTGTCTCAAATTCTCCGTTTTCCGGTACTCTTGGGCTAACATAAGTATCATTGTATTCATGCATTTTCCCATGGAAAATGAGGATTCTGGGATGAGGTCTGTTTGTGTGGGTCAGAAAGGGGGGGGGGCACAGTGGGCAAAGGCATTGCCTGTGGGGCTGTAGGGAGTCGCATTGTGAAAAAGCTTTGAATTTTAGAAAGACATTGTTTCCGTGGGCGCCAGATAGGAAGGCAAGTGGCAGTGGGGGATTGAGATTTGAGCCCGCCTAGTATAGTAAACATTTTTACAGCATACTGAACTTCTAAGTATTATTTTCGTGCTAAAATGTCTGAAAGTTAAGATGACCCCCATACACCTCTAAATTAGTACTGTTATGAGAAACTATTATAATAATTATTATTATTTAAGTAGACAAAAATATTACCTGTTTCGATTCCTTTTTTTTTTTTTTCATGCACTTTTTAAAATTTTAGAGTATGTGCTAAGTTACTACTTATTGGAATTTTATTATAATTACTCCAGTTCCGAGGCACATAAGGGTGTATGCCGAAGAAACAAAATCTGCATAACGGTCTTAATACACAAATTAAAGTAGACTATCGCACCAAGGATTTTAAAATTTAGGATGATTCTTTATAAGCTGCACTACATACCGAAATAAAGAATAACACTTCTTTAAAATTTTTGATTTTTAAGAATTTTTTCTAAAAGTTTCGTAAATGATACAGGTTTATTGTTTATTTCAGTGTATAGTGCAGTTTCTAAAACATACATCCTAAAAATTTGAAAATATTTGACACAATTAATTTTTTTTGAATCTATGTACCAAAATTTCATGTGTTGTTTTCTTTTTTTTTTTTTTCCCGAACTACAGCGATAAGCTGAAAGTAGCTGTCATTCAGTTGCCTTTAAACAGGGTTTAATTTCTATCCAAAAAAGTGCAAGAGCCCTGATTTTTTGTATTGCAATTTACAAAATTGATTACCTAATTTAAGGTATTATTAAGTAAATTTTTGTTACCTCTGTATTAGTTTGCCGATGTAATAAAATTAATATCAACAGAAACAATTACGATGGTAATTAAAAATTTAAATTTAGTGTAAAATTTCACCGAGAAAAAGAAGTAGTGCAGCTGTACTCCCTCCATGCAAATTAAGCACTTCCTTTAAATACATGCAAGTATTTAGCACCCACGAAAACTTTTCTGTGGGTGCTTGAGATCTGACATACTACATAAAAAAAAAAACTGTCCCTCACTAAAATTTTATTTTCGAATTATGCAGTAGCAAAGCACTCGTCGTCATCAGTGGCGTGACTATACCGTTAGGGCCCGAGATGAATTCATTGGATAGAGTCCTTCCTCATTGTACAGAATCTCAACCAACATGTTGCAGTTCACTTTTTCTAGCTTTCTATTTGGGAAAGGCTCCCCCTCCGTCCGGGGGACCGTGGCTTTTGCCCGTTCTACCGCCCTATAGTTACGCCAGTGATTGTCTCATCGAAGTTTCTCATGCGCATCTAAATTATAAAGGACATGGGTGCTCATATAGGGAAGTAGGTAGGGGCTCGGGTCCCTCCCTCTAGCCGTCGGTATAGTGAACATTTTTATATTAGCTAACCTTTTTTTCACTATTTCAATACTAAAATGTTTGAAAGCGCGATTGCCGATGACCTTACAAATGCCAGAAATAACCCCTCTCCCCCCCGTCGTCTTAAAGTAACTCATATGGACGTCCATGCCGAAGCACCCACATACATTTGGCCTCATTAAAGATTTTCTTTTAAACTTTTAAAATATCACACAACTAATAAGCAAATAAAGCATTTTAGTACTGAAATAATGCAAAAAGTTCCGTATGCTTTACAAATATTCATATTACGTAATGGCATAATTGGGGCGGGGGGGGGAAACCCTCCTTGAGTGTACATCACTGTGTTGGGGTTATCAGACGATTGCTGGTGCTCAGCATGCCAACGTAATTTTTTTTACAAGCCCGAAGCACCCACATAAACGTCTTTTCCTAGCCCTTTCTGGGAACTATACAAATTATGACTTGGCACTTAAAATTTCTGTGGGTGCGGAGCACCCACAGAATTTTTTCAGTGGTGATGCTTGAGCCCCGGAGCACCCACGTAGTCGGCGCCACTGTGTGGTAGGACGGTATTATGCTTGAAATGGATGAATGCCCCTAAAATTGCTATTGACCGTAATGTATTGGAAATCTTTTGAGTGTTCCTGTAGCAGAACTATAAATGATAAAGACACTTTTTTTAATGGAGAAATTCATTTTCTAACTCTTTACAGCATATATCACTTCTGAGTCGTTTGAAATAGCCCAATACCTCTAAAAAACGCTTTGATGAATTTCGGCCCATAGAGCGTAATGTATTTCGAATCTTTTGGGCGGTCCTGTAGATAAACTATTCAGTCGAATGGAACCGAAAGGGGAGGTGCACAACTAGATGTTACAACAATCCTAAATATAAAGTTTCAACATTCAACGCCTAACAGTTTTTGAGATATGCGAGTTTAATGAATTTCGGCCCATTGAGTGTAATGTATTTCGAATGTTTTGGGCAGTCCTGTAGATAAACTATCCAGTCGAATGGAACCAAAAGGGGAGGTGCACAACTAGATGTTACAACTATCCAAAATATGAAGTTTCGACATTCTACGCCTAATAGCTTTTGAGTTAGGCGAGTTTAATGAATTTCGGCCCATAGAGCGTAATGTATTTCGAATCTTTTGGGCGGTCCTGTACATAAACTATCCATTCGATTGCCACCAAAAGGGGAGGTGCACAACTAGATCATAGAACAATCCTAAATATCAAATCTCAACATTCTACGACCAATAGTTTTTGAGATATGCGAGTTACATACATACGTACGTACGTACGTACAGACGGCATGGAAAAACTGGCCACAGTAGACTCGCCACTGGTCAAAATGAGTTGCAGACGCGTTAATATGATCGTGCATGCTAGCCTACGATGAGATGCATCGAAAAAATTTTTTAAATTAAATTTAGAGGTAGTCAAAATCGGTTTTTATGTCGAAATTTGGCCCCCAAAATTTTTCGGGATCACATTACTTCCTTATACTACGTACAAGGAAGTAAAAAGAGATTAACACAAAATATCCTATTTTACTTCCATAAAATGGATGTATATGTCGATGTTCTAACTAACCCGCCCCACCGCGCATCAAAATTGCATTAATCCGCCACTGCATAGAAGATCTGCCCCTGTGATCCTTGCTTTTTGTCCATTCGCGTAAATTGGCATGTAATATTGGAGGGGGAAAGGTTTCGTATTGTAGAAACCCCTGCTTTCGAATAGGTGATACCAATATTCTTGAATTTTAGGGGGGGGGGCAATTCCCCTCTTTATCCTTATAAGTTAAGTATATGCTTTTGAAAGTTTGGGCTGTAGCATGTTTACTAACACGACGTCACGTAGAGCAAGCCTATTGGTTACGTTCCAGTTTTCCCTACCAGACTTCCTGTAGAACAAGCCTGCCTATTGGTTAGTCTGCCTTGTTTTGCTTACCAGTGACGTCACAAGCAGAGTGGACGTTCTTTCTGACGTCACTGTTATTTATTTAAAGAGCTATATTCGATTAACTTATATGTATATGATGTAACGTAATCGAATAAGGCATTTAACTGAATAAGCACGTTTTCTTTTGCGTAATTTCGCGCTTTAATGTTATTGTTGTGTTGTGAAGTTGCAATTATTTGATAATGACTTTAGATCCTGGAAACGGCAAAAAAGAGAAAACCGTTTATCGGTTGGTTTTGACTGGAGGTAAAATGAAGTATCATTTTATCCTTTAAAATGAAAAAAAAAATTATTTTAGTAAATAACATATTCTTAATCCGGTAGTGTTTATTCTCTTCTACCATGGGTACAAGAAATAATTTATTTATTATCATGTTTTTAACTATTATGTTTGCTATGAAAATAAACATATATATATCTATAAAATCTTTACTACTTTATCCTATCTTACTGCAGTTAATCCAATTATTGCTCCTCTGTAGTTCGTTCTCACATTCCTTATTTCTTATTTCGAATAATCATTTCTATTATTAGTATGTTTCAGTGTCCATAAATAGAATTGAGATTACAACTAATTAATTCACTATTGAATTCAACTTCTCGGCTCCAGTTCTCTGAATCTCAATTTCGAACATACCGGCTGTTTCGTTTTCCATATGCTAGTGAAATTGGTTTAATCGTCATAGTTTCATTATATTAATTTGCAGCATACAGATGCTTTATTGGCATCCTTTTCACTTAGCATTAGGGAAAAAATAAGATGAAATACACTAAAGCTTGTTTTATGTATGAGCCGTATGCGGCATCAATAATTAAATTTGCGTGAAAATCACAGTATATTTACCTTAAGTTCTCAAAGGGAATGCATGATTAGTAATTACTCATTCATAATCAAAGTTTATGTCCCAAAAAATATTTTTACATTGAGACCGTATAAAGAAATAAATCGGGTGTGTTGTGTGTGTGTGTGTGTGGGGGGGGGTGGATATGCAGTGCTTCATGGGGGATATGTAGCACTGGTTAATTCATAGGTTCCCAACCTTTTTTGAACTGGTGCCCCCTTTTCTAGTGAATATTTCAATACCGCCCCCCTCCCACTCCATTGAAATAAGAGCATACATAATGCATGGTGAAAACAAGAATTAAATTTTAAAAAATTACTAATAGATAGAATATTGTTGGAATTGAAACTCTACTGAATTTCTTCTTCATTTAAAAAGGAGGAATAAAATTTTTAGAGAGGTATCTCTTTCTCTCAACAGCAAAGTCTCATATCGAAATATGTGAATTTTTGCACACGTGATAAAAAAAAAATTAACTCTGATAATTCATTTCTAAGTCTTTCTTAGACTATATTTGGTTAATCTTCCCACGCCCCTCCGTGCCATATCAACGCCCCCTAATTTTCTCTGGATCTTTTACCGCCCCCCTGAAAGCCTCAAACGCCCTCAAGGGGGCGTTATCGCCGATGTTGGGAACCTATGGGTTAATTCCTAATTTAGGGTGCACCTTGGCGAGTTTTCAAAAATCGCCAATTTGGTACGTTTTCCCGTCTTTGGGAGCTGAAACGCTCCCAAAGACACTACTGGAGAACGCACCAAAATTAACGATAAATACACAAAATAAGCAAATTGAAAAGCATAAATATTAAAGTTTTAAACTACAAAAATTATTGTACTTACATAACTCGTTGAACAACTGATTTTTTATTTTATTTAAATTATCATATTCGTCGTCTCACAAGTCGTGGTGGGTTTTTTTTTTTTTTTTTTTTTTATGTTTGTGGATACTATTTTAGAAGGGATTTTCTGTAATCTAAAAGTCTAATGCTAAAATTTTTCGTTTAGCTACAACCATACACCACACAATTTAGAAAAGCACGCTTACCTTTTCTCAAAAAGCATCTAATCCACAGTGAGCAACGGGGGATTAAATCCACAAACACAATTAACGGACAAGGGTTTATCCAAAAAACGGATCCGAAAAATACGATTACAAGAAGCCGAAAACGTTTGTCGTTAACCCCTCAGAGTTTCCAAAAGAAATGGCTTTTGGAAACCAATAGAATATTCAAACCAACTGGCGCGCATGCGCTCCGTTAACACAAGCCGTATCAAAACATTCTCGAACCAAAACCAAAATATGCCATATATGGTTCTGTTCCCATCCAAACACACACAGCTACGCATGCGTTAAATCGAAGAAACGACTTAACGCATGACGTCTCACAAGTGCTTACATGTACATATAGATTCGGTTTAGTAAAATTTAATTATTTTTTATGTGAGGCGGGGCTGTGCCCCCCTCAACCCCCCCGCCATTTTTTTTTTAGTAGAATAAATTTAATAAAAACGCATGCTACAGAAACAAAATGGCAGATTTTCACATGGTTGCCAGAACGCAAATTAAAGTCGCCAAGGTTATCACATTATACCTGTTATTGCCTCGTTGGCGAAGAAGCACCCTAAACTAGGAATCAGTCGTAGCGCTAAAACTTATTTGCCTACAATTGATCCCCAGAGTCAGCACATGTATGGACTAAAATATGGGGAAGTGGCGAATCAAACTCTCATGATTTCCCCCCCCCCCGTACCGTTGAAAATTTTATTTTTAGTATGTTTTAACTTAAAATAATCACTATTAAAGGGAGGGATTATTGGGTACCACTGGTCAAGGAAAACACGAAAAAAATTAGAGAATTAATTTAAATACGTGAAAGTCAAGGAATATTCCAAATGTTGGCTTAAAAAACTGGAAAATCTCTTAATGGGACCTGGAAAGTCATCAGAAGTCCACATTCACAAATGATTCTCCATGTCGTCAATAGTCAAGAATGCTCCAAGTATGATTCAGCATTGTTGTCAGGGGTCGATCCAGGAAATTTTTCCAGGGTCCTATTTTTGTGAAGATTGCTCACTTTTGTGAATTTCCATACCAAATTTTAATAAGAGTAATTTTTTTGTTAAAATAATTGATAAAATAGATTAAAATGAAGTGTCGTTTTAATTGATTGTATTGTTGTGAAGGGGCCATTTTAACCAGCTGTATTTCTGTGAAGGAGCCATTTTAATCAATTGTATTTCTGTGAAGGGGCCACTAAACAGACCTAATTTTTCTGCATCAACCCTTGGTTATGGCAAGGGGGTGATTTGGCAGTTGTAAACTGTATCTGTCATAAAAATATAATCTAGAATTTCACCGAAAAAATTCTGGGGAACCTGGATACCTCAAAAAATTTTATTTAAGAAATTGATTGGTAATCATGGATTATTAATACCAAGAACTTACAGACTACTCTATTCATTCTGTTTAAATCCTGTAGAACAGAGGTTCTTAACGGTGTTATTCGACAAAATCATGTGATTTTGGTACATAATTACAAATAAACTAATTATGCCAGGCACTTCAAAATTTTGAAACTGTCTCTTTACAAGCTGTATTACATACTACGAAGACAGGCCAATCTGTATCAGTTTCAAAACTTTTAGAAAAAATTCTTAAAAATCGGAAATTTTCGCAAAGCGTGTTACTCTTCGAAAAATCTTGCAGCTCTGATCCATGTTTAAGAATTTTTTCTGAAAATTTTACAAAAGCCACAGCATTTTCACTTATCGCAGTGTGTAAAACAGCTTATGAAGAACCATCTGGAATTTTTTGGAGACCATGGTGCTATTAGTTTATTTCAATTTGTGTACCAAGACTAAAAATAGAGTTCTTTTTTTTCGAAGAACAGCCTTAACCTGTTAACATTGTGCCTACCCCCCAACAAAGGATAACTTACAATGGTGCCTCCTGTTCTTCAGCATTACACACATTTTTTTATTCTTCAAAAATAAACATTTAAAAAAAATAAAGTTTATGAGTAAAAATAAGAATGAATGATTTAAAAAAAAAAAAAAAAATACATTATTACCTGCTCTTTGCCTGTTTTTGTCACCTCCCCTTACAAACACTCTGTGCCTTCCAAGGGGTATGCATCCCAATATTTCAGAACTGCTGCTGTAGACCATTTATATGATTCATTTTTAAGCATGTATATATTCGTATGATATAGATAACTTTCATTTTATTAATCTAAAGTGTACATTTATTTAATGCATCTTATTTATGAATGTTTATTTAATTGTTCCTAAATATGTATATTTAACAAAAATCCGTAATGATTGTTTAGTTGTACAGGTTGTCTACCAGGTCAAGGAAGTTGGGAAATCAGGGATCTGTTTTGAGAAATGTTAACAAACCCTTCACAAAATATTTTATCATAAATGTAGACCCTTCACAATATTTTTCATTTTGAAAACTGACTTTTCACAAAATTCTTCCATTGATAAATGTCCCCTTCACAAATCCAATTGTTCAAATTGATAAAGATTTCAAGTAAGTTGTCGCACACATTACGAGTTTTATAAATTAATAATTAATTATAATATGTTTAAAGTAATGATGTTACGCATGTAATTGTTTTATCAAAAATGTAAAATTAGATAATAATAAGTGATACTTAATTTTTAACACTGAGCTAAGGAAAAAAAAAACTTTAAAAAGAAAAAAAATGGTGTAATGATGTCACACTTGTTATGGTGGAATTGCCCTTCGTATTAAACTAGATGAATATTAAGAAGATCTCTATTATCCACAAATTTTGATTATCCGATGTAGATTCAGTTCTAATTACGTCCGTTAATCAAAGTTCTACTCTATATTAGGGGCATAGCCGGAGTGGGCTGCAGCGCCGCCCCCCCCCCTTTCCGAAATGGGTCCCTTTACTTAGCTTACAATTTGATACAACCTCCTCCCCCCCCCCCCCCCAAAAAAAAAAATAAAAAAAAATAATAGCTACACTACTGGTCTATATGTATTATTTATATGAATCAGTATACGTGAATAAGTTTGATGTGTTTATTTATAAAAATCTGTGTGTGTGTTTTTTATAGGACTTTCTATAAAATGTCTTAAAATGGAACTTTAATTTAATACTAGATTTAAATCTGTAAAATCATATTAATTTAATACTAGATTTAAATTTGTAAAATCATATACTTTTCACAAAAACATGACCTTGGCTAAAAAAACCTGATTGAATTCTAATTTCAGCACTAAATTTTTCACAATTTCATTAAAACAGGAAGCTGTCTAGACAGACCCCTAGAAAATGATTAAAAAAAAGTCATGGAAATCAACAAAAGGTCAAAGGTCACATAATGAAGGCATTAAGTCAAGAAATTCACCAAAAATTTTGAAATTGATATTGTTTTTGGATGCCAATTTGCATTTTTATATCCAAGAAATCTAAATCGATCCATTACATGCAGATCAAGAAATACTTGTAAAATGCCACTAAAAAGTCAACTGAAGGTCAAGATATCATAATTTTAAATGTGTTAGATAATCAGTTTTGGTACTTTATCATGTATGGGGACT
Organism: Cheiracanthium punctorium; assembly: GCA_038373885.1. Taxonomy (NCBI): domain Eukaryota; kingdom Metazoa; phylum Arthropoda; class Arachnida; order Araneae; family Cheiracanthiidae; genus Cheiracanthium; species Cheiracanthium punctorium. Next base: position 230,684 of record JAWZYV010003719.1, on the reverse strand, counting down.
TAAAAGTTAGTGCTGTTTTGTATAAAAAATGTATGTATTTTTAATTTTTGATGAAGTTCATTAAATGTTATTTAAATATGATCCATTTTTGTTGTGATGTTTGTTCTTGCCTCTAATAATGGACTTCATGGCATAACTATATATATTAAGGATATTTTCTCTGCTTTAGCATTTTTTAGTAAAATTTAAAATTTCAGGGATGGAAATCTAGGTTGTTTGAAGCTTGGGAAGTTGGTGAAATGGAAAGGCAAGGAAATTATAAAGAAAAATCGGATTTTGTGATGAAATGATCATCAAAATAATTGTGAAAGTGTATTTCTATATGTTATATCAATATATACTTTATTCTTCTGTGCTTCTAGAAATTGTTTTATTTAAATTTTCATTTTCTTATCAAACCTTATAAATAGTTTTAAAGTGTCATATGAAACACACACATATCTTGTCTATTTGAAATATACTTAATCATTAAATTATCGTCAAATATCAGGCATTAGTGCATACAAAATGCTACGAAAATAAACTCAAATATGAGTGACGAGCAGTTAATTGATAAGTACCACAGATGTTGCTATTGTCAGAAATTACCTGGTAAGCAAGACTATGGAGTCGGGAGAGAAGATGAGCGATCAAGACTCCTGGAATTTTGAACTTAAGAGTCAAACTCTCCAGGGATCGATGCAGACAAAAACTGGGTCCATTTTGTGGCCCTTTCACAAAATTACAATCGATTAAAACGGCTCTTACACAAAAATACAATGCATTAAAATGGTACTTTACCATACATTTTAATCTGCTTTATCAATTAATTTAACAAAAAAGGTAGTGTTATTATTATTATTATTTCCAAATGGCAAGCACAAAAGACATTTCTGAAACCAAAACAATAAGTGAAGATGTAAAAAAATAAGGTAACAGAAGAAAGCCTATATGGGATCATTCGGATCTTTGCTTCCCAGTAGCATTCCCACAAAGTTATATAAACAAGCTCTGGACAGTGTTTAAGGTGGGCTCCATAAGTTATTGAAGATTGCAGAACTTACAGCATGGATTATCAAGTATACCTATGGAATTTACATTTCTAGCAAGGCAGCCGTGGCCAGTAGAGAGATGGAATTTCACCACTGCTCTCACTTTCGGCCCGTCATAAATATTCGAAATGTTTTTTGTCCAAGATTTCTGAGAATTTCTACTTAAAAAGTTCTTTTTCTAGATTAATTAAAAATTGATTTAATGATCGATCGTAGTCAGGTAATGCAGACGCACACGTGCATGCCGTGCACGGATACCATGAAGCTCGGGAGGAGAAACATCGACTTGTTATCCAATGTGGACCAACTACGCAGTACGAGAATTGCCAACGAAACTGCGGCTACCATTGATTGCGCCATCTATTGATGGTAGCGAAAAACAACATCGCGCGCACACGCTTTCCGATTTAATGCTTCTCTAATTGGGATTTATTCATTTATGCTGAAATTTCATGAAGTATACACTAACATTTGAATAAATAAATATGATAATTAATATGCATATATAATAATTTTGTTTCTATATTACTTAGTTACAACGATGTAACATCAGTTTGATAATTTAATAAATTAATTAATAATTTAAATAAATTCTCTTTAAAACTGCATGCGAGTAGATCAGTTTTTTGACAAATAGATCAGTTTTTGACAAATATTTTTGGTAGCAATTCGTAAAAATTAAAAAATATTCCCTGCCTTCTTTCAGGCTATAAATTCCTCTTATATACCCGCTCTTCCACATTATATTTTATTTATTATTTTTTTTTTTTTTCTTTTTTTTTTTTTTTTTTTTGTCTTTAGTCTTAAAGTTGGTTAGTTAAACCCAAAAACAAATATGGAAAGAGAAAAACATTTAATGTCGTTTTTCAGCACCACCAGAGCCTGATTATAACCAACAAGGGTGCGAGGAATTGATGAATTTGGGGGGAGGGGGGGCATCTATGAAATTTGTTTTATTTTTCATAAAATTTTGATATAAAGAAGGATGTTTCAGAACAAGATTTGAAATTGGTGGGCCCTGGGCAAAGTCCCGATTTGCCCGTGCGATAATAAGAACCTGAGTACCACAAAAAATTACATAAAAATCAATGTCTTTTCAGTTTCAATATCATTTTTCAGTACTACAAAAAATTTCATGAAAAGCATAAAGGAAAAAAAAATATTAATTCAATAAATACACGCATATTCAGTGATTGACTCTTTTGCATTAGTTTTGCTGTTGCAAGCTTTCACATATCAGAAAAAATCTAATATTTCTTTAATTTTGAAAAATTTTGTATTTAAAAAAAAAAGACTTTGAATTGAAAATATTTGTTTCTGTATAAGTTTTGCAGACTTATGCCAAAAATATCTATTCATTTGTGTATCTCTTATATATTATAAAATCCCCTCCCCTACCCTAATTAAATTAATAAACAGAAAAATATTATTCATAAAACTGTTATTATTTTTTTAAAAATGGACAATTTCAAAGTATTATACTGCTGTTTCAATTTGATTATTGGGCCGTATTTTAAAGTGTTCATATTAGCATTATACTACTACTAACATGTACAAAAGGTTTTCTATTTACATAGCGTTACTTTTTATGTTATACATTTATAAGGGGCCGTATTAAAGAAATATTATGGTGATGCTGTATTGATGCTGTTTGGAGCTTTAAATAACGTTGGATTTTTCTTCCCGAGCGATACATTTCTTTTTCTGGCTTCTGGATATCCACTGTCACATCCAGGTGCAAAGCAGTGACTCGCTCGACCCATATTCTATCAAAATAATTTATTTTATTTTAAAAATATAGCTTGTTCACAATCAAAACAACGCTAAATCCCTATTGAAGCGGTGCGCTGCGTCTCCTGCCGGTGAAAATGGATCCTGGTCCGTTTTCCCGCCTGATCGCCCATTCCCGATGACTCTCGTTAGAGCTTCATGGCGGATACATTCAAAGGTCTAGCAGATAGTTTTCCCGGTAATTTCAAAAATTTTTTTTGTATTTTTTTAATAAAATATAATAAAGATAAAAAATTTGTTGAGATAGTTACTTAAAAGAGGTATTTTTAAAGTCACTATAGTGCAAACGCGTTGCACAGATGTGTGCACGTACGCATATATAAGTGTTCATATACGCACTATGTATTTGTGGGTTTCACAAAGTTGTGGAGATTATACAAGGGGTGCCGGCCGCCACATATTCATTTATCACAACCTATTATGAGTTTGCAGATAGTTTCAGATTCTGTGCGCAGATCGTTTCTTTTTTTTATCTGACTGTGATCGATTTGACATTATGAAAAGGGACTTCACAATTTGCAGTTAGTATGATTGCAGCCCCCTTTTTTGCTATCAAGTCAGTTCATTTCCATCTAATCCACAGTAGGATGGAAGGTGTCTTTTATTAAAAATTGTTTTAAAAGTTCACAAAACTTAGCAATTTTCACAAAAAAAAAAGGGCCCATGGAAAAAATTCCTGGATCGATCCCAGCTTCCTCATGTATATGTAAACATATACACATGTGCTACAGCTTTTTTTTAATATAAAAGAACTAATAAATGTGCAGAAAAAAATGTTAATAGCATAATAGATAATTTATATTAATTTAGCATTCATTATGAAATGGAAAAACAGGCATTAGTAATTTTAATTTCTAAGAAACAATATAGCTTCAGTAAGATCTTTGATAGAGGACCATAGATCTGATTTGATAAACTTCCAAGCTGAGGACTACTTCTTTTAAATTTAAAGAGATGTCTTGCAAGAGCTATAATATTTCTTTTTTCCTTCAAAGGCTGTGTAGAATTGTTTTCTAGCATTTTTCATTTTTATATGTAAAGGCTTTTGTTTCGCTATTTTCATTAATTTTGCCTTAGCCTTTTTAATATTATCAAAATATTTCTCAAAATCGAATTCATTATTGGAAGAGTATAATAGAAACTCAATTGTTCGATGTCTGTAGCTTGACTGTTGTGATTTGAATACTCCAATTCAGGGCTGTAAAAATCTATAGCCAGACATGCCCGGGGCAGTAAAATTTTCAGCCGGGATCATGTTTCTTTTTTCCACTTGCCCGATTGGGTATGTAAAAAGATCGACTGTGGGAAATTCATAAATTATTTTTTTAAATGCCTCCAAATTTTGATGCAGAAAAAAATAAATTTCCATTTTTATTTCTGTGATTTTATCAATGTCCTAGTGGCAATCTCAGTACCTTAACTATAATGTAAACAGAATCAGGGTGTCAGAATAATTGGAGTATTCAAATCAGTTGATGATTTGAATCAACTGATTTAAGTCAATTGATTTTTTATTTATTTATTTATTTATTTTAAATCATCGATTTAAATCAGGAATGCTCAAACTTTGGCTCACAGGCCATTATTGGCTCATGACTCCTTTCCATTTACCTGCCAATTCAGTTGCACAAGTTGGAATCTATCAATTCAGTTTTTAACAAGGTTGAAAAAACCCTATACATAGGAAGGTTTTAGGGTTTTATTTTTAAAAAACGGGGGGGGGGGGTTTATTAATTTTTTTTTTTCATAAATTAAGTCATACTCTGTTATATTAACTAAAGTCCATAGTTTAGACTAAAAATAATAATTTTGTATTTCATATTTAAATTTAATATTCAGGGGTAGGCAAAATTTCTAGGAGCCAGACCCCATTTTTCAGGCACCAGTACATTATCAAAAAAATACTAGAGATAAATACTGAGATGCATCAATTGTAAGAGACATATCCCATTCTTCTCTTATCTGGGAAAGGATTATTTTTTAGCATTATACTGATAATTAGTACATATTTTATTCGTATTTGGAAACTTATTTATTAAAGAGGTAAATTCCTAAGTTATCCCTGCCTGCACTCTACACCTGTTCATTTCAGAACAAATATAGTAAGTTGTAACAAATACAGTAATAAGTAGGTATGCAACGGATAACAAACATACTGCATCCAGCCAATATGCCGGATATTAAAAATATCCAGCAGTAGATTCAACCTAAAATTAAATGCTGAGAAATAACATTAATAAACAGAATAAATGGATAAATTCTAAAAACTGCAATAATAAAAAATGAGAAAAAACAAAGTTTTGTGAAAATATTTCCTTTTACATACTTTCTAGAATATATTTTTTTTTATCATGTATAGAAAACTGAAAAAAAAATTAAACATTTCTATGGTTTAAAATCAATAAATTTATGGTGCAAAACCGCTAACTGTTTTCAAAATCTTTGTTAGAATTTGGTTAAATTTGCCCCCCCCCCCCCCCCCATAAATTGACCGTGCTCAAAAGAAAAGTCTACATTCTGTAATACTGGTAGTTCGTGAAAAAAATTTCCACCGCCACCTAGTTTTGTTGATAAAGTATCAAAATTTGTTACTTTGATTTTACAACAGTTGAATGGCGGTGTTTTTCTTTCAATGGGTAACTGATTTTGTAAGATATTTATCCAACTCTTGAAGGAGAGCTGATTCAATGATATTGTTATTTGTATCAACTTTAATTGCAACAGAATTGGTACTAATTTCATGGAAACATTACCAAAAAGATTTCTGATTTTTTAATTAAATGATTTGAAATTAATGAGAAAATATATATAGTAAGGTAATAGCTGAATAATCTAAAGAAACTAGGAAAAATAAAACTGAATAATAATAATAAAAAAAAAAAAAAAATACTGCAGCCAGATTACCCGATATCTGGCTGAAAGTTTGGCCTGATATTTGGTATCTGGCCAAATTGATATCTGTTGCATCACTAGTACAGTAGAACCCCGGTTATCCGAATCCCGTTTTTCCAAAAATCGGCTTAACTGAAAAAGCACGATAAAATGTATAATACCAAATGACAAACGTAAAATATTAATATTTTGTATAGAATTTATTGCAGCAACTATGTTACATTAAAGTTTTACTTGCAGAACATTCGGGTTAACAAAGTAAGAAGTAATTTTCTTTTTTTGTTCGTTTGAATGCAGACTTGTCGCGCCACCTTTTAAATAATAAAACATCTGCAATTGTGGCATCGTCTTGTGCTTCAATGTATCGAAGAGCTTCATCCAAGATTTTTATGTCTTCTGTATGAGAAATGCCGGTATCCTTTTCGATGGGTCCGTCTGCAGTACTGTTAACTGCCGCAATACTTTCTTTATCAGTTAAGTCTTGTTCATCAGTGCTTGGACTCAGCCAGGCCTGTACTTTTAAGTCAGGAATATTACATGGAGGCAGCTTAAACATATAGAAGAACACTTCATTGTTGACATCAGAATCATCACGCACTACTTCCGCTTCATCATCTATATCTATTCCTTCAAAGATAACAGCTCTTGATGTTTTCAATCATCCCTTGGTCCATCGGCTAGATAAGGGAAGTAACATTTGGAGATAAAAATAGCACTCTGATACCATCCTTCTCAAGTTCATCTTCTGACAGATGTGATAGTGCATTATCCAGTAAAAGAATCGCCCTCTGAGGAAGCTCCATTTTCTTCAGTAAACGTTTCACCGCCGAAACAAACTTCTTCATGAACCAGTCAAGGAAAATGTCACTTGTCATCCATGAATGCTTTTGGGAGCGGTATTTTACTGGAAAAAGATTCCATGTTCAAATTCTTAAAAGCTTTAGGCTTTGCTGCTTTTCCGATCATCACTAGTGGCAGTTTATGAGATCCTGATGTATGCATTAGCAACAACCAGAGGCAGATCTACGGGGGGGCTATAGGGGCTATAGCCCCCCCCATTGAAACTGAATTTTGACTAGATAGAATAGAGTTTTGATGCTTAGTTAAAAACTGCGTGTCTAAAATGTTATTTTGGAATTTTAATTTACTTTTTTGATTTATTACTTTGATTTTTAGATTTGACCTCAATCAATGGTTTTTAACCCTTTCGTCCCCAGGCTACAGATATTTTCAAAACTTGAGTCCCAAGGACTCGCCCGAAATTTCGTCTCCTCCTTGAAACATTTCGGTTTCTTTTAAGGATGATCAGTAACCTAGTTTTACTATATATACGTGAGTAGCGCAGAACAGCTAATTGTTTGAACGGGCTATGGCAAATGCAGAGAACAGTATTTGAGTGATGATGTCCATTCACCCCCTGCAAAGTCATAAAAAGGGGGAGCTAAAAATACATATAATTCACTGTTAAACATAAACAGTCTTTGCACGCACCTTGTGTGGTGCGCGCCTCGGAATCTGTACTGATGTGTACCTGATATGAGATACCTTATGATAGATGTACACACAGACCGGACACCCCTATGATTTCTCTGGGGCTGAGAGCTACCAGATGGTCCCGAAGATGGTTTACAAGTTCATGAACAAAAGATCGGTACTCTTTTGCTTGAAAATGATAATTTGTCTAGTGTGAGTGAAAGCGCAAATCATCAGGAAGAAATCATAAATGCACAGCCCCAGAACAAGCTATTTCAAGGAGAACAACAGCACTAACAAAATATACCACATGCATCTCTAACAGGCAGTTTGTAAAGAGGTGCTTTATTAGAAAGAATACAATGATATCACTATGGAAAAAAGAGGTATGATTTAAATTAATTTTTTCTGACATTGTTTTTCCTATAAAGTCCTAGCAGGTTCGAGTATTTTATTTTATCGGAAATTCGCACACCTTTCTCAAAATTCGATTACGTAATACTATATGTAGGCAGAAAAATGAAATATACAGGTGACATATGTAAAAAATCGTGCCAAATGTCGCCAAGCTTGGATAATCAGGGCCTCTGAGAGAAATTTTATAAGGCGGGGCGAAAGCCTTCCCGGCCCCTTTCGTAAAGCACAAAAGTTTCGAAAAAACAGGAGGGACGGAAGGGATTTTTTTTGTAAAACTGGTCTTTTTAATGATACTCATATAAAATGCTAAAAGGAAAGAGAGTGGGAGAGAAGTTTGTCTGATTTATAATGTTACTTTTAATTCATGTTCGAAGATTGAAAAAAAAATACTAATATTTGATGGTGGAATTAACATTTCTGCCATGTAAATCATTTTAGAATTATCCCAGATAGCACAGTTGTCCATTTTATATCCATTTCTGATCCATCTCGCCCATATTACGTCCATGTCTATAGATAGACATCCAGAAGACATCTATTTATGGACATAATCTGGAAAATCCAGAAAATGTCCATGAATAGACCAAAACTAGACATGGAATTTCCAGAGTAAGTCTTTTTTATAGACGTATCCCAGATAATCCATAGTACCTTAGTGAAATGGCAAGAAGCATGGATGGAGATGTCCAAGACTTGACCTAAGTATGTCCATATATAGACATTGATGTCCAAGACTTGCCCATACTAAGTCCATAAATAGGCAAGCACGTCCATAATTACGCCTATATAGATGTCTATAAGACGTCATATGGGCGTCCTATAGTGCTGTATTGGCGTAAAAGGGACGAGAATCCGACGAATCCTGGATGTTTAATGGACATCTCAACTTGTCTATATGACGTCTTCTAGGAGGGTTCTGAACAAGTTTGTGTTATCTGGGATGCATTCGAAATTTAGTCTGTTTAAAAGAAAAAGATTTTAATTACATATCTATAAATGACATTCTTAACGCATTCTGAAAAATTTACGGACGCACTTTAGCTGAACACGGGTTCCGGGGCGATGCTCCGCCTGTCCCCCCCCCCTCTCGTAGGGCCTGTGGATAACTGCACCAAAATTATTGAAGACCCAGTAAGTTAGCCCCCCCCCTTTACCCAATCCTAGATCCGCCACTGGCAACAACCAAAAGCGTTGTTCTTTCTTTTGGAAGTCTTGAAACCGGCAGTGTTCAACGGAACTCTAAGCTAATGTGTTTCTTGGCATCAGTTTAAAGTTTAAGCCTATTTCATCACAGTTGTATATTTGTTCAGGAGTTAAACCTTCTTTTTTCACAATATCCAAATATTTGCCTTTGAATCATTCCATCTGAATTGTGCCAACAGAAAGTTTCTCGCCACAAATGCCGATTTGTGTTGCGGACATGACAAATGCTCACAATACTGTGGAATCACCCTGTTTCATTTCCTATGTGTGCCATCATATTTTCAAGAACTTTAATTTGCAAAGAAACCTTTTTGGAATTTTGTCATAACATCCCCAAATGGTCTAGTACTAATTGATGACCCATAAGCTGAAAAAGGTTGTGCAATACTATTATTGTTACTGCATTTGATTAACATTTTCATAAAGTTTTATTTCTGAAATCTTCGCTTTCAAATTCTTAAAGTAAAGTCAATACATAATCAGTGAATTTAGCTCTCCAAAATGATCCACTTGGGAGAGAATTACTTTATTTGCATATCAAAGAAATATTTTATTTACAGATTTATATACTATTTTAAAACAACTAGAAATTTACCAGTTGTCTATACACTTTATATAAAACAGTTTAACTTAGTTTTAAAATATGTAATCTAATGAGTGACTTAATTTAAAAAACCTGATTTATATTTTAAAAAATCAGATTTAATTTTTTTTTTTTTTTTTTTTTTAAACACCCTGAACAGAATACAGAACCCCAACAATAATGGTAAAAGGTAAACTCCACATTCACGTGTGTTTAAGGATTTTCCCTTTAATGCAAACAATCTGAATAATGTAAATTTTACAGGAATGTTTTTTGGGGCAAATAAATTTTGGTTTCAGGCATGTATTATTTTAGGTTACATGCGCCTGGGCATGCAAATGTTTGGAGATTTTTCTGCCCCTGCTCCAATTGTTCTGAGAATAATTTCATTTTTAGTGAATGGTCATAGATGGCTTTCTTTGCCTAAAACTGGAATCACAGTATGTGTGTTTTTAGCGACTCCAGCTCTGACTGCTTCAACTAAAAAATCTGCCTAACACCGATCCCGATTTCACAGCCTTGCTGATAAGGAAGAAGAGTTTGCCAAGCTTGAACACTTTAGGCATGACATCATAAGTGACATAATTTCAAATGTGGTTCCTTGACAGGTCAAACTTGATTCAAGTTGATGTGAATTTGATATTGTTATCCCCACATTGAATTAACCTTCATCGCAAGTTATGTTATTTTCCGAGACTTGTTGCTTAATTTTGAATTGAATTTTTTGGGGGGGAATTGAAAATTTGGTATGGTTTGAAGAAAGATGGAATTACCTGCCTTTGTTAAAGTGCCTTGCTTAGCAAATTTTTCTCCTTTTATTTACTGATTGTAGTAGTACTTATTCTTGTGGGGCAAAACTGTGTATGTCTGTTACACTAAAAGTTGATATCTTGACTTAATTTCATGTAATTTTAAATTAATTTTCAGGACCTTGTAGTGGCAAAACTACTGGCCAGGCCAGACTGTGTACTTTCTTTGAAAACCTTGGATGGAAGGTAATAAACTTTTATATATTATATTAAAAGTTTGATCATGCACTTTATTTATTTTTAAAGAGTGGAGAGAATTTTTTTAAGCATATTTTAGAAATTAAAAGTAATTTGTTTTCAGATTGCAGACTCATAATTACCGATAGCTATGAATTATAAATCATTACTTAATACTCAGTACTTTACTTACACAAAAGCCACACTTTTATAGTGAGAAATTGCAGAGTAATAAAACTACCTTGTTTATGAATAGTTATTTGAGTTTCTCATAATAGAATCATTAATACAGTGAAACCCTGATGTATCGTTCCTGAATTAATTGCTTTCCCATTTTGATTGTTTTGTTTCTATGGTCCTTGCACATAATTGCATTCACATAATGTTAAAGAAACCCACATGTATCATTCTTCAAAAAGTGACTATCTCGCGTTTGTTTTAAAATTTTTCTCTTGACCAAAATGAATTGAAAGGTTAGGGGAATCTATATGACATACAAACTGTAATTGCTTTTATGTATGATTTCTTAGTTTGATGATAATCAGATGAACAGTGGTTGCAATAGCAGAGGGTGTGTATAGTTTGAAATTTAATGATTATATTTTCATTAGGGATGTAATGTAACCTGTATGTGTAGGGATTTTGCCCGATATCCGAGATCCAAAGCTCCTTTGGTTGCTGGATACGGATATCCGGCACTAAACATGTATTTAACTATCAAGTGTGTTTTCTCATTTTTTTTTTATATAATGACACCAGAACAATAAATTGCAAACATTTTTCACACATCATTAAAGTATTGTTTAATAACTGACACATAATTTACAAAAACTAAATATCTTTACGTTGTGTGTACATAAAAAATGTTACTTAAAATAAAAAAGTTAAAATATTCTTTTTATGTGTGCACTACTGGCAGAAGAGAATAAATTTTAACTATGACACATTTATTAATGTATCTATAATTGCAGATTATTTTCTCAAAGAAATGCATACTTTTTTATTTATTTAAGATATCTGTTTTGATAAGATACCTATGATATGCAAGTCATTTTTTTTTTTTTTTTTCAAACATAGGTTTAATGCCTTTTATTCATTTACATTAAGTCATTTTTAGTTTTATTTTAAGTTAAATTACTTTTAAAGATTCATAAATAAAAAGTAAATATCTTCTTAATATTTATAATGAAATTTTCATGCTTTCTTTTGTAGTTTTATACAGGTATGAAATAGAATTTTTCAGGTTATGCATTAAATTTCTTTAATTGAAAAGAATAATTTTTTAAAAGTTAAACAAAAATAGATCTGTTTGTTTAGATTCTAAAATATATAAGCATTTTTTCAGAGTACAGAAATTTATATAGCACCATAAGGGAGACACCCCCCCCCCCCTTAATCCGCCCTTGCCTGAAAGAAAGAGATAAGGAAAGCACTTTTAGATATTTTATATCCTTGGATTCCCGGCTAACACATAAGGGGAGAGAGGAGAGGGGTTCCTCCTTCACATATGGTGACATCATGTCTGTCCAGTTCTGGGTTTTCGCTTTACTTTGTTTGAGCATTTCAATACACAATAAATGGAATTTGTTGTTCTTGTGTCTCTCAGTAAACGCTGGACAAACTAAAAACATTGTTTCGCCCTATGTGCATAGTGACTAAGCTATCAAGCCAATTATTATGGACATGCTTTAGATGTATTCAATTTTTTACTATTTTCTTCTTTCTTTCTTTTCTGTTCCAAATTTTAGCTTACAGATTTTATGATCACTTCAGTTCCAAAAAATGCTGTTACTGATGAGCTAAAGGAAAAAATTGTGAAGGTAGTATCCGTATCCATGAATATTCCACTGAAACTCTATTAAGCGAACAGTGGTCGAGTGGATGAGACACTGAATATTGGAGGAGGGCTAAATTGTGTAGGTCCACAGTTTTGGCTTCTCTCGTGCATTTTGAGTTTCAGGCGTAATTACTCCTAATGTAACGTGAATACGAGTAATAGCCCTTAAAAAGTCCTCCGCTTAAAGCACCCCCTGTCACAGATAGCTTTCGTGTGCCTTAACCAAACAAATGAAGTTCCATAAAATCTAGTACTATTACAAAAAAATTTTGAAAAATGGGTTTTTCTATGTTCACAGAAATATTCTTTACAAATATTTCTGCTACAGACAATTTGTTGCTATATAAAAGCACAATTTTTCATGGTAACCATTTTCTAAACTACAAATGTTGAAGGGTATTGAATATATATGCAACAATCTTGCGGGGCAAAAAATATGCTATGAATGAAGGGGGCAAACATACTACTACCCTTCTGGTAAAAAAAGAAAGGAAAAAAAAAATGCACCAACGTACTGTTTGTTTGAGAAGTGCCATTGTGTGTGTTTAAGTGCAAGTGTGTGCATTTGTGTGTGTTGGGGGGGGGGGGGGGGAGGAAGGAGCAGTTTGACTCGATAGTCTCCTTGTCCTGCCCTCCCCTGGCAATGAAAATCATGGCTACGCCCTTGTTTTGTCAACTGCATCATTCTAAATGATAATTTCAAAGAAAATATTTTTTTTTCTTTCTTTCTTTCTTTTTTTTTTTTTTTTTTTTGGCATTATGTGTATAAATTCTAATGATTTTTTTAAGGTGTACAGAGTGCCTGAAGCTGCCACAGTATTGTTGAAGTAAGATGAATTTGCTGAATTCTTTTTCTTTGTTTTTGTGCTTTTGTTTATGCAATTATCCATTTTCCTTCTTTGAAATCTTATTTTCTGCTTTATTTTGTGTTATTGTAACTTTGTGTGCTAAATCTTTAATTTTTTTCACACTATTAAACACTTTTTGCATTTTGTATTAATGTTAATAGTTTTTAAATTAAAAATTCTATTTATTTATTTGTTTTTAAATCGACTACTTTTAAATAGGCATATAGTTTGTGTCATTACTCTCTCTTCTAAATTTAATGCTTGTTCTAAAAATAACATGTAAATCTGCTTTCTTGTGCTTCTTGTATATGTGTTCAATTTTTAATGCGTTTTGATTCAGTCAAAACCTAGGCAGTGTCAGCTTTGATCTTTTTGTAAACTAAAAAGCTTTTGCTCTTTTCCAGTGGCGGTGTTCGCTTTCCTGATTTGACCCCAAGTGATGGTATGCTTTCGCAATAAATTTCTTTAAATATAACTTTATGTTTCTGTATAAGAGACACAATTTATAATAAATTCTATGTATAGTAAGTATATGTTCCATGTATCGATTTAAAATACAAAACTGTTATCTAAAATGGTATGACTTTTTAATTTTTTTTTTCTCCAGCTGTCTTAATTTTGATAATTTTCCCACCTAAAATCCTAAACAAGATTTTATAATTTCTCACTGTAGTACTTAACTAACCAAAAGTAGACTTCACTTGTTAATCATTTCAAAAAAAATAAAAGGTTTTTTTTTTTTTTTTTGAGGGGGGGGGGGGCGGAAGAGTGAAGGTATTTTGTTAAAGATATGTGAGATGTCTTTTGTCTTTAACTATCAGGAATCGATGCAGATGAAAATTAAATCTTATTTTGAGAAACCTTCACAAAAGTATGATATACAGTAAAGCACTGTTTATACGTTTCTCATTTATACGACATTTACATTTATACGTCGTTTTCATGTATTCCCGTTTCATTCCTATTCAATTGCTTATAAAAATGCTTCATTTATATGACGTGGGATATCGTTTTCACCTTCCGAAAAATTCGGAAATTTTCTGTCACTGCTATTATTTCCCCCTTTGGTTGATAAGTCAAATAAAGGGTTTTGGAGGGCTGACGATCTGCATTCTTTGGCTGGTGGAAAACTAACAATCAGAGGACAGCTCAGAAAACTGGTCTGTCCGGCTCTGAAATCATGACTTCGGAATTATGCACAGTTTTAAAATTATTATTTTCAGAATCAAAATATTGTGAAGCAATTTATTAATAGTACTTTAAAAATACATTGAAATTACGATATTTACATATAAATTTGCAATAGTAGCGTTAAACCTGTATTAATCTAAGTTGTTTATTATTGTTTCATTTATACGTCGTTTTACGTTAGTCCCTTGAAAGGCGTATAAACGGTGCTTTACCGTATTAAAATTACCATGTTAAATGATCCATAATCTTACAGATTAAATTACATGATCAATTTGCTGAAGTTATTATCATGAAAGCATAAATGTTCTTGAGTGCGGAGGCTCTTTTGCAATGTTTCTTTTCACTATACTACAAACCATGAAGCTCGGGAGGAGAAACATCGGCTTGTTATCCAACTTGGACCAACTACACAATATGAGAAAAACAACATCGCGCGCTCGCTTTCCAATTTAAAGCTTCTCTAATTGGGATTTATTCATTTATGCTGAAATTTCATGAAGTATACACTAACATTTGAATAAATAAATACAATAATTAATATGCATATATAATAATTTTGTTTCTATATTACTTAGTTACAACAATGTAACATCAGTTTGATAATTTAATAAATTAATTAATAATTTAAATAAATTCTCTTTAAAACTGCATATGAACGATATAATAGATCAGTTTTTGATAAATATTTTTGGTAGCAATTAGCTAAAAATTAAAAAATATTTCCTGCCTTCTTTCAGGCTATAAATTCCTCTTATATACCCACTCTTCCACATTATATTTTATTTATTTATTTATTTATTTTTATTTTTTTTGTCTTTAGTCTTAAAGTTGGTTAGTTAAACCAAAAAACAAATATGGAAAGAGAAAAACATTTAACGCCGTTTTTCAGCACCCCAGAGCCTGATTATAACCAACAAGGGCCCCAGGAATTGATGAATTTGGGGGGGGGGATCTATGAAATTTGTTTTATTTTGATATAAAGAAGGATGTTTCAGAAGATTTGAAATTGGGGGCCCCTGGGCAAAGTCCCGATTTGCCCGTGCGATAATAAGGACCTGAGTACCACAAAAAATTACATAAAAATCAATGTCTTTTCAGTATCAGTATCATTTTTCAGTACTACAAAAAATTTCATAAAAAAGCATAAAGGAAAAAATTATTAATTCAATAAATACACGCATAGTCAGTGATTGACCCTTTTGCATCAGTTTTGCAAGCTTTCACATATCAGAAAAAATCTATTATTTCATTAATTTTGAAAAATTTTGTATTTAAAAAAATACAAAAAACAGACTTTGAATTGAAAATATTTGTTTTTGTATAAGTTTTGCAGACTTATGCCAAAAATATCTATTCTGTATTGGTTTTGAAAATTTTTGTGTTTAAAAAGAAAATTCTATATATTTATCAATTTCGCTGCCATTTGTGTATTTCTTATATAATATAAAATCCCCTTCCCCATCCTAATTAAATTAATAAACAGAAAAATATTATTCATAAAACTGTTATTATTCTTTTAAAAATGGACAATTTCAAAGTGTTATACTGCTGTTTCAATTCGATTATTGGGCCGTATTTTAAAGTGTTCACATTAGCATTATACTACTACTAACATGTACAAAAGGTTTTCTATTTACATAGTGTTACTTTTTATGTTATACATTTATAAGGGGCCATATTAAAGAAATATTATGGTGATGCTGTTTAGAGCTTTAAATAACGTTGGATTTTTCTTCCCGAGCGATACATTTCTTTTTCTGGCTTCTGGATATCCACTGTCACATCCAGGTGCAAAGCAGTGACTCGCTCGACCCATATTCTATCAAAATAATTTATTTTATTTTAAAAATATAGCTCGTTCACAATCAAAACAACGCTAAATCCCTATTGAAGCGGTGCGCTACGCCCCCTGCCGGTGAAAATGGATCCTGGTCCGTTTTCCCGCCTGATCGCCCATTCCCGATGATTCTCCTTAGAGCTTCATGTTACAAACTAAAACCTCAACTTGAAGTGGGACTGTGCAAAAATGTGTTTTTTTTTTTTTTTTTTTTTTTTTTTTTTTTGTCAGTTCTGAAATTCCAAATGTTTTAAAGTGTCTAAATATTTTCGGGCTTGGACAGGAAGGACAGATTTTTTTTTTTTTTTTTTTTTTTTTTTTTAAATCTATTAACATTAAAATCATTTTAAAACTATTAACATTAGATTTTCAACAGAGATTGATGCAGACGAAATTTGGCTCCATTTAATTACAATTCACAAAATTACAATAGATTACAGGAGTCAATCCACACAAAAATTGTGCCCGTTTTGTGACCTCTTCACAAAATTGCCATTGATACGGCTTTTCATCTTCATTTTACCCTACATTTTAATGTTTTATCAATTATTTTAGAAAAATGTGAGTTTCACTAAAAATTGGTAGGAAAATTCACAAAAATGGGACCCTGGAAAAAATTTCTGGATTGATCCCCGGTTTAAAATGACCCCCTTCACAAAATTACAATCAGTTAAATAGCCCCTTCACAAAAATACAATCAATGAAAACGACCCTTCATTGGTATTTTACCCTGTATTTTAATTTGTTTTGTAAATTATTTTAAGAAAAAGAGTGATTACGAAAATTTATATTAAATTTCACAAAACTAGATGTTGAAATTCACAAAAATTAAACCCTGGAAAATATTGCTGAATCAACCCATGTTCAGATATCTGAAATTGCATTTGATAATAATGTAGTTGTAGATATCTATAATCAAGCAGCTTTGCCACCTCCGTGAAAGCATTTAGTCAACATGCTATGGAAGGGAACATGTACCATAGTCGCTCACCATGCTTTTTTTAATTTTCGCTTTTGCACCCTTGCAGTTTTCTCAAAAGACTAATCAGTCTAGAAAAGCTAGCCTTGAGTTAAAGGTTATTAAGAGTAGCTACAGATCAGAGATGTCGGGGAACTGTATCAGTCTGGAAGCATCGGGAAATTTTTCCAAAAATACCCCAAAATTAGGGTACCCTAATACAGGGTTTCTACAGACCTGGAAAAGCAGGGAAATGAGTTTTGGTCTGGAATTTGGGAAAAAAGTCAGGGAAATTAGCAGAAATTGAAGAAAGGTCAGGGAAATGTAAGAAAAATTGAATTTTGCAGTAAAATCAAGAAAACATTTGCTGTCTGAACCTAAGTATAGAAATTGTTTTATTTTCATTTTCTCATTCAACCTTATAAATAATTTTAAAATGTGTGTTTTATGAGCATATCTTGTGCAGTTGAAATATGTTTAATTTGATCCTAAATTATTATCAAACCAGGGTGTCGACAAATCATGGAAATCATGGAAAAATCAGGGTACTTTTTCGATCTGGAAAAATCATGGAAATATCAGGGAATTTTGCAAAAATATTTAAAAATCAGGGAACTTTTGTTTCTGCCTAGTGAACTAGATCATTTTTAATTGTCAATCTGATGCGCGGCTCCGTTCTGGATCACATGACGCTCAACTGATGCACAGATACAGACATTTTACGAATCCGAAACCAGAATACAGATCATACGAGGACATAGAAATATGAATCCGAGACTAAGTGATGTAGGCACTATCACTATACGAATCCGAAAAAGTGCATGTATTCGGACTCGTTCTAAGATGCGGATCCTACAAGAAATCGGATATGCGAATCATATCGGCATGTGAATTGCTACCTGAATAAAGTCATAGGTTAAATGAATGGTAAAAGATGATTTAGTCTATTACTTACTGCGCCCTTGTGTTTTTTAAAGTGATGGGACATTTGAGTGATGCCTGCTAAGCTCCCCCGCAAGACGATTTTTTTTTATTGATAGTGCTCATTTTTAAGCCTTTTTACATTTTTTTTTTTAATTTGAAACTATACATCGATTGAAATAAAATAAGTTGACTAGGTCGCCAGTTTATTTTGATCAGTCATCCTTACGCTTAAAATTGAACACTACCTTTATAAAACGGGGAAACTTTCTGCTACATATTGTCTTTTAGGGTTCGACTAAATCTTATGTTTGGATTTATGAAACTGAACTACAATTTTATTAATATTAAGCATTTTTGTGGTTTTCTATTATTTATTTCTCTATATGAAGCATTCACCTGTTGGTGTATGATACACAATGGCGATTTATATGAAAGATTATGGTATGTATGTACATAATTAGTTCTGGAAATTTGATAAAGATTGTCAGGGAAATCAGGGAAAAATCAGGGAACCTTTTTTCTCAATTTCTGTAGCCACCCTGCAAACATGTTTTTTGTTTGAATCCAGTGATGTCAAATAAGATTCTTGTATATATTAATTTTATTATTATTATTTGTAAAAAAGGGGGCAAAATATATAAAAAATTATTAATTAAAGGATGCAATGTTAAAAATAGAAATGCAACATTCGGGAAAGCACACTACGTCAGGGAAGAGCATGATAGATCTCAGGGAAGCAAAAGCTGTGAAATCTGTAGAAACCCTGTAATAGCACCCTGACCTAAATGCGATGTGCAAGACTGTCGCGAATGAGTCACAAATAAGTCGCCTTGACTGTCTAATGTCCTTCTGCGGCAACGTCACACTGTGACTTGTGCATGACATCATGACTTCAATGCAACGTTACAGTGCCGTCACATTCACAGCACTGTGACTTAAATGTTCCACTGATTTAAAATTGAAAAAAAAATTTTTTTTTTTTGAGAAATTCGCAAAATTACTTAAAATTCACAAAATCAAAAAAAGTAGCAAAAATTACAAAAAATCACAAGATCAGGTAAGACGTCACAAACGATCTGTCACGTTGACGTCACAAGCTATTGTCACTGGCAAGTGGTACTTGCCACTGGCACACACAGTGACTTCCAGTTAACGTCACCAATGTGACTCACAGGGACGTCACGGCAACCTCGTTGTGACGTTCCATGCTATTAGGGTACTTATCATTTTTGCTTTGACAATTTGACTGTTTTATCACCAAACAGGCTGATCATAGCCAAAAATGGCTGCCATTGTTTGCTTGAAAGCAGACATTCACAGGGTTTCTATCGGTTAGCGAATTTCATTTTAACAAAAAGAAGTTTGAAAGTATTGCAAATTGTGGCTAAAAACTCGGAAAATTTGAAAATGTAACTTGGAAGTTTAACAAAAATCCACGTTTATAAATAATTAGTGATTAGTCTGGAATAGGTTTTTCCTGCAGACAGATGCCCCTCGTGTAAGCTTGCCACAACATAACACAAGGATTAATAATTATCTTCATCGATATGACACTCGTAAATTATACATATACTATAATAATATAGCCTGGAATTTTATCAAAAATGTCCTGGAAAAGTCAGAATTTTGTTTGGCTATGAATAGTGAAGTGCTCATAGGACTTGCCAGTCTTGCTTTTTTGCCACTTCGCTCATGTATGTTAGTATGGTTTGTAAATTTATGAAATTTTGTACCAATATTCCAAACATAAAAAAATCATGAGAAACATGAGGAGCTTTTTTTCTCTGTCTCTCTTTTTCTGTCTCCAAAAAAAAAAAAAATCTGATGTGTCCAACACATGACTTCCTTGCACGTCTATTAAATCAAAAATGTTTTTTACGCACTTCCTCTAAACTTATTTGTTTGAAAGATATAAAATATCAATAATAGTAAGATATTGCGATTTCTAGCCAAACATTTCGATATCGCCAAGCTGAGTTCAATTTGAAAGATTTCTTTCTGACACTTTATTTGGCGATATTTCACCAAAAGCCGACAAACTTGAGATAGTTTGCGAGATTTTGGGGATAGCCAAAGTAGTCATTGACCACAGACTTTCAATGAATTGAATGCATCCATACACCTTAATGTATTTAAAGTCATTTGGCTCACCCTGTAAATAAATTCCCAGTCGATTGCTGTCAAAAAAGATATTGAAAACCGTTAGATATTATAATATAGTTCTAAATACAAAAGTTCAAAATTCTACGGGTTAAAGTTTTAGAGTTATACAAAATACGAAATAATTTTTGGCGCCAAATTCGGTGATATTTCGGCGAAACTCGTCAATGTCGACGACATTTGGCGAGATATTAAGCATGGACCAACAATGACAGATTATCGCCAAATTTGGCGATATTTCGCCAAAACTCGCCAAGAACGATGACAAATGGCGATACTTTGGGCATGGACCAAATGACTGACTATCGCCAAACGGCGAGATTTTGGGCATGTACCAAACAATGGCTGTCTACAATTGTATTATATTTAAGATGTCCATAGACATTAAAATACTGAAATTCTTTTCGGTGGTCCTGTAAATAAACTCTCCAGTAGATTTTAACAAAAAATCGAGATGCACAACTAGATGTTACAACAATCTTATATATGAAATTTCATAATAGTTTTTGAGATTTGAGAGTTAAATATGCACACACGTACATAAAAAAGTCGCCAAGCTTGGCGACTTTTGGCATAGTACTTGAGGGAGGCACGTGACCGTGGTCGGACCATTACCTAACTTATGTGGTAAGACGGTATTGTGCTTGAAATGGATGAATCTCCTAAAATTGCCATTGACCGTAATGTATTGGAAATCTTTTGAGTGTTCCTGTAGCAGAACTGTAAATGATAAAGACACTTTTTTTAATGGAGAAATTCATTTTCTAACTCTTTACAGCATATATCACTTCTGAGTCGTTTGAAATAGCCCAATACCTCTAAAAAACGCTTTGATGAATTTCGGCCCATAGAGCGTAATGTATTTCGAATCTTTTAGGCGGTTCTGTAGATAAACTATCCAGTCGAATGGAACCGAAAGGGGAGGTGCACAACTAGATGTTACAACAATCCTAAATATAAAGTTTCAACATTCTGCGTCTAATAGTTTTTGAGATATGCGAGTTTAATGAATTTCGGCCCATTGAGCGTAATGTATTTCGAATGTTTTGGGCGGTCCTGTAGATAAACTATCCAATCGAATGGAACCAAAAGGGGAGGTGCACAACTAGATGTTACAACTATCCAAAATATGAAGTTTCGACATTCTACGCCTAATAGTTTTTGAGATATGCGAGTTTAATGATTTTCGGCCCATAGAGCGTAATGTATTTCGAATCTTTTGGGCGGTCCTGTACATAAACTATTCATTCGATTAAGACCAAAAAGGGAGGTGCACAACTAGATCATAGAACAATCCTAAATATCAAATCTCAACATTCTACGACCCATAGTTTTTGAGATATGCGAGTTACATACGTACGTACGTACGTACAGACGGCATGGAAAAACTGACCACAATAAACTCGCCGCTGGTCAAAATGAGTTGCAGGCACGTTAATATGATCGTGCATGCTAACCTACGATGAGATGCATCGAAAAAATTTTTAAAATTCAATTTAGAGGTAGTCAAAATCGGTTTTTTTGTCGAAATTTGGCCCCCAAAATTTTTCGGGATCACATTACTTCCTTATACTACGTACAAGGAAGTAAAAAAAAAAGCTTTCCTTTTTAGCTTAATCTAAGAGAATATCAATGATAAATTTTGTTTAGGTTAATTAAGTAAACTGAATTGTAATTTCAAAATTTTGTTTGACTCAAAAATTCCTTCAAAAGTACTCTTCTGAGTAGAAAGATCTTGGTTCTTTTATAGTTAGAATTTGACAAAATTTCAAAACATTTTTATGGATAGTTGCTTGTTTAAAATTCTCAAACTTCTTGGCCAGTTTAATTTTAATAAATAGGAGTCCAGTGTTGTGTGAAAATTAATTTGTGCATAGAAAGAATTGTTTAAAGAGAAGTTATATGATTCATTGAATGCAAGATAAAATAGTGTTACATATAATGATCTTACAAATGTCACACATTCAAAATGAGGCTTCTTTTTTTCTTCAAATCATATTTTCATGAGCAACTATCATATATTTTAGCAAGAAAACCTAACAAGGGATTGATTTCAAAATGTTGTGTTTAATTTTTGTTGAACCAAAATTGGTGAAAATGTATATACTGTATTGGCCCAAACATAATGTGGTGTTTTTTGACTGATGATTGCCTGTAAAAAACCTCATTCTCTCTAAATTCAAGGCCTAACTATAGAATTTTTCTAATTATCTTGATGAAAAATTTTGGGGTCACGATATTTTCAGGCCAATACAGTAAGCTTTAAATGAATGCAAATTTCTTTGAATTTAATTTTAAAGCTGATTGTAATATCAAATAAGATTGATCGTTTATCTATCATGAAAGAATATGGTACTATAGTGTTTTCTGCACATTGTGCATTATGCTTTTCTTTGTAGAACATAACTTTTACTGTATGCATAAGGATATTCATATCAATATGCATTTTTGGAATATTTAGTCTGCACTTTCCTTTGTTTCTGACTTCTGAAATTATTAAGTATTTTGTTCACATTAATAATTACTTTGAGTTCTGCAATTTAATTATATAATTAGAAATCAATTTTAGTCTGCATAATTTAAATTTTAATTTTACCATAATTGTCTTTTTTGTTGCATTAATTTCTGCTTGCTTAATTTTTAATTTTTTGTTTTCTCTTTTTGTTTAGTTAGAACTGAAAGCAGTTCTAAATTCTACTTATCACCAGGTGATTTGTTTACATAACTAAGTGCTTGTTATTTTTAACAATTGAATTTTCCTTTTGTATTTTTTGTAATGTACAAAAGTTTTGATAGAATATTGCATGGTTTTATTGGCATCAGAGTTTCTGAAAATCCATGACAAATGTGAAGGTTAGAAATGCCTAAAAAATGTTTTAAATTTATTGATACAATATTCTTATTTATATTAAGCTAATATGCAAATATAGTGCATTTCTTATTTCAGAAGTATTTACTTTTAGTTTCTTAATGTAAATTGTAATTTTTCTTCCTCCTCTCTTCACCCCTATACATCAGGAGAGAAAAAAAGCTCCCCCTTAAAGTTTTACTCACCACTCTCACCCTCTTGAAAATTTTAAGATATTTATTAACAGAATGAGGAAATGGAGGCTGTATCTTTCTTCTCCCTTAAAACACTGTATATATCTCAAGTTACACTAATATCTTCATGTTAGTGTACACCTCTTAGTCATGAACTGACATATGTACAAAGTACCTTACTGTTTATTATAAGGCCAAAATCCCACTTGCTCTACTGCATCGTTATTATTTTTTTTCTTCTACCCATTATACAGCGTGTCCTTAAGCTAATGGTACAAAATGTAAAGGGAAGATAGGGCACATAATAAGCATTTAGGATCACAAAGCAATGTGGGGTCAAAAATGCCATTTTCACTTAGCCTGTTAATAATCACTTTGAGAAAAGTGTTGAAGTGTTCGTTTAGTTTGACTTTTGGAGTCAAATGGATGAGACTCCACCCAAAATGAAATAGGATTTTTAAAGTATCTTTTAGTCATGTATTTTCTCGGAAAGATGCATTAGTTTTTGATGAATAATGGTCGGAAAGTTCACTATTGTCAGTACTTGTTCCAAAATGATTATTAGCAGCTACATGAAAATGACGTTTCCAACCCCACAACGTTATCCCTATCTCCCTCTTACATTTTGTACCATTAGTTTAGGAACACACTGTATATAGAATGAAAGTTAATATTTAATATAGTTTAAAATGGCCGATATCTTACAGTTGTTTTATTTCCTACATTTCTTTTGCATACAGAATTTTTGTGTTTGCTTCTGATACCAAATATATATTCAGTTTTTATTGTCACTGCTGTATTTGTTATGTATACTTCATACTTTTCTTTAAACATTATTAATAGTGTTTTAAATATTTAATTAAAGTTAAAATAGAAAATGTAGATTAATATCAGTTTCCTCAGCTTATTCATTTTCAACGAAAAAGAAATTGCCTGTTGTTGCTTATTTCTAGAAAATATCCTTTTTTTTTTTACTAAGAAAATTATTTTAACCTTCCCCAACATTCAAAATCATAATTCTTGCAAATTTAAACTCTTCATCTATGTTTTACAAATATGGGGGGAAAAATTCCTCTGTTAATTGTATTATGAAGTTAAGAAACATGTTATTTTTAAAGTCAAACATTTCTTATGGAGTTATTGCAAATTTTGGCATTGTTCTTTTAAAACACCAAAGAGTGATAAACACATTTTCAAATTTTCTGCCCTTATGCTATGAAGAGTGAAATCAAGTGCAAAAATACAAGTACTGATTTTAAATAAATTTTTGTGGGATATTTATGTAAATTAAGTGCATTGATCTAAAAATTAATTTTAAGTGTTTCATTGAATGTATTATTGTGGCATAAATATAATCATTCTGTTAATGTAACAGCAAATTGCTAATTTTTTGTTTTATTAGTTATTAACTTTGTAACAACAGTGAATATTATTTTTTGTTGACTGTAAAGCAAATTATTGGATATTTTTAAATATATATAATTGGGGTTAGATGCAGGACGATATGCTTTTAAAAGTGTATTTGCTTTGTTAGCTAATAGTCTACTCTCCCCTTCTATTATGGATAATTTTGTGAACTTAATCCGGGATCTTAGATTTATATTATCAGATTAGAATACGTGTGTGTGTGTGTGTGTTTATCACATATATGCAGTCAGTAATGTTCAATACCCATTACTTAGTAATACCCATAATTTGGATAAATTCACTACCCATTCGGTACCACAGGGTAAAGGTTACTATTCTCCCTATTCCCTAGTGGTCGATTGGTGCCAAGATGCCAGTCCCTTTTCGCCAAGAGAGTAGAATTATGTGGGGATTATGACCCCCATTCCCTTAAGACCCATGCTAACCGACATCTTCCCATCACTAAGGGGCTAAGAGGATATTCTTCTCTCAAATTTTATGACTTTTTACTGACCATTTGGGATCCACCGACAAAAGATTTCTGAGCTAAACTGTTAGCCCCACACTATGTAGAGAGAACGTTTCAGTCTGTTTTTCTGTTCTCCATTGAAATAGCATCAGCCTTTATAGCACTCAGGAGTTTTCTACTGTCACAGTAATTTTGATCAGTCTCGGGTGTAATTGTAGGCCAGAGAGATCCTCTTTTCTCTTCACCTAATTTCAACAACGCTGTGCCTGAAAATGTGACCTGAGTACCAAGTTATCAGAGCTAGATAGTAGTCTCGGTGCTTTGTTTGTAGTCTTTCCCTTATGGAACGAGCAAGTAGACACGTCTGTGCAAACAAGTATACACGTCGTACACATTTAAGAAATCAGAAAACTTTTTTTTTTTTCAAAATTTCTGTAGACACTCTGTAAAATGTTTTACAAAATTACTGATTAGAAGAAAAATGTGACCATTTGTCATCCATGCATTTTTCAGTTTTTTAAGATTTAAATACATGGATTATTTTCAAAAAATTAGTTAATTACCTTCTTGTTTAAGTAGTACACTGAAAATTTAGTTGTATTCGTAAAGAATTATCTAAAACTATTGCTTTCAAAAAATAATTTCCAAGCTTGTATTTTAATTTTTCTTCAGTATAAAAGAGTAATAATTACTTCAGAGACTAGATACAGTTGATATGAGTTAATAATTTATTTTCTCTTTTAAATTAGTCAACTGCTGTCCCACATGTAATAATGCATTTTTTTTAAATCATTCCAATCAGAAATTCAAAATTTTCTAAAAATTTTTGATTTGATCTGTCTATTCTCAAATATTGGTAGTTACATTTGTTAAAAATGCAGTTGTGAATTAATCATTGTTCCAGTGTTCATTACCAACTGTAGAGTTATAGTCCTTCTCAAAGTTTTCAATTATTTTGCACACTAACAAGTTTTATTTTTCACTCTGAACAATTTACTTTATTTAATCAATTTCCTTATTACACAATATTTGTAATTATTACAGATATTTACTAACCATATATAATTATGGGTGGTAGAGAAAGTACGTTAGCAAAAAGATGTTTCACTATTGTAAATTTTGTGTAATTTTCCTAAATCGATCTGAAAATCGAGTGATTCACGACATTTTGCGAATACAGCACTTGAAATATATTATACTTTCATCAAAATTAAGCATAATAATGATCTTTTGCTTCAGCTCTTAGCTAGGGTTAATGCAGTGCGGTCCTTCAGCCGCTCCCATTCTTTCTTAGTATCAGTGTTCTGCCAGCCCCTTATCTTTGTTTTTATCTTGCCACCTTGACGGACCGTTCCTCCTTCTTATTACGCCACTGTTTTGTTTATGTAACTGTGCAATAGCTGCAGAATTTGGTAGTTCAGACTATTGACAAGATTTGTTATTCTAAATATTCAAAACATATATCTTCTGTACTTTTGGAATTTTTGAGCATTTTACTAAATGAAGAAAGAAAAAAAAAAGCAAAAGGAAGCTAATTCTGGTAAAGGATGTCTTCAAAAGACTAATTAAGTCATAAGCTAACAGTTAGGTTATTTAGAACAAACTGTTATCAATTTAAGCTTACTTTCAGTTTTTTAAAAATTTGTAGAAATAATTCTGGAAGATTTTTTAAATTTATTTAAATACTTTTTGTTGCATGATGTTATTTTTATTTAATCAACTGATTAAAAAACTTATTGGTTAAAATAACTATTTAATTAACACAATTTTTAAAGTACTTTTTGATGCTAAAAGGATTAAATCAAAGTTTAAGAAGTATAATTTAGTGCTTTTAAAGAGGCTTTTTAAGTATCTTACAAAAAATAAAATAATACAGCTTTTTTTAAAAAGGTAAATTACTAAAAGTATTTTAAACATTATTTTTTAACCTTTATAGAATTCTGTGAGCTTTAAAAAGTTTTTTTTTTTGTTTTATATTCATACCTACTAAAACATACACTTCGATAATTAGTTTTATTTATTTTAAGGATAAAATAATATTGCTTTTTAAAAACTTATATTAAATTTTCATCAATGAGCCAACATTAACCAGAAGTAAAAGAGGAAGGACAAATGCATTTCAGTAATTAGATTTGAAATGGTGTTGTACTTCCAATAGTAGGATGCAATCAAAATTCTTATGACTCTCCGCCATTTATACCAGCAATCCTCTGTGTTCTGAATTCAATTTTTTCAATATCTGTAGTTCTCAATTGATGGATGAGATTAAATTGTTTGTTGTACTACTTCTAAATAAAGTCTAATAAAAGTTTCTGTTAACTAACTATGGAAATCTTTGCCTAGTACTCATTCAGTAATTTTTGTAAACAAAAGAATTTAAATAAAATTGATTTATTTTATTAATTTTCATAATTTTTATTTTTTAATCAAAAACTAACATCTGTACAAAAATTTTGTACAGATTCAATTAATCATAACATATTTTATTCATGTCATATTTAAGGCAAAATAATGTCTGCAAATAAATTTTCCTAGTTTGCTTAGTTTTATAGGAAATTTTCTCCAAAAGAGAAAAAAAACTAAGGTATGCTGGGGGGACAAAAAAAAAAAAGTTGAGTATGCATTGTAAGTCAGAACACACATTAAAACCCTACGTGTTAAAGCTTTGGGGATAAATCCTAGTCATGTTGAGATTGTTACAAACCAGTTTCTATATGTTGTGTACCTGTAACATTCTCATGAAGGCCCCCCCTTTTTTTTTTGTAGTTTTTAGGGGGCCTTTTTTTTCTAGAGTCAACACTAGTCGATTAGTACATAATGAATTTTTTAATAAAGTGTCCTAAAAATTACAGAAGTGCCCTTTATAGAACTCTAAGCGCTCTGTCCTTTTTTGATCCTAGAATGAACTCTGGTTATGCATTAATTATCAGTTTTTATCATCAGTTTTCTATATTGTGTTCATACTACTTGACCATAAGTAAATATTCTACTGTTGAAGAATGGAGAATCCTTTTCTTTGCTAAGCTGCACATAAGAGATTAACTTTCATTGTATTTATGTGAAATTATTTAATTTGAATTATTTTAACAAATAATTTTATATACTATGATTTAAATTTTATGTTTAAAAAATGTGCACACAAATAAAATTTATTTTACTATATCCAATGCTAATTAATAACATAAAACTTTCCTTCAGTCCGCTTATATGACAATTTTAATCTCCATCTTTTCTCCTAATGTAAAAAAAAAATATATATATATATATGCATGTTTTTTCTGCTTAATAAATTTACTCTGTAATGTAAATATTGTGTTTACAAAATTGTGTTGAATTGGTTTCAGTGCACTCTTTATAATTGAGCTGCAAACTTCTAGTAAAGGTAGGAAACATCAAGGAATCAATCACATAGTAATGCGAGGTCAAAAATGCTGTTTTCATTTGCATGCTAATAGGTAATCGCTTTGGGAAAAGTGTTGAAGGTCTTTCTTACAAACCCATTGTTCATAGGCTTTTTGGATCACTCCAAAAATTTTCATTAGTGAAATG
Organism: Cheiracanthium punctorium; assembly: GCA_038373885.1. Classification (NCBI taxonomy): domain Eukaryota; kingdom Metazoa; phylum Arthropoda; class Arachnida; order Araneae; family Cheiracanthiidae; genus Cheiracanthium; species Cheiracanthium punctorium. The sequence continues at coordinate 202,086 of JAWZYV010003719.1, read as the reverse complement.
AAATAGAATTTTGAACTATCAAATTTAGTCACGTCTTCTGTAAAAGATAATTAGTTTTAGGCAAACTATGGTCAGGAAGTTCACTGTTATTTAAACTTTTCTTTCAAAGTGATTATTACCAGCTGCATGAAGATAACATTTCTGACTGCACATTGATTGCCCTGTGTGATTCTGATTCCTTGTTATCTGCCCTACCTCCCTTAGAAGCTTCTCACAACATGGGGACACCCTGTATGTATACTGTAACACGTCGACTTAAAGCAAACCTAGAGTAACGCAATTTTTAAATCTCATTTGATTCATCTTTTGTTTATTCCCAAAATAACTCTACTTTATGTTTTTGTCTAAATTACTGTAACTCTGGTTTGTGCCACCAATTAAAAATAATTTGTATATGCCAGGGGCATAGCCAAGGGAGAGGGTAGGGGGGTCATAACCCCCCCCCCCCTTTGAGAAATTTTTTGCCATACAAAATGTATATTCTTCACTACATTGTCACACCCACGTATACATATATATGAGTTGGAGTAGTCGTAAACACCCCCTCCCCCCATGAAAAATTTCTGGCTACGCCCCTGGTATATGCACATATTTATATCCCTGACTTCACAAGAATTCGGCTTACACTGTTATTGCTTGTGATCACACACACCATTCGCTTAAGTTCAGTTTTATTACTGTAGACACACTCACCAAAAAATAAGGTGGGATGAAGAGGTTATTAGTTGTGTGTGTGTGTGTATATATAACAGTAGTTCCCAACCTTTTTCTAGTAGCGACCCCTTTTAGATTTTTAAAATATGTTTGCGACCCCTCCCCCCTTTCCCATCCGCCATCTTAAATTAATAAAACAAGATAAAATTGAATAATGAAAACATATACCTCGGGATTTAAAATTGATATCTTTTTACTATGTCGTAATCATTAATTGCATGATTGAGGTTGCATTTGACTGATAAGTTTTGCTATTCTTGGCTGAGTGTTGGTCAAAGCTAACAGCATGTCATCTTGAACATCTAATTCGTTCCTGGTTTTTGTCTTAATCTGCAAAAAAAAAAAAAAAAAAATTAAAATCCAACTTCATACAGGTAAGTGCATGCAAATGGCACTAATATTTGATTTCTCCCTTAAATTAACTGTATTTCTATTTCCGATTCTTCTGTCTTTGTGCATAAGTTTTCAAGCATGGTAAACACTCCTAAATTCACTTTATGAAGCCAGTTTACACAAAATTGGTGCTCGATCCTTCCAAAAAGCAGTTGTGCAATATTTTGCTATTTATTTCCTACAAATGCGATAAGCGGCAACTCACCAAAAAAGTTATGGCGGCCAAGTTGGGGGTCGCGACCCCCCGGTTGGGAACCACTGATATATATCTTATAAATAAAAATGAAATTCTGTTTGTTTGTTTGTTTGTTTGTTTGTTTATTTGTTTGTTTGTGGATTTGAGTTGTATACAAATCCACAAAAATGGACATATCAGTCTGAAATTTTGCACAGATATGTAAAATAATATAGAATAAATCATAGTCCACTTTAAAACTTTGAAAGTCCACCCGTTCCCAGAATTTAAGAGATTTTTTATGTTCTCCACGCGAAAAGATTTCCGCAATTGTAACCCCTGTAGTGAAAAAAGTGTGAAATAAGGATCGTGGTTGCCATGTCTGGCGAATTTGCCGAATAAGATGTTTTAAATTCTCAAAGTAAAAATAAAAGAATAATAACGATTTTTTTTTTTTTGTTAGTTTATATTCGTAAGGTTATTTTTTTTTTAAATTATAATATCGTGTGGATGGGAAATCGGATTGAAATCGCAGGAATGAAATGTTTTATACGCAAAACAATAAGAATTGAAGATTTCCGAGGCTAATAGGTAATTTTTTTTAGTTTGGCGAAAAAATAAAATGGCTCAAATGCCGATTTTGAGAAAGTGAGTTCTAGCGGTTTGCACAGATTTCGGCTTGACGCAATTTATTGAGAGCTTAAGGAAATAGATTTTTGAAAACAAGTGTAAAGGTTTTATTAGAATACAGCGTTAAATTTTAATGATCCGTGAAGAAATAATGCAGTTGTTAAGGGATTTCAAGCGATCTAGCTCCAGAATTCTCGCCAAATGAGTACATTGATTTAAGTTGGGGGAATTCCGCCAAATTTCAGAGTATTGAAATCTCATTTACTACATCGGAGTAACGATGAATAAAACACGTTATAGTTGATAATTTTAAAAATTTCGGCTGTATTAAGGGATTTCACTTTTGAAATAAAGGCTTGCTTTACTTTTTCGCGGTCGAACCATTTTCCATATTGATTGCTGCTAAGTCAATGCTTCGAATGATTTCCTGAACAAACGCTTGCACAATGGCGTATGTTGGCACTTTGGCGAGGCTTAGATTTGAAACTGGATTTTATTTGAGACTGGGATATATAATGACACTGGTTATAGATAAAAATGAATGTTGGTATGTGTGTATGAGGTTGAAAAACTCTAGCACCGTTGCACCATGAAATTTGGTTCACCTAAGTCTTTTATCATGGAGAAGGTTTTTATGCTATCCGTTTTCCTTAACTTGCCACTTGGTGCCGCAGCACAACGTTGAATTCTATTCCGTTTAGCCGTTTACTATGCGAATATCGTCCAACCGATTTCGATGAAATTTGGTACTCGCGGATATTAGAACACGGAGAATATTTTTCACTATCCATTTTGCTGTAACTTGCCGCTAAATGGCGCTGCAACGCATCAACTTCTATACCGTTCGACCGACCGGCATAAAATTTCTTATACTTACACATTTCAGCACGAAGAATATATTCTAACTGTGTTCCTTTTGATGTTACTCACCACTAGATGGCACTGCAATGCATTATTATTTTAACTCGCCACTAGATGACGCTGCAGCAGGCCAAATTCTTGACCATTCAAACGGTCGCTATGAAAATCAGTATACATAGCTATTTGAACAATGAGAATATTTTGGCGTTATCCATTTTGCTATAACTCGCCACTTGACGGCACTGTAGCAAATCATTAATTAACCACTAGATCGCGCTGCAGTGCATCACTTCTTGATTGTGCAACTGATCGCTATGAAAATAGGTATACATAGATATTTGAACTCGGGGAAGAGTTTGGCGCTATCCATTTTCCTATATAATTTGCCACTAGATGTCGCGTCACCACATGAACTTCACAGGGCTGTCCAGCCGTTCGCCCTGAAATTTCGTATTCATCGATATCTGAATGCGAAGAATATTTCCGCCGTATCCGTTTTGCTAAAACTCGCCACTAGATTGCGCTACGCCGCATGACCTTCTGCACCGTACAAACGATTGCCTTGAAATTCGGTATGCATGGTTATTGAACACAATATAAAGCGATATCCATTTTGCGATATCTCTTTATTACAATAAATAGTAATCACCACAAATCGTAATATCAAAAAGTCCATTCATTCCCGTGCGAAGAACGGGTACTTCAGCTAGTATATATATATATATATATATATATATATATATATATGAGTGATTCAACAAATATGGAAATATTTTAAATGTGCAGATTTAAAGTGACTTTTAAAATGTTTATTTTAAAAATCTGTAAAAAAAATAAGAAAAATAATTCATTGGTTACATAATTAGAATGAAACATCACTAGAGCTTAATTGTATTTTATTTTATACTAGGGGCCAAGTCCCCTAGACTCGCTACGCCCGCTTTTCATATGAGGCATTCGACCCTTAATAAGGCTTATTCATAAATAAGGCATAATTTCAACAAACAAAACCCAGAGGTTGGATCAGATTGAATGTTACAGAGCTACACATTGCTTGTTTCTTGCATGGTGCTTGGAACATAAAAATTTAAACTTCGCACTATTTTTAATTATGTGAAACCCATGGAACACCATGCGTATTGCCCAATTATTGGCGAATTTTCATAATTTGGCAACTTGCATATATGTATAGTTAATATTTAACTGTCAGAAAACAATACTTAGTATGTTTTCTTTGATAAAAACTACAGAACAGCTAGGATACCTTGCCACTAATGACGACTTTTCATTATTTGGCGATTTACACATGCTCACAACCTATAATGACTGCTCATTTAAGGTTCCCGGGAAACCGTTATCCATATTTTCATATACATAATCCTTTGCAGATTGGCGTATTTAGCACCACGAATTATACCATCTCGCCGTGCTGGCAAATATCCAAAGTGTATTATAACTGCTATAATGGCATAGTTAACGTCGCCAAATATGTCTACTGGTAACAAATACTGCAGCTGGACCGAACCGGCTTTAAAATAATCTGGATTTTAATTATTTTTCATTTCAAGATACTGGGTTTTAACATTCTGGAACGGGAAGTTTAGATTCATCCTGCTTGGAAAGATACCATTTTGTCAGATCGTACCTAATGCCATGATGGCACTTTTAAAATCAGTTACAATTAGTTATTCTGCTTTGGAAAAACGAATAATCGCTCATTCTAAACTCCTGTTGTCTAAGCGAACTTACTATTTGAAAATTTTTGTGTAATGCACTTTGAGTTATTTATTTCATATACTTTTTAATTTGGCATAATATTGGTGTAATTCAACTTCATGTTTGTGAATTTCCCGTGATTCTACGTACTTGGAATGGCTTTGTTGCAAAGGAATGAGCGATTTTATGCCAAATGTGGCAACCATTATATTTTATTTTTTCAGTTTTTTATTAATATCTTCTAAAATAATTCGATTTTCAAAATTTAAGTCAGCTTATCAGGTTCCTCAGAATTTTCCAAATCGGTAGACATGTTTCTCGAAATTCAAATCCCCACGGTTTAGGAAAAGATAGGCCAACAAGTTCTTGACAGCGGCCTTTACTTTTTTTTAGAATAGAGAGATTCACATTAGTGTTATTTTAAAAGCATGCCAATGGGAAAATGCACATTTTATTGATAGAATGAACTTTTTAATGATACTAACAATCATAAATTTGAAATATAATTTATTAATAAGTTATAGAAATGCGCATCTAAAATCATAAAATATACTATACTTAATGTGGTACTTACGTATTATCCCAGTGGTCATTTCCGCCAAACTATTTTTCGTCAAATGTGCTGGCAAACTGTTGCCAATCGTATTTCAAACCTATTAGTAATTTCATGTGTCCGGCATTTATCTTGGCAAAAAATCGCTCGTCTTGGCAGACCGCCAGTATAATACGTAAGTACCCTTAATGTATTTTAATAATTTATGTAGTCTTTTGATCATTTATGTGTCAGTGAGACATGTGGATGGCAAACACAAACATTATCTCAACAAGTCAAATTTGGAACTTTTCATGCCATGCAATCAATATTTATATTTATATTTTATCAGATTTCTAAAAGACGTTAATGACAAGGATTAAAAGCACATATCTTGAAAATAAAGTTTAGTTTGTTCTAAATCATAGAATATTCAAAAAATAACAAAATGCATTTTCTGACAGAAAGGACAACTTATAATTCCTCAACTTGGGGTGTTGTCATTTAAAAAAATGAAATCTTTGGGATAAAAAGCCCTACTTAGCCATGTGGATGACAGATAATCTTTTTGACAAAGTTTTAATTCATTTTTATGGTTAATTTTACTTTTACTAATTTTTATTTTTTTCTGATGAATATACTTTACAGATACTTATTCAATGCTACTTAAAAAAAAAAAAAACTGCAAAGGAAATCATTTATTGTCTTTAATACAGACTCATTAGAATGTGAAAATCATGCATTTGACAGGGCATGCAGATGGCATTTCCCTTCATTAAACAATTTTCAATGGATAAAATAAGTATGATTTTTTTTTTAAAAAAGAAAACCAGCTTCAACTTCATCATAAAAAATTAATCCCATTTTAAATTAGTAGGATTTGGCAAATTCTCACCAAATATAGCAGATATCGCCAAATTGAGATCCGTCTTGGTGACTTTTTTTATGCCAAACTTGGCAATAAATTGTCCATTGTCAACTTTGTCGTTGACATGTGATGGTACTGGCAAACTTTTCTAAGCTATACTATTATTCCTATTGAAAATAGTATGGTTTGGCAAATTATTGCCAAATATAGAAGATATTGCAAAGCAGAGTTCAGTTTTGGAAACTTATTTTCTTATGAAGAACTTGGCGATAAATCACCAAAAGTGGCCAAGGCAAATTTAGGCATTAAGACCAGTGCCGTTACTGGCAATCCTTTAAGCATTGGTTTAAAAACAGGTCTTTTTTTTTTCCCCCGATTTTCAGAATGTGACGGAATTGATATGGGACCACCTCTGAGCTATCCTTTTTCGAATAAAAAAGCAATTTTTGAAATTAGTCCACAGGGTAAAAAATTACTGCTCTACATACCGTAATTTCTGCCCTATTTCTGCAGACTGTGTGTTTGAAAGTAAATTTTTCCGGGATGCAGACTATCTACAAGCACTAGATTCTTAGGAGAGTTAATTCAGTCTAAAATACAATTACTCGCATTCCTTGCCTTTCATTTATTATGTAAACAAATTTTATTTCAAATGAAACTTTAACATCTCTTCTCTTGATTTAATATTGTTGGATGTTTTCCACAAAGTAAAGAAGAAAAAAAAAATTCGCTATTGCGGAGACATGCTGGCAAAAAGCATTACCGACGAATAAACATCCCAGTTCTCCTCCACCCCACATGTGTTGAATATGTTCTTCCTGGTGTTCGCGGAACTTTTGTTTATTTGTTTGAGTGGTCAACATTTATTTTCAGATGTGTGTGATTGGTTTGAGACCGTCATCAAACTTGTGCAGAATAGGCAAATACATGGTATTTTGTAAACAACGGATTTAGTTACTTAATTTCCCAACAAAAGTTTAGTTGTTCATCCATCGCGAACATAGTAGTGTCAGATGAATGCGCACTCAGATGACGTAGTTGAAATTTCACTTGTGCTAATTGCTATCGGAATCCATATCTGTCGGAAACTTAAGACTAGAGATCTATTTTCTCCTCCCCTCCATGTTTTGATAGGGGAATATCGTTAGTATGGAGCTAGTGGAGGAAGCACATGGGAAATACCCGTAGTGCCAGTCAGTCATCATTTCGGTCATTTCTAGTGGATAGCAGTGTGCTTGGGATTATCTGTTCTTTCTGAAGTTTTTTTTTTTTTTTCCCATAATGGTTCATGGTAGTTTCACAGTAGAGTTTAATCTAAAAGTAGTCGAAAAAGCTGAAACTGATGGAAATGCAGAATCGGGGGCATATTTTTGAAGTGGATGAGAAAGCCGTGGGAAATTGGAGGAAACAAGAAGAAATGGTGCTAATTGGCATGGCACTGAAATTTTCTGCAAAATGTGGTGATTAAGTGTAATGAAAAGGGTTGGATGAATGAAAATATAATGATGGAGTGGTTAGAAGAAGTATGAAGATGGGAAGGTGCTTTTTTCAATCCAAGAGGCATTTTGATAATGGACTCTATGAAGTTTCATATCAAAGAAAGTGTAAAGAGTGTTGTGAGCAAAAAAAAAAAAAGCATTTCAACTGAACTGTGCATGATTCTTGGTGGACTAACCAAAATTTTGCAATCTTTGGACATCAGTGTCTACAAAAGTTTCAAGTCACGTGTTCGTGCTTATTGGGGAAGGAAGATGTCCGAAGGCCTGCATACATTCACTAAAAGCGGACACATGAGAAGAGCTTCATATGTAGAAGTTGCTGAGTGCACCGTGAAAGCGTGGAAGTAAGTTTCTCTTACAACAGTGTAAGCTGGGTTTATAAAAGTGGGAATAGTAGAGAGTGACAGCTCAGAAGAAGCAGTAGACATCCACAGTGATACAGATGCAAGCAAAGATGAAGAGGAGAAGCTTCTGGAAAATATTTTGGAACTTTTTCAGTCGAACACCGAAGAGTCCGAATTCGAAGGATTTAGTGATTAACAGTGAGTTATGTTTCTATACATTTGTTTTGTAATAGAAGAATATCGTTTGTTTCTATTTTTAAATTTTTTTTCTCGGCAATGATGCATTTTAACGTTTGTTCACTGTGCGTGTTCAATGGGCGATAGTGGCGATTGCATGCAATTATTCCTTAAAACAATGGCAATGTTTAATTAATTTACTTTAATGTTTTTTAATTAATTAAGTTACTTTAAAGTTTTTATTTCAAAGCTTAATCATTAATTATTATTTAACATAAATTACCATATGTTAAAGGCAACTTTAATAAAAATATTTTTTAATCACAGACTATACAGTGGTGCGGACTATAGGGGCGAAATTAAGGTACATAAAAAATAAATATGCACATTGAACATAGTACCTCCTCCTTTTTTGAAGTCAATAAAAAAAAAAAAATTGATTTAGTTAAGAGACAGAATTATAGTGCTAAATAAGTATAAAAAATATTTCTAAAAGAGTTTTTAAAAGTTCGAAACAAAAAGAAAAACAGAAGATAGCTGATCTATAGCTCCTATTTTCCAAGCAGTTTTTATTAAATATGTCTCTTCAATTTATAATATACTTACTGAAAAATTGTTTGGATTTTATGGAAATATGTTGATTACCAATATTTTAGTGTTTGTTTTATATTTTATTTGAAAGCAATGAATTCTTTTTTGTGTTATCTTTCTATCCTTCCTTTACTTTTTCCATTACTTTACTTACAATTAATGTGTCAAAATTTTTTATTTGTATAGCCGAAAAGTTTCAAGAAAATCTTCTGAAAACGATGATGGCTATGGAAGAAACATATTTTTCTCTAGCAGCTACATGCAGCAGAAATTGTTTGGTTATTTGTGACAGAGGAACCATGGATGCTGCAGCATGTATGTCATCTTTTTGTGTGTCTTAGAAGTGTTAATTTTTTTTGCAATAATTTCTTTGCTGATATCTCTATGGCATATTACACTGGCATCAAAAACATTCAAACTTTGTAGAATATCATATTAAAAGGTATTTATTGACAGAACAATTTTTTAGGTTGGTACAAAAGGCTTCACACTTCATCAGCTGCAAAAAAGTTCCACCATCCACATAAACAGATGAGTATGAAGTGAAAAGCAAGTTGCCATTCAGAGGAAGGAAAACAAATGGGAACGGGTGGAAAATAGCCAAAACATTAAGATGGGTTTTTTTTTTTTTAATTAAAATGCACAAAAAATATAAAAGCATGCAATAACAATAATAATAATAATTAAGATGGAAAAAACGTAGTGAAAGAAAGTAAACAGGCTTACAACAAATTTTCTAAGTTGAATGAATAAAACGGGCCGTTCAAGTATTATGTAAGCAAATTTTAGGTCATTTTGCTCTCCTCTTCCCCCCTTTGCTTACGTAAGATTCAGTGGCATAGCGAGGGTTATTAGCACCCAAGGCGGAGATTCAGTTTGCCGCCTCTTACATTCTAAGATTTCGGCATTGAAAGGTGACACTAATTTTGCTTTAAGATTTGGTACACAATGGGGGGAAGAGGCGTTATTATTTTTTTTAAAGTACTTTCAGCAGTGGCATACAGTTCTCTCTCTCGGCTATGCGATGGATCTGAAAGATTAAGCCATCTGCAGTTTATGAATAAGATGATAAATTAGAACATTTCATCTTGTTAATTTTTGTTAAAGCAAAAACACACACAACTCCTGACTGTTAAATCGACAGCCGCACAATAGGTCAGAAACCCCCGAACCTTTACACTTAAGTCATTGGCAATAATGAACAAAATAGTTGAGGCATCATTGAACAGGCTTTGAAGATGCAGACACAAAGGATCGAGAAGTAAAGTCTTGTTTCAGAATAACTGCATATAAGTGTCTTCACATAAGTTAATTATACAACAACAAAAAAATCTGTTTTCAGACTTGCATTATAAAAAGGAGTTTAATGTTAAGTTACTAAGTAAAAACAGAAAATAACTTTCATTTTTCAGAGGTATTAACAATCAGTTTTGTGGGACTCCAAGCATATTGTGAAAAATCTTACTAATATTACAAATGTCAATGTTTGTATGTATATTTGTTACTCTTTCAAGTCAACTCTTCAAGTCAAGTTACTCTTCTGTATGCAGACACAAAGGATCGAGAAGTAAAGTCTTGTTTCAGAATAACTGCATATAAGTGTCTTCACATAAGTTAATTATACAACAACAAAAAAATCTGTTTTCAGACTTGCATTATAAAAAGGAGTTTAATGTTAAGTTACTAAGTAAAAACAGAAAATAACTTTCATTTTTCAGAGGTATTAACAATCAGTTTTGTGGGACTCCAAGCATATTGTGAAAAATCTTACTAATATTACAAATGTCAATGTTTGTATGTATATTTGTTACTCTTTCACGCTGAAACGGTTTGACAAATTTGGATGAAATTTGGGAGAAAGACCGTTAAAGTCCTGGATTAATAAACAGGCTACTTTTTATAGCCCGAGAAAAACTCTGTTCCTATAATATACAAAAAAACTATCTTTCCCCCCCCTCCCCCCCCCCCAAAAAAAAAAAAAAAAAAGGAATACAATTGATGTTTTATTTACAAAGCCTTCGACAGATGGTGCAAGCTTATAGAATATGCAGCTTTTAATAATTAAAACATCAGATTTTGGGGACTTGCATTGAGAAGTTAAAAGCTAAGTTTTTATGATTAGACATTTTATGTTTCAGTTTTCAAGTTAGTGGGAAAGTTAGGAGTTGCAAATAGATATTTCATGTATGAGTTTATGAGAAATTTTGTTTAAATATGTTTTTATTATCAACGATATTGTGTTTAGAAACAAGATGGCTGCCTTTTATTGACAGAAACCCGTAATTCGTTGTGTGTGAATAAATGTTTTCTGAATCTGCCTTTTACGATAGGATATATTTGTGCAATGACACTTTTGATATAAAAAGGGATATCAATTGGGAGAATTTTAATTTTAAGCTTTAAGGAGTTTTGTGCTGACTATGGATTGCTGACATTTTTTGTTTGCATTGTTGTTATAAAAATGCTTTAGTAGGGGGAAAAAGTGATAATTTTAAAATTAATGAACAATATAAAAATTAGGAAGCTATAGCATTTACTTTTTATGAGCTCTTGGATAATAATATCATTGTAACTGTACATGAAAGTGTAATATGTTTTTTGTTGACGTTTTTTGTGTCTGGAAACAAGATGTCTCGGGAGTTGCATCAAGAGTCTGAAAGGTAAACCTTTTACAAAACATGGCACTTGGCAAAGGTTTGGCAAAAAACAAAAGGCGTCAAGAATGGCGGGTGGGCAATGCTAAAAGCTGTTCTAGCATTTTAGTGTGTATTTAAAATCTGAAAGCGTCACAGATTTTCTTACATGTTTTTTTTTCTTTCCGTTTTTTGGTAATGGCCAATATATCCAGAAGCTCTTCAGAGTTTCAGTTTAGTGCATGTAACTACACTACTAATAACATGACAAACACTGAGCGTAGCACAACTGTGTCCACCCGTAGATTTTGAGAAATATCTGGCAAGAACAGATAAGCAGGGATGTTAATTCTGCGCCGAAACACAAATTCTTGCGCCGAACTGCGATTTTAGCCGATTTTTGCGCCGGTCTGCGCCGAATAAACCCAACAAAACTGATTGTTAATACCTCTGAAAAATGAAAGTTATTTTCTGTTTTTACTTAGTAACTTGACTCATTTTGACTCTTTCAGGGTGCGCCGAACTGCACTTTTAGCCGATTTTTGCGCCGAATACGTCATTTTGACTCTTTGTTGAATTTTTGCCACGCTCATTTATCTTTTAAAGCGTGTATGGAAAGCTAGTTAGCAGTAAAGCAAGATTCAAAGTGCGTACGAAAGCTGCATTCCGAAGCCATTCTACCCGCCCCGGATCGGACCAGTTGGGTTTGTTAGTCACCTCAATCAGGGCCGGCCAGATAGGCAAACAAGTAATCATCGCAACGGGCACCATTTTTTGTTTATGAAGGGGCACGATTTCCAACTTAAAATCATAAAAGCAATTTTGAAAAAAGTAAAAGGGACGTCTTTTTCTACGTTCGCAGGGTGGAGTGGGTGTCATGTACCGCAGGGCTGCCCCTGATCTAAACCAGACCGGTCCGTAAAGAAAACAGTATATTACGGTGACGTCCCAGCCCCTAAAAAATCACGGTTTATGACCCGGCCCGTAGCAAGAATGAAAATTGGAAGCATGACCGATTTAGAAATCAGAATCTAGGCTGTCTGAATTAATAGAATATTTCATTTCAAAATAATCCGGAAATCCGCTGCCAGTGGTGTAGTTGCGGGGGGTAGAGATCTGTGCGGGCCCAGGCTTTTGCAGCACGATTCATTCAAGGCACGGGCTGACCTCAGCATTTTCTAGAATGGACCGGAACAAGCGTATACTCTTAAAGACGGTCCTCTGCGCTTGCAAAATCGAGCCTTTCCGGAAATTTTTGCTCTCCTAAAATTTGGACAAGACCAAACGATTGGCTTGTGATTCCCCCCCCCCCCCTTCCTTAAATCATGATTAATATACGAGCTGGACCGGGTCTGAATTTTTTATTTTGATTAAATGCCGGGCCGGGCTAGACATTTTCGGCCCGTGAAGATCATGAGCGGGGAGATGCCGTCTCACTACTTTTTCATTCGAGCTTATGTCAGCAAAAGTAAGCGTTCTTCACTTTTCATCATGGACGCATGATTTTTGAGTCTTCAGTTGCGAGTGTTCCTAAACCTTTTTTCTTAAAACTACACCACTGTTTTTCTTTTTGTGTGTGTGCAGGCTCTACGAGAGGGGCAGCGGGGGTGGGGGGGCAGACGGGGCGATGCCCCTGGGCCCGTGTTCAGCCAAAGTGCGTCCGCAAATTTTTCAGAATGTGTTACGAATTTCATTTATAGATCCGTAATTAAAATCTTTATTTTAAAATAGACTAAATTTTGAATACATAATTCTAGAATGATATAAACGGCAGAAATGTTAATTCTACCATTTAAATATTAGTATTTTTACAACCTTCGAACATGCATTAAAAGTACCATTGCATATAAGAAATACTTCCCTCCCACTCTCTTTCCATTTAGCATTTATATGAAAACCATTAAAAAGAGCAGTTTCACACACACACAAAAAAAAATTCCTTCCGTACATGTAAATCCATGTATTGTTTTTACCAAGTTGCTGATAGCATAGCCTGTATACACCCTTTTTTTTCCAGAGCTTTCCTAAAGTGCTTTCAAATAGTGTTTTGCTTTTAGCAAATGGTGTTTGCTTGCAAACTTTGCTTTTCTTGTATGCATTTATTGTGTTCCTAAATCTCCAATTTTATGCTCCAAAATCATGTTAAATCTGATCTCGAATCTTAGTTTTCCTCTCGGAAACTATTTTTTTGTGCTCCCGAGGTGCTCCCAAATAGAATTTTTCTGCTCCCAAATGGAATTTTTCTGCTCCCGAGGTGCTCCCAAATGAAATTTTTTCTGCTCCCGGGGTGCTCCCAAATCGAGTGTTGGAGTTAACATCCCTGGATAAGCTAGATTCATACCTCAAGTGTCGTTCCATTGTAGTTCACTACCGTCATAGCCTTATTATTGCATGGGTAAATCGGGTCTTTGCCCAGGGACCCAGTTCGAAAGGTCCCCCAGTTTCAAATGTTGTTCTGAAATATTCTTTTATATGTCAAAATTTTATGAAAAAGAAAACAAATTTTATAGACCGGGCATTGATGAGTTTTGGGGCCCCCAAACTCATCAATGCCCGGGACCCCTGTTGGTCCTAATCAGGCCCTGACTACAGTAAGATATGTTTTCATAATAAAAAATTGACAAAATTCCAAAAACATAATGCAGTCAACTTTCGGAACAACACAGTGGAATATCATTCACTTTGTTACAGAAACTCTGCTGAATTGTCAGATTCGTATTAGAAAGTATGCTTTAACGTCTAGGGTTTGTAGAAAGTTTCAGTAGCGAGTCGAGATGTCAGGACGAAACAGAAACATAACTGTTTTTAGAAACTTTACTTCTCAAATAGTCTTCAAAGCACAATTAACAGGAATTTACAAGCAGTAATTTTATTGATAACTAGTCATCAATCAATCAATCAGTCGAAGAAACTTCCTCAACTGCAATTTCTTTACAGTAAATGAAATTGCTCCATTTGCTAAAATATCAGAATACTCGAGCCGAACCCTTGACTGCTCCACAGCATACAACAATACTGAATCCATAAAGAAATTTTAAAATACAGCTTGGAAAAACAACGGTGCCTCTGGCATCAAAATTATGCAAAGCATTATGTTTTTAATAGCTAGCGTTTGATTGAAAAGCCAATTGAAGGCTGAAATAGTGGGATGACCTACTTGCATATTTATATTTTTAGGGGAGTTTTCTCTAAAGTTCTTGTAAAATGCTAAGCAGGTAAGTAAACATTGCAAGTCTCTTTTTTTTTTTAAAAAAATATGTCAGATGTTGCCAGTCTTGGCGATTTTGATTGTCGGCAAAATTGGCACAAGAAAATAAGCCCCCAAAACTTAACCCGGCCAAGCAAAATCGCCAATGTTTAACTAGAACCACCAATTCTGATGCTATCCTATGTGAAAATTAAATGTTCCTATCTTGCATTGTAGTTAACTAATTTACATCCAACAAAGTGCAAAACTTAATTTTAGTAACACTATTAACTTTTAGTAGTAGTAATGTATGCTTCATAAAAATTAATACACCTACTGCTTGTTTTTAAACTGTGTATTTTTTTTTTTTTTTTTTTCATTTTGAAAAAGGTTTATAACTTTTTATTTTGAGTATTTATTTATTTTTTAATTCGCATAATGATTCAATAAAAAGTTATGTTAACAATTCCATGATCTAAAATTCTATAATCTGCATTTTAATTGATTCTGGTGTATGTAGTTTTGAGAGAGTCTACTGTGTTTTGCATTTCATGTTTAAGTAAAAATACTTGAAAGACATTGAAAACTGTCTAATTTATAATGTTCTGTGAGCTCTGCATCTAAGGAAACAGAACTAAACCACGAGCATCAGCTGCTACAGAGTAATATATAATGAATTATTATATAAACTTCTTTCAGAAGACAAAAGTGTGTATTTAGCATTTTTAAAACTTTGTTTAGAAGTTTGTCAGTTTAGATTGTTATAAAGGTCCATAAAGCCTACTATTTTGTAACCTGAAGGCTACTATCAGGCTACTAATTTGTACCTTAAAGGCTACTAAAGCAACTATTTCTGTGTCTGTGCTGTGGTGGGCACTCTGTTTTCAGTATGGCAGCTAAATTGCACTGTCTGTATTATTATATATGCATAGTTTTATAAATAAGTTGAAAAAAACAGTCACACATTACCAGTCTCAAAACCATAATTTTTTTTATGTAAGCTCTTATACAAAATAATATAATAATTTGTCAGTATAATTTCTTTAAAAAATATTTTACAGTCATTCCTAAGTCTGTATGGGAAAAAATGTTATCAAGTAATGGTTGGAATGCAGTGCAGTTACGAGATAACCGTTATGATCAAGTTGTTCATTTAGTAAGTAAAAGTAATTAAAAAAAAAGATTTTTATTTACTAAATATTTTGCTTTTAATGTTCCTCGTGGATGAATCTTTGTATAAATTTATTTTTTGTGTGAATGTGCTTGTCTCTACATACATTGTCAATTTTGTAAAGACAAGCACATATATGGCAACTATTTTCTTTAAAAAGGGTCTAAATGCGACTTTTTTATCGTAACAATTTTATTTAGGACTTTTTTTTTAGATCACAAGGTTCAGAAACAGTTTTGAGCAGCCACTGCAGAAAAAATACATCCATTTGTGCCTTACATCTATCAATGGATATTTGCCAACTTTTACGTGTTCGGCATAAAAATTATGCTTTTTTTACAATTTTATGCAAAATCCCTGGTTTTTTACACCTTTTAATGAATTTTGAAGGGGTTTTTTTACGCAATAAAATCACAGCCTATATTTGTTTTAAGAAATAATCTCAAAATTTATCATTCATGAGTTTTCTACAGAATTCTGCGGTTTTGTTTGTATGAAGATTACTGAGTTTCCAGCTCTCTCTCTCCTCCCCTCCCCTTATCACCTGGATCAACTAATTCAGATATTTGTTCATTAAAATTCTAGGTATGAAAAATTTCGTTGAGTATGCACCAGCATCCCTATTTCAGTCCTTTCCCATTCATCTTAAGAACAAATATTTTTCCTTTTGTATATTTTTATTTCCATTTCCAATACCATAAGAGTAAAAATTTTTATTATTTCAAATTTAAATTATTTTTTAGCATAAATAGTGAAAAATTTTCATAGAGGGCAGATTCAAATATAAATAAAAATGATACAAAATAATGAAATTGATACAAAAGATGTTTTGAATAGAAGGGGGGGGGAATTAATGAGAGCATGCAAAAAATAAACTTTGTTGTTTATGGAGGGGGGATTATTACACCCTTTTTAGGTGTAATTTTACAGAATTTTATTACAAATTACAAAGTTGCTTTTTACTTTTCCTAATATGTTTAAAATTATAAGAATTTTGTGTCTAGTATTTCTTTTAATGAAAATAACCAAATTGCTCTTAATTTTGAGTGTATGTTATATAAATATGTTGCAATAATTTATATTATTTAAAATATTTAAATTAGTAAAACCTAAGTGCTTCATGAGTTCATTTTATGAAAAGCATTAAAAATGCTGTTTGTTTGTTATTTAGTGTAAATCATTTAAAAATGTTGTTCGCATGCAATTTTGCAAAAATCATCAAAAATGTCTTTTATGCTTTATTTTACACCTTGAAAATTTCAAAAGTTAGTGAGTAAATGTTTTCTTTACGGTACACTCTAGCTTACGTAGTTTTAACTAATGAGAATATATTTTCAAGTTACCCCATGTTTTTTAAAAAGGCTGCCTATAAAGATTATAAAGCTTTAGAATGATTCTTTAATGCTAGAAACTCCTGTATCTGCACTTCCAATCACCCTCTGTCATAAAATATTATTATCCCACGTTCTCGTGAATTAACGGTATTGACATGTACTGTTTCGACTATTATTTTTGGATGAAGGGTACTATTTTAGATACTATTTCTTATGCATAGTGTAACTAAAGAAACTATTTTCAACACTGATAAGCAGTGGTAGCCCTGATATTGTAATTAAGTCTTAAACATAATGTGCTGGTCTGCCAAATAGATATAAGCATAAATGTATTTTATAGATAACTGCTGCCAATGGAGCTGAAGAATTTTACAACATTGAAGATAATAATTGTCGAACTGAAGGCATTGAATTGGCCAGAGTGAGAGATCTTCGTGCTGCAGAGGTAATTTTACTAATTTTAAACTAATTATATGACTTTATTTCCAGATATGCTAAAATACTTTTTTTTTAACTGTCACAGAAAAGAGCATTGGAAAATTTAGCCAATTTAATTATTAAATTTTGTTACATTTCTAAAAATTTTGATTCTCATTTCTTTAAATTTTCCATTTAAAAAATATTTTCATATTTTCTGATACTAACCTTGTTATCTATATAAATAAAATTAGACTTTTGTCTGTACATTTCTTGGAATTCAAGAACTTTGCGATTTCTATCCGTTTCAAGCACCCGGGATTCCGATGCGACCCTCAAAAAAAAGTTTGTCATTCTGTCCGTGACGCTTTTTTTGTTTAAGCATCACGTAAAAACGACTGAAGCGAATGATATGAAATTGGGTGTCATGATAGGTGGTCACTCAACTTAAAACATAGGTGTCAAATTTTAAAAAAATTTTGATTGGATTTTGAGATTTTGCGAAAATTTTTCAAACTGCGTAAATTTGTGTTCAAGCATCACATGAAAACGACTAAAGCGAATGATATGAAATTGGGTGTCATGATGGGTGGTCACTCAACTTAAAAGATAGGTGTCCAATTTTTAAAAAATCCTCATTGGATTTTGAGATTTTGCGAAAATCGTTTCAAACTGCGTAAATTTGTGTTCAAGCATCACGTAAAAACGACTGAAGCGAATGATATGAAATTGGGTGTCATGATAGGTGGTCACTCAACTTAAAACATAGGCGTCCAATTTTTTAAAAATCCTCATTGGATTTTGAGATTTTGCGAAAATCGTTTCAAACTGCATAAATTTGTGTTCAAGCATCACGCAAAAACGACTGAAGCGAATAATATGAAATTGGGTGTCAAGATAGGTGGTCACTCAACTTAAAACAAAGGCATCCAATTTTTAAAAAATCTTGATTGGATT
Source organism: Cheiracanthium punctorium (assembly GCA_038373885.1). Taxonomy (NCBI): domain Eukaryota; kingdom Metazoa; phylum Arthropoda; class Arachnida; order Araneae; family Cheiracanthiidae; genus Cheiracanthium; species Cheiracanthium punctorium. The sequence goes on along the minus strand of JAWZYV010003719.1, from coordinate 183,887 downwards.
TTGAGACTTTGCGAAAATCCTTTAAAACTGCATAAATTTGTGTTCAAGCATGACTAAAACGACTGAAGCGAATGATATGAAATTGGGTGTCATGATAGGTGGTCACTCAACTTAAAACATAGGCGTCGAATTTTAAAAAAAACTTGATTAGATTTTGAAATTTTGTGAAAATCATTTCAAACTGCGTAAATTTGTGTTCGCTTATCACGTAAAACTGCAAAGGTGAAAAAATGATATTTGGTGAAATGATAGGTGGTCACTCACCTTAAACTATAAGCATCTAATTTTTAAAAAATCGATCAGATTTCGAGATTTTGTGAAAATCGTTTAAAACTAAGTGAATCTTTGTTCCCGCATTACGTAATACCGACTAAAGTGAATGATATGAAATTTGGCCACACGATAGATGGTTGCTCAACATAAACTATCGGAGTCCAGTTTTTTAAACATTTTCATTAGATTTTAAGAGTTTGTGAAAATTCTCTCAAAATATGTTTATATTTCTTCAAACATCACGTACCGTAAAAACCGGGAAAACGGCCGCACCAGTAAAAATGTAAACAAATGTAAAAATATACTCACAGAAGGGCCGCATTCGTAAAAATGTAAACAAATGTAAAAATATACCCGCAGAAAGTCCGATCATCGTAATTTATTGAAAATTAATATATACATGCAGCATCCATAATCTGGGAACCTATAATCTGGCACTAGTCTCGTTTTTGTTTTTTTTTTTTCCCTCCCCAAAGGGATCCGGAATCTCAAAATCCGGAACTTTGAACGCTGATTTTAATTGATGTATGGCTATCTTCATTTTTTCCTTCTTCAATAGATAGATTTTCACCGAATATTTTTCTTTGTTTCGTATTTCGGCCCTAACATGTCTTTGCCGATCACCATTACTGCCGCAAATATTTGAATCAATGCATTTTCTAATACAGAGATAAAAACAAAAGTAAATACGGCTTGGTTCGCTTATTACATTTAAATTAATTGCAGTCAAAGGTGCAGTGTAGCTGAATGAAGAATTCAAAGATAATGCGAGTGCTTTCATAGAACATTAATATGTATGAGTTTTTAAAACGAGACAGCATGTTTACGCATCATCGTAAACACGTGGCTTCGGCTCCTTCCGCTTCCAGACACATTGCCTTGTTTGTAGACATCCTGTCACCGTGCGAAATCGTCAACTATCGCGGGAAGGAATTCGCCAGCAAGAGGGAAAGAGGGGGGGGGGAATTGGTATGTTTCGACGTAATTAAGAAGTTGTGAAGAGAGTAAAATTGGGAATAATTCAGCTTGCAAAATAAAACTCTAGGGTACAAACTACGGAGAGATTTAATAAATTCGATTTTATATCTGAGAGTCAACTGATGAATGTGCATATGTTAATTAACCAATTAAATACCGAAAAAAAATGAAACAAGTCAAATTAACCGATGTATTTAATGTAAATACAAAAGCTAATTAGATTCTAATAATAATTTAATACACTTATTTTAAATTAGTATTTAAATAAATTTCAGTTACTATTTGTGTTATAATTTATGAAAATGTTCCAAAATCAACGATCTTCTCTGCTTTATAGTTTTTAGTTTGAGTTAAACACTAAATTACATTTGTTCCAGTGTAGGTTAGTATTATTATTATTTTTTTTTTTTTTGACGATTTATATAGCGATCGTATGCATATTTTAAGACTACTTTTCATTGATAAATAATATACTGGTCAATAGCACGTGATCGACGATGGTTTTAATGGAAATTTTCAACACATCTGTAATTCGGAAAAATCAGTAATCCGGCGCCGCGTCATTGCAGCCGATGCCAGATTATCGGTGCTGCACTGTAATTAAATAAGCAATACAGTTGGAGGGGGGAAAATATCAGATGGGCCGCACCCTGAAAAAGTTTAACTTTTTTTTCGTATGAGCCGCGGCCCTTCTCCCGATTTTTACGGTAATAACGACTAATACGAATGATACGAAATTTAGTGATATGATAGGTAGTTGCTAATCTTAATTTATAGGCGTTGAATTTTTAAAATATTTTGATTACATTTTGAGATTTTACGAAAATCGTTTTAAAATGCTGAAAATTTGTTCCAGCATCACGAAATAAAGACTGCAGGGAATGAAACGAATTTGGGTGTCATGATAGGTTGTCACTGAACTTAAATTCTAGTCTTCCATTTCTTCAAAAATGTTGATTAAATTTTTAGATTTTGCGAAAATTATTTCAATATGCGTCAATATTCATTTGCGTATCACATAATTACGACTAATGCGAATGAAATGATATTACTTAGTTACTCTCTAACCTGTAATATTTTAACAATACATAAAAATTATAACTTCGCTTTCTTTACTTTGGCAACATACTACATCCATTCTGTGTACTCATACAATGCTGACGAAAGTTCTTGCTTTTTTGGAAATTTGCATTCACTAACCCGTCGAGGACAGGTACTTCAGCTAGTATTATTATATGTTTAATTGTTTAGTCTGTGATAGGCTGCTTTATGATCTTTAGATTAAATGCAGGGGTATTTTTATTTCAGTGTTGTATTTTTTGTGCAATGTGATTATTCTCAAGACAACAGAATTTACTTGAATTTTTAAGTAATGTTGCTTTATTTTTAAATGTGGATATAAGCAATAATGCCTCAAATCTTTTTTTATCTATTAATGTTTCTTATAAACCATGTCAAAAATTATGACTGTGCAATGATTAGATTAAATGATATATGTTTTTTTAAACAAACATTTATTTCCATTACTAGGCATGGATTGGTCACCCATATATTGATGTAATTGATAACTCAACGGATTTTGATACAAAATTAAGAAGATTAATTGCTGTAAGTGGTTTGTTAAATAATTTCATGTAACTTTCACGTTTTTTAAAATGTTCATATTGTTTCAATTTTTCTTACATTTTTTACTGTATCCAATCAGAGCGTATGCCGAAGAATCGGTATTGACACTGGAGACAGATTGGCTACTAACAGCCATAAACTGAAATTCTTAGTGAAAAGTGTTGCCCCTGAAACTGTAAGTCTGTAATAAAGTATTTTTATCTTCTTCATTGTCATATAATTGTTGCTCTCAGTACTAATATGCTGCTTGCAAAAATTTATGAACTTTAAACTGTATTCTATATTTACATTTTTTTGTTTTGTCTATCACATCTGTAATACATCTGCAAAACTTTTGAATTTAAGTTGTAGTAACTTAAAACATCTTTCACGTATTCTGTGATGAAGCTTTTAGAAAGAAATTCGACATTGCACATTGAGGAGAAAAAGGAGGGGGGGGGGAGTTGATTGAATAATAATTGTCAATGAAATATTAAGAAATAAAATTTATTAGGATACGATGTCAAGTGCAAGATTCATCTAAAATAAGCAAGTAGGAAGGGAGATTCTACTCAGAGTAGAATCTCTCTTCTTACACATGTTGACCAATGATTTGTTAAAAACTGTGTAAATACTAATGCATGTATAAAAAATTTTAATGTATTTCTTTAGTGATTTGTCAGAGAAGTTAATCTGTAAAATATGTGATAGAATTATAAGCTCTGTACTTCTATCAGCAAAATATGTTGTGTAGTGTTGTTTCTTAATATGGGGAGCAACAAAACGGAAAGGGTTAACTGCAATATCAAAACATCAGTTGCTAATGTGTTGCGAAATTTTGAAACCCACAAATTTAAATCTTGCCTAGACCTTGTGATATATGGGCAAAAATCAACAAGACACCGAAATTAGGTTTTGCAACTTAACCATTTATTGCATCATTATCAGGCAATTGAGTGAGGTCAGATACTTAGAGAAAAAATTCATAAATTTAATTTTGTGCGGAAGGATTAAAAATGTAAAAGAAAAATTGAAGAAAGTAAGAAGAAATGAGCACAAAACTAAGAGCATTGCTGACATCAGTCTATATATGATTGGCTTATGTAAACGCTTGGGAAGAGAGGGGGGGGCAATCCACAAGCAATAATTTTCATCAAAATGGGAAAGGGGAGAAGTCTCACCACATGCTTGATGGTAATTTAGCATCACAGGATCATAAATTTGCAGTGTTGGAGAGCACTACTAATGCGTAGTCTAGGCATCTCGCAGAGTAATGAGGTGTTCGCCCTCCAAATTCAGAGTCTCCAAAGTGGTAACATATGATTATACAGCCTATTGCTTGTTCCTCTTCTGTGAAGTTTTTGGCAGTGTACTTTGACTCATATTTGGGGTGGAAGAATCACCTTGATTACTGTCTTGCTAAGGCCAAACGAGTCTTTTGGGCTTGTAGGAATACTATTAGAAAGACATGGGGGATTGAGTCCTTGGTCTGTCTATTGGATCTATACCATGATTGTTCATCCGATCATCTCGTATGGGTCCATTGTTTGGTGGTCTAGATCTTCTTTAGTTTCTTCTAGAAAGGATCTCACCCGCGTTCAAAGGATGGTGTGTCTGGCTATTACGGGTTGCCTCCAAACAACTCCTACTCCAATCACTGAATTGCTTTTAAACCTCTTGCCTCTGCATTCTTATATTGAGGCTGAGGCCCTGGTCTGTAGATAGAGGCTTATGGACCTGGGATACTGGAAGGGTTATCCTCAGTGCCTTTCTTGGGGTGATCTTGATTCTCCTATGCAGGCTCATCTTTTTTCTAGCATGCCTTCTGACAATATGCTTATCAGGCATGTTTTTATGGATCTTTCTCTGTTCATTTCCCCTCTAGTGATGGCTGGCGAAAGCCTCCTAATTAAAGTAAGAACAGGTGTATTGTGTGGTACACTGATGGCTCCAAGCTTGGTAATCGTACTGGAGCTGGGGTTTGTTCTCCGGACAAAGGTATTAAGCTTTCTTATCCTCTGTCTTTCAAGCGGAGGTTTATGCTATCCTTATGTGCAGTGCCTTATGCTTAAATGCTGGTTACTTTAGGAAACATATTTTTATCTGTATTGACAGTAGGGCTGCTCTGATGGCTTTGCAATGCACTGCTATCTCTTCCTTCCTGGTCTGGAATTGCTACTTGAGGCTTTGCAAGCTCTCTCGTCTCAATAAGATTACTCTGTAATGTGTTCCTGGCCATTCTGGCATTCCTGGTAATGAGATGGCGGATTCTCTTGCCAGGTCGGGCTTTAATTCCTCTTTCATTGGACCTAAGCCGGTTCTCGGCATCTCGAGTAAATGTTACAAGAATACTGGTTTTAGCCACTTTAGAAAGCTTCAGTACTCTAGCTGGCTTAAGTGTAATGGCTAGAGGCAGGCCAAAGAGATCAGTCTTGGCTTTCCTGGTGATAGATGCAAGGAACTACTGTGTCTCAGCAGGTCTAGTCTAGGGTTATTGGTCTGTTGACTGGGCACTGTTGCCTTAAAAGGCATCTTAACATAATGAGGGTTGTCGATGATTCCACTTGTCGGGGTGTTCTTCATAAGGAGGAAACTGCTCCACATCCTCTGTGAGTGTGAGCATTTCTCTGCTTATAGATTTGAGCATTTGGGCGTCACATTATTGAGCCCTGGGAGCTTCGTAAAATGTCTATTAGGTCTATGCTGATGTTCACATCTGCTACTGGGCTCTTTTCATAAGGCCTTTTCAGGACTTTCCATATTGCTTGGGGATGGTACAATAGACCCCCTGGTCGCAGTGCCCGGCCCTTTTTGGGCCTCCCCTCCTAGTCATAACATATGATTATTGCTGTTTTTATAAAAATTTTAGAAACATGATGCCCCTTAAAGCACATTTATTTATGAAAAATAAAAACTTCAGGCTATTGCACTCAAAGTTAGCAAAACACAGCTGCTTCATCTCACAGGCAGGCCAAACAAATCCCTTCTGCCTTCATCATTAACCAGCTTCTGTTCAAGAGAGACTTTCCTCCTCCTGTCATGGTAGAAAACAGCCCCCCGTCCCAATCAATCAGAGAACAGAACTGGAAGGGGGGGAAAAAACGTCAGTATACTGCAGACATCTCCAAATTTTCTAGAAAAAATTCCTTTAGCCAAAGTAGGAACAAAGGCAAAGAAAAGAAAATAGCAAGACCAAAACTTCGCTTCCATTATGAGCAAAAGAGTTTGTAGAAGCTTGCAAGAATAAACTTAAAAAGATCTGGGATCGGCAGATTTCTGCTTTCTTTTTATTTTGTTTATCATTCTGCTTATTCAGAAGAATTCAAAAAATTCCAATGTATTTCCACTTTTTTTTTTTTAAATAATTTCCTCATTTCCTCTTTTTTGCTGTTTTATGAATGGCATCACTGAAAGAAGATGAAAACATTGAAAGCAATCATAAAATGAGAACTTCAAGGAAAATAAAAAGTATTGCATATTGACACAAGATATCATTTCAACAATTGGGAAGGTAAAGCTACTGCTGGTATCTGTCAAAGTGTTAAGGGAAAAGAAAACTTATTTAAGATAGTAACTGATTATAATTAGAGTTATGGAATTCTCATTTTTACGAAATAGATGCGAATTTAAGCAAAATATTCTTATAATTGTGAATATATGCGAAATGTAACAAGTTGATGAATAGAGGCAAATTTATGCAAAAATTTCCTATTTTTGTGAATAAATGCAAAATATAGTTAAGAAAGAAAACTATGTTAAAGAATCTTTCAAACGTGAACTAAGAATCAAATAAGCTTCATATTTGATCTGTGCCCAAAATTAATAAACATATTAGAAGATTCAAGTTACTCATTTGTTCACCATTTGTGGAATAAATTAGAAAGCTTGAAAGCAAGTTTTGAATAACGGAAGTCAGGATGTGGGTCTAAGCACAATGCTAAAAACCTCACCTGAAAAAACTTTCATAAACTTTCTTTGCACATGAAATTAAATGCAACAAATGAAGCCTATTTTCACAAGAGTCAATTATTTCGACCATCTGTTCATCTGTATTTGCAAGTATGACCAACTTAAATTATATTGCTCGAAAGCTTTTCAAGAATTCCTTTGTTCAGAGCATTTCCTCAAATGGAATGAGTACACCCACTTTCATCGCCTAATGTTACAATCAATAAATAGTAATGATGATATTGATATTAAGGGCATATTATGTCTAATAAAGTTTCTTTTCCAACCTTTGCTGAAGCAGCTTTACAGATCATTTGGAGCCAATCTAATAGCGTAGATCCAAAACACTTCTTTAGTCATTTTAATGTCATTGTTGCGTGCAGAAGAATGACTCTGAATCAGTCAAGGGTTCTTACAACAGTATAGCTTTTAATTCACACTGAATATAAATTTTAAGTGTATAGTTTTTATAAGTAGTTTATGTGAATTTTAGAAGAAAAAAAAATTTTTTTTTTTTTTTTCTTTACCTGCAAAATTTCTGTTTTGTGACAATTCCATTCCTCTAATTATAATATCGTATTTCCTTTCATCACACTGCTTGTTTGTCCAGATCTTTTGAAAAGTAAAACTGCCTCATCCTCACACATGTCACATCAGTCAGTCAAAAAATATCCGTCAGCCCTGGGGATGAGGTGGTTGATGTGTCTCAAAAGATCTAGGCAAATTAACAGTGTAATGAAGGTAAATATGATAGTCTAATAATGATGTACTGAATAAGAAGTTAATACAAATAACTGATTAGTTAATAATTATCAAAACATTCATTAATGAAAGTCAAGTTGAGATTTAAACATTAAAGGGAAGGTATTGGTTGTAAAAAAATTAAATATAACCATGAGTTTGAAACACATTTGGAGATATTAACTTGCAGAATTCAGAAAACCAAAACCACTGTTGGCTATAACAGAAAACAACACTACAGTTGCAGAACATTCAGCTTTGAAGCTTGAAAAGAAATGTGTTTATCTTCCATAATATTACTTAATCCAGAAATTATTTGAGTTCCTCCCACAGGCTTTAAGTAAATACTAGCTGCATACCCGTTCCCCGCACAGTAGGAAAAGAACATTTTCCTTATATGTATACAGACTTGCCAACTTTTATGCTTTACGCATAAAATTTATGCATTTCGACTGTTGTTTACGCTTTTACGCATACAGTGCTTTTTTTTACGCATTTCCGGATATTTTCTTCCTAACTTGTGTATATTTCTTTAAAAGTGAAATTCATATTAAAAAGAGATGTATTAGGTTTTAAATTGAAATGATGTTCTATGTTAGGGCCTTTTTGCCTTTTCAATATGGATCTAAGTGGTAGCATCGGCACCATGATCCACATCGTCTGTGGTTGACACAATGCGCATCAAAATATTGTTGCCACTGAAACAAAGAAAAAAATCTTTTTCCCACATGCGACGCCGAGTATTTCTTAATTGGTTTACCCAGTCATGACGTCATAGAGTAGAGCGGATGGGAGAAACGTTTACTAGGGAGTAGGTCTTTCTCCTGTGACTTGTGCGTCTCACGTGGTGTTCTTCGTTATCAGCCACAGTGTTGCCAGATCTTGCGACTTTTCGCAAATTTTGCTACTTTTGAAAGCATCATGCGACTAAATTTTATGACTTTGCGATTTTGCTACTTTCTTGCTACTTTTTTTGATTTTGCGAATTCCAAGTATTTTTCAGGAAAAAAAGAATTCTCAGTTTTAAATTAGTAAAATTTTTATTTACATTGAGCCTTTCTTGCTTCTAACAGTCCATAGCTCAGTGGGTTTGCGTCCTCATCTCCGTCACCTGCCTGCGAGTGGGAGGTCTTGGGTTCGAATCCCCTTAACCCATGATTGTCACTTTCACTTTCTTCTGTGTTTGTACTTCTGTTGTGTTCTTTGTCTGTAAATGTTATTTGGAAATATATAATATTAAGCCGGATATTCAGTGGTATAAGACAGTCCTCGAGATTGTAGTCAGAAACCTCAAGAAAATCACAAACGAAAAAAACAGTCTTACATTTTTCTCTCTCTTTCTATCTCCTCCTCCCTCCCATTTAATCGGACCTTGGCTTAGAAATGATAGGAAATGGAACAATTATATGGAACTTGGTTTCTAATTCGAAATTATTTACCTACGAAAAGAAATGAAAAACAAAATCACCTGTAAATGTAATATGTTTATTTTAGACATGCGGGTGTGGTATTGGGGGGGGGGGGATTTTTACACTGTATAAAACTACGTATCAAAACCAATGGACTGACCAGACAAATCGGCACAATGATTTTACATGGCATCACTTGATCCGACGTCATACTATGACGTCATGCGTCACCTTTGCGACTTTTTGCTACTTTTCTATCAACCTCTTGCGATTTTTGTTCAAAACTTTCTGGCAACACTGATCAGCCATCAGCGCGTGCCCTCTTTGTGGTTAAGTGGTAGACGCAGGTGGTAGTATGAGCATATTTCGATTGCTTTTCTGGGGATTATTTTCGATAAGTGATCACTGGCACAGCATAACTTATAAACAAAGTTATAGCAAAGAATGGGTATACAGGGGTCGCGCTGCCGATCGCCAACGTCGCAGATTGCGAAAATAAAATTAGTTTGGCGAAAGAAAATACGTTTGGGCGAAAATATTGACAGTTGCTTTTCTTAATGATGTCCGAAAAAATCTAATTTGGCCAAATGTTAAAAAGAGACAGCGCAATCCGTGGGGTATATATAGTATCATATGTCAAAGGAGCGAAATTTGCTTATTGTAACGTGTGCCGGAGTGATTTCAGCATTTCTCACGGAGGAAAGTATGACATTTCTCGCCACTCGAGTTCGTCAAAACACAGTGAAAATGTGAAACGTGCTAACAGCAGTAAAAGTCTACAAACATTTTTCAAAGAGGACGGACAGTCCAGTGGCAGATTAATGCAAGTTTCTCGGAGGTGGGCAGTTAGAAGATTGATATATACATCCATTTTATGGAAGCAATTTAGGATCTTTTACATTAATTTCTTTTTTCTCGGGGGCCGGTCGCCCCCCCCCCCCCCCCCCCTTAATGCACCCTTGGGACAGTCAGACGTTATTCATGCAGAACTGTTATTTACATCTTTCTTCATCGAATACAATGTTCCTATTTCAGCAGCTGACTATGCTGAATGTGAGAGGGTTTTCAGTATTATTCGGAAAAACAGAAATGAATTCAGGTGCAACTTGTCTAATAAGATTTTGGAAAGCCTTCTTATTATGAAAGATTTTTACTTCAGATTTTCTGAATAAAGCAGAAAAAGCTACTGCTGCTTCTTTGAAGTCAGCACAGTCAAAATGAGAGTTTTTTCAAGCCAGTTAAGTGATTATAATTAATAAATTGTTAGTCACAAGAAATCTGGAAAATGGTGTATTAATTGATTTGCCTTTAATTCAACAACTTTATTTTCTTTTATTGTTCTTAGCTTTATTTAATACTTCAAACAAATAATTGTGATATAAAATGCATTAAAAAATAATACTCGTGCATTATATGGTGAAAGGTAAAAAATAACGCTCACGTGTTGTATAGCAAAAAGTGTCGAAATTTCTGTTCGCGCGCTGTTTTACACATTTTGATTTTCCCAAGTTGGCAAGTCTGTGTATAATTCGAATTAAACCCAGTGATGCGGAATCTAAAAAAGTGAAAAATTATTTGAATCATCATGAAACGTTGACGTCATGAGAGTAAATCTGAGATGACTGCAGCATGATGCCACAAAAACTCTATCAATGTCACAGGCGATCAAAAAAGAAGCAACTTCTCTTGGGTGACCTTGCCCAGACTTTTTCTCGATGGATCCGGTATCACGGAACTGCTTCTATAAGTTGCACATGACGTTAGGCGTTAAATTGAACTCTCTGCAAATCTGGAGACTATCCTGCTTCTAGTCCCCACACATGGGATCTAGGTCAAGGGGTGGGGATGTCCTCCGTGGGGGTCTTTCTAAGGGGTCCTAACTTGTATTTACGCTACGTTTTGGGGGAAACCAGCCTTATATATTTCCTAACATGTGCCTGTTGTGAGTATAGTTTTATTTTCCGAAGGGAATACAGGAAAACTCCAAACGGTTAGGTCGGCGGACGGGACCTGTTTTGAACCAGAAACCTTCCGTCGTCCAGTTCAGATCGCTATGCGCTAGGCCACTGGTCGGACTAAGTCATTGCTAGGGGAATATTAAAAACACATGGGACCTTTGTTGTTCACATGATTGCAATGTCATTCTCGTACACGATAAATCCTCAGGTGATTTTCATTTGATTTTCATTTCATATTCCTGACTTTTCATATACTCTTGATTTTTGGTTTTTTGTGCATTCACATAATCAATTATCAGTTCCCATTATTGTTACTGAATTAAACAGTTCTCTATATCGCCAATTCTACACCAAAAACGTCAATCTGCATTTTCCTTGTTTCAATGAAAACGCTTACAAAGGTTCGTTACTCCAGTTTCTACTGATTAATTAATTTTCTTGCAAACTAATCAGAATTAAGATATGAGGCTTTGACATAGTAAACAGGATATCTTAAAGACCTTGAAAATGAATTTAGTTAAAAATAACCAAAATTACAGGTTTGCGTTATTGACGTTGTGATTGTGGTAATGTTCTAATTGTTTCAAATTCAAAGCGTTTTTATTTTTCGAGTTTTAAGAGCTATAGAAACGGGTGTTTACACTTAATTGTTAAATTTAACAGCTTAAGTGGCAACAATGGATTCCGTTACTACTGAAACTGTAGCAAGATTAAAAATAGAACATAAAATGAAATTTATTTGTGCTTGCTAGAACTGCCATATGGGCATAATTAACCCCGATAGTCGATGGCAAATAGCCAAAATGAATCCTAAATTTAACTTCAGAGTAAAAGCGATAAATTATAGGCAATACCAGCTATATTTACCATGCTTAAAAAACATTCGTATTTATACGGAATTCCTATTTTATTATAACCTGTTTGGCAGGATTTAAAAAAAAAAAAAATCTATCCATACGCTCATAACATTGGCTCATCTCAATTGTGCCATAGAATTAGCAGTACAAATGCGAAAAACACATGCTATTAAACACACAGTTACACTACATTTGAATATTTATCTCCAACTTTGCTATGAAAGATACTATAGGAATCCGCATACATTTTAATTCGCTAAACAAAAAGTATATTAGACAGCATTAATTACACCATTTTAACAGTTTCCAGTAAAAAAAAATTACCGTATCGATGCTTTAACAAAGAAGAATCGATTATTTATTACATGTATAGTGCTTCGATTGTCAAAATACCAACATACACCATTTTGCAATTTTTTTTTCAGAGAATCATTCCAAGCACTGATTTAACAGCAATCAAAATGGGAAATAGTTATTTGTATATCGTTTGATCGCCAAAAATTAATACAGGCATCTAATTGAAAAGTAGCACAGCAGTATTTTAAATTATCAACTATAATATGTTTTATTTACTCTGATGTACCAAATGCGAGAATTTCATTTCTTTTGAAATTTGGCGGAATTCCCCCAACATAAATCAATTTACTTAATTTGATGAAAACTCCGAAGATCGATCGCTTAAGGATTGCACTTTTTCTGCATGGAAAATTAAAGTTTAACGCCATATTCTAATAAAACCTATACTTGTTTTTAAAAATACTATTTCAGTTAGCTCGCAGTAAATTGCGCTAAGCCTTAAACTGTCCAAATCGGTAGAACCTTCTACTTTCTCAAAATTGCCATCAGCCATTGTTGCTTGAACATAAGAAGACATGTCACAACTTTCTTGAACTTATTTATTGGACGACACAAAACATCACATCACATGCAGAACAATTGAACATTAAAAATACTATCGCCAACTCAGGGCGAACTAACTTCAAAAACTCAGCTTTAATTAAAATATATTTCATAAAGGCAAAATAATTCCACAAAAGCAACAAATAATTATCCATGAATCCAATTGCCGCCAACATTACCAGGCGAACTGAACACACCAGCTGAAGGCGAAACTCCACCTCCAATTTAAATCACTTTAGTCAGCAACACCTGAATTCACTTCCTATCCAAAAATAGAAAATAAGTGCTACCTAACCAGCCACTGCTTAGTGCTGGCATCTGTACTCTAAGTACATAACAACTGAATGCAGTCCAACAGGATTGTGCAGGAACATACTCCCACCCATCAAGAAGTCATTCTTGATGAGAAGGTATTAAACAAAGTTTAACAATTGGCCTTTTAAATAAACCCTTAGCAGTTTTTATTGTTACCACCCGTACCATACCATCCTTACCAGGATGCGTAGCTACAACTCTACCCAGCGGCCAAACAGAAGGTGGTACATTTTCCTCCTTTAATATAACTAAATCATTTAACTTAATATTTTCCCCAGAAACCTTCCATTTTTTCCTATTTTGGAGTGAACTTAAATAGTCTATCCTCCATCTCTTCCAAAAATTTAATTTTAATTTTTGTATAATATCCCAACGCGATCTAACAGACAGGTTATCTTCAATAGGTTCAGCTGGAGAAGTAATAACATCACCTATCAAAAAGTGTGATGGAGTTAATACATTTAAATCACTGGGATCATTTTCACTACCCACCATAGTAAGTGGTCTGGAGTTCAATAAAGCTTCTATCTGAGTCAAAAGAGTACACAACTCCTCAAATGTTAAGTTGGTATTTCCAATTACGCGCTTAAGATGAAACTTTGCAGAGCGCACTGCTGCCTCCCACAACCCACCAAAGTGAGGACTCACTGGGGGAATCATGTGCCATTCAATATTTACTTGCGATAAATAATAACTAATTTTATCGTTTTCATTGATGGTGGAAACAAATTTAAATAGATCTGATAGTTTCCTTTTGGCACCTACAAATGTTGTCCCATTATCCGAATAAATTGAACTTGGAGCTCCTCTACGTGAGCAAAATCTCTTAAGTGCAGCTATGAATGCCTCAGAGGAAAGGTCACTCACTAGCTCTAAATGAAGCGCTTTTGTCGCAAAGCAAACAAAAAAAGCGATATAACCTTTAGTAGTTTTAGCTCCTCGGCCACGATGTCTTAAAATACCAACTGGCCCTGCATAATCAATGCCACATATAGAAAAAGGCCTATTAGGAGTAACTCTATCAACAGGAAGCTCTCCCATCAGCTGCTGTGCAGTGGTTGCTCTATATCTACAACATTTTATACATTTATGTATACAACTCTTAATAAGTTTTTTAAGACCAATTATCCAATAACTCTGACGAATAATGCCTAACAATAAATTCAAACCAGCATGTAAATACACAACATGAAAATAATCTACAATTAAAACACTTATTTTATGCTGAGCTGTCAAAATCAATGGATGTTTAGCATTATATGAGAGAGGTGAGTTATACAATCTACCTCCCACTCTCAGTAAGCCGTCCTTATCAATAAATGGACAAAGACCTAATAAAGAACTTTTCCTTGAAACTGCTTTACAAGATTTCACACAACTTATTTCATCTGAAAAATATAAATTCTGTACATAAGAAACCAAGAAATTACCTGCATTTTTTCTTTCCGTGGTACACAAAGGAGAAATCTTACCTTTAGAAACTACGTTAACTTTGTTACATTTTTCTCTGCAATTCAATATAAACCTAATACAAAAGGCAAAAATATCTACAATTTTAGAAAAAGATGAATAATTTTCAAATAGTGAATCAATAATGCAATTCTTTACAATTACGGGAAAACAAAATTTAGTCTTTTTCTGTTCTTTCACCACAGCATCAACGTTAAGTTTAATTTCTGGTTGTTTAGGCCAATTCTCAGTACTTAAGGAAAGCCAGGGCGGTCCCTCCCACCATAAGGAACACTCGGGAAGTTGTTTAGGAGTCAAACCTCTTGAGGCGACGTCAGCTGGATTTTCCCTTGTGGGCACATATCTCCAACAGTCAAATGGAGCCAGGTCCAAAATTTCGGAAGTTTTGTTAGCAACATAAGGTTTATAGCACCGAGGATGAGATGACAACCACGCAAGCACCACTTGAGAATCTGTCCATGCGTGGAACTCGATGACATACTCATGAAATATATCTACCACACTGGAATACATTCTTGAGAGCAACAACGCAGCGTTGAGCTCCAATCTTGGAATGGACACTGGTTTCAACGGACATACTTTAGTTTTAGACATCAGGATATTCACTTTATTACCGTCTTGTTGTACCACATAAATAACTGCTGCAAATGCTAATTCCGAAGTATCGCAAAAACCATGCAACACAAGTTGTTTACCCACGTTCTGGATCCATCGAGGAATACGAATCAAACATATTTGTTCAAAATCCTTCTGAAATGCTCGCCATTTTACCTTTAAACTTTCCGGAAGAGGAGTATCCCAATCTAATTTCAATAACCACAATTGTTGGTAAAAAATCTTAATGCATACTGTACAAGGTGATAGGAAACCCAACGGATCAAACAATTTTGCTGATTGAGATAAAAATGTTCTTTTAGTGATCTCCTCGCTAAATTTCAAATTAACATTAAATATAAAACAGTCAGTTGTAGAATCCCAGTTCAATCCCAGAGCCTTAGAGCACTCGTCAGGATGAATTTCTAAAGCTGGTAAATCAAATGGACTGAGAGACAAATGTTCCAGTACCTCAGAGGAATTGGATCGCCATTTCCTTAAATGAAAACCTCGGAATTCCAATCTATCAGAAAGCTTTCTTATTAATCCAATTGCCTCTTCACTAGAATCCGCTCCAGCCATCAAATCGTCAATGTAAAAGCACTCTTTTATTATAGAAGAAACTGCAGGATCCCCTTCCTCCAAGTCCTTCCCAACTTGAAATAAACAATGTGTTGCTAAATATGGAGCAGCAGATGTACCATATGTAACCGTTTTCAATTTATATTCTTTAATATCAGAGTCCCTTGACCTCCTCCAAACTATTCTTTGAAAATCCTGATCTTCTGAATCAATTAATATTTGCCTATACATCTGTTGGATATCTGCAGAAAAGGCAATACGATGTAGTCTAAATCGAGTAAGGATGAAAAACAAATCTGGTTGCAAAATCTGGCCTACGGCTAAAATAGAATTCAAGGAGTTCCCATCCGGAGGCTTGCAAGAACCATCAAATACAACTCTCAATTTTGTAGAAATAGAATCACTCTTGATAACTGAATGATGCGGCAGATAGTAAATTTTATTCTTGGTAAGTTCTAAATTTTCGCCAAGAGGTGTCATATGTCCAAGTTCCTCATATTGATTCATGAATAGCCCATAATCCCTCTCAAATTCCTTGTTATACAGAAATTTTCTTTCCATTGCATATAATCTCGCAATTGCCATTCCTTTAGTATTCCCCAACAGATTTGCATCCCTATAAATTGGTAACTTCACTACAAATCTACCGTCTTCATTTACTTTATATGTTGACTGGAAATGTTGTTCACAAAATTCTTCCTCTTCAGATAAATGCTGTTTTTTAACATTTATTTCCTCTGTCAGCCAAAATTTTTTAAGAATTACGTCGATGTTAGTTTCATTTTCATAATTACTTATAAAATGAGAGTGTGCGAAACGCGATGAATTGAAATCAGTCTGAATTCTTCCAGCTACCACCCAACCAAACATTGTATTCTGAGCAATCGGCTGATTTTCCTCTCCCACAATTTTTCATGTCGTATAATATGAAAGAAAGTGTCGGAACCCAAAATGATATCACATTCCCTTGACTGCATAAAGTTTTTATCGGCTAAATTGATACCTTTAAGATGATCAAGATTCCTTACATCCAATGACTCAGTAGAAAGATAAAATGTAACTTTGTTTAGTATGTAGGCATGAACACTTAAAAAGACATCCGAAAACCGTGAACCAACTTTCAAAGTCGCTGAACCTCGTGTCTGCCCAGCTTCCACTCCTCCAATACCTTTGAGAACAATGCGATCGTTTTTTCTTTTTAAATTCAAAATAGTCATAGCATTTTCACTTATGAAGGAACATTCTGATCCCGAATCCAGGAGTGCTCTAAAGGGAAATGAGTCACCCACAGAATTATAAATTAAAATTTCAGCTGTAGGTAAAAAAGAAATATACTTAGAATTGTCACAAGATGCACTCGCAATAACCTTTGTTTCATTAGATATTAATTTAGAGCCACTATCCTCGTCATTGCAACTCCTTTCGTTCGAAACTGGGGGTACCCTCCCCTGAATTTTCGCAGCACACGAAGTACCTTTATTTCCTTCATGTATAAGTGTATTATGACTCCCTTGGCATTTTAAACACTTCAAATGGGTATATGGACATTCCCTCAACTTGTGAGAATTTAAACACAAGAAACATAAGTTATTCTGTTTAACAAAATTCTTTCGGGCATAGGCATCCATACCCTTAAATTTTCCACATTTATATAATGGATGCGTTCCCTGGCATTTCATACACCTTCGAGTGGATTTTTCAGCATTGCTTCCTGATTCAATATAATTGACATTTTTAGGCCTGACATCGTCCTTATTAGCAATTAATTCCAAGGAAGAGCACCTCACATTTAAAAATTCAAAAAATTTCTTTAAAGTAGGGAAATCAATCTCTGCACTTTTTATAGACCATTGTTTTCTTGTCTCGACGTCAAGCTTTCGCAACAATAAATAAATTAACCATGGATCTCTATCAGTAGCTTCCTCACAAATAGCTTTCAACCCTCGAATGACTTCATCACTTGTATTCAACAAATTTCTTAAGTTTACACTATTCGGGTGACTAATTGACTTTTGATCTATAAATACTTTAATTAACGACTGTACAATTTGCTTCTTCTTATCATACCGATCCAATAATTTCCCCCATGCTTCTTCATATGAATAATTAGACAGTGGAATATGCTTAATTAATAAGGCAGGTTCATCGGACAATAACCCTTTAAGATACTGAAATTTTTGAATCTTGGATAACGATGTTTGAGCATGAACAGTTGCTATAAACATATCTTTAAAGTTATTCCAGTCCATAAATTTACCGGAAAAAATTGGTATGTTCAATTTTGGAAGCCTAATATTTTGGTTCTGACTTTCAGTATGAACAGATTGAACAACACTCTGCGTTTCATTCGTCACTAATTGCTCTGTAGTAATCAACGCATCTAACTTATTTTGAAATTCAGATTTCAGGAAAAAATATCTTTCCTCAACTTCCGCAATTTCAGAATCCTTTTCACTAACTAAATTATCCAGCCGTTCAAATTCTTTAAACACTTCATCTAATCTATGCAACCGAGTATTAATTTCGTTTTTACCATTTATCCTATCGAAATTATTTTCCAATCTTGTAAGAGAGGCTTTAAGACGACCCCTTTCCGTTTTTATTTTAACAAGTTCTTCTTCTGCCATTGCAGATAAAAGTTGTTTTTTATTTGAAAAATACAATCCTAATAAAAATCGTAAGCACTTATCTTTCACAAATCCAAATCTCGCCGGTGCCTCCACTTTCTTATGTTGCTTGAACATAAGAAGACATGTCACACCTTTCTTGAACTTATTTATTGGACGACACAAAACATCACATCACATGCAGAACAATTGAACATTAAAAATACTATCGCCAACTCAGGGCAAACTAACTTCAAAAACTCAGCTTTAATTAAAATATATTTCATAAAGGCAAAATAATTCCACAAAAGCAACAAATAATTATCCATGAATCCAATTGCCGCCAACATTACCGGGCGAACTGAACACACCAGCTGAAGGCGAAACTCCACCTCCAATTTAAATCACTTTAGTCAGCAACACCTGAATTCACTTCCTATCCAAAAATAGAAAATAAGTGCTACCTAACCAGCCACTGCTTAGTGCTGGCATCTGTACTCTAAGTACATAACAACTGAATGCAGTCCAACAGGATTGTGCAGGAACAGCCATTTTATTTTTTGCCAATATAAAAAAATTATAGATATTAGTCTCAGAAATCTCCAAGTCCTTATTCTTTTAAGTATAAAAAATATTGTATTCCTGCTTTGATTTATGGCGCACATGATATTTTATTTAAAAAATAACCTAACAAATATTCTAAACAGAAAAAAAAATGATTATTCTTTTATTTTTAATTCAAGAGTAAATCATTTAATAAATTCGCCAAGCATGGCAACCACGATGCTTATTTCTCACTTTTTCACAACAGGGGTTACAATTGCGGAGAGCAGAAATTAGCATTTTTGACGGGTTTTTTATCAATATCTCCTAAACTATTTCGAAATTTAAATTAGCGGAAGACCTTCCTCGGAATTTTTCAAATCCGTGGACACCTCGATCGAAATTCAACTCCTAGCCGTTTCAGAGGAGATGATGCTACACACAGATAGACGCACACAGATTTTAATAGTATAGACAGTTAATTCAAGTAAATTCATTAAAATTAAGTGCCCAGTTTTGCCTACTTAGTTGCCTTAGAAAATATCTTATTGAAAGGTATTTTACCTGATTTTCCAAATCTACTTGTAAAAGAAAATATTTTTAAGTGTCAGTATTTCTAATAGAAATTTGTATTGCTATTACACTTTTGTACTTCATGGTAATATTAACTATGAATCAAGTAAAGTAACATTCTTAATTTGTAATTTATTTTTCTTCCATTCTTAGGAATTTCCTCGATTTCAAGATTTTGAAGTGGTTCATGATTATCTTGTAACTGCTCATCCTAAAATTCAATCAAGGCTTAGAAAAAGAGGGCAGAATGGTACAAATATGCTTATTATTATTCATTAGCAAATGCTGCTAATTTAAATTTTATTAAATTTTTACTGTTTTTGTTTCTAGGTAATTGGAGCTATATGCATACTCAGAGGCGATATGATGTAAACACCCAAGTCATTGAGGTGAAGAGACAGATTACACATAGAGATTATGTGGTATGCAAAAATATGTGTTTAAATTGGTATTCTATAGATTATTAAAGTAACAGGGGTGTTAATTCTGCACCAAGCTGCTCCAAAACGCAAATCTTGCGCCGAACTGCGCTTTTAGCCGAGCTGCGCCGAATACATCATTTTGACTCTTTGTTAATTTCTTGCCACGCTTGCAAACTTTGCTTTTCTTATCTGCAGTTATTGTAAGTGTTGACTCTAGATTAATTTTGCAGGGCACAGCGCCCAGCGGCCCTTTTATCGTCTTTTTAGCGCCCTCCTGCTTTTACATTTTTATTATTATTGGTCAGCAATCATCACTTTTTATTTCTTACATACCATTTGCGGCCCATCACAAAAATACGTAAATTAACAGGGTGTCTACCATCATGCAAAGGTCACGAAAGTCACGGAAAAGTCAAGAAATGGGAAAAAGGTCACGAAAGTCAAGAAATGAAGCACTAGGTCACGATTTGCGACTCAACTACGCTTTTCCCATTTCATTCAAATTCTTAGTTTCTAATTTTTTGTAACAGACAAAACTTAACAGTTTTTCATGCGTTTATTTTATAGGAAAACATTAAAATACTGTTCGTTTGCTATTTATAAAATTCCTTTAAAATGTCATTTACATGTTATTTAGCAGAAATCATCAAAAATGATGGCTGCCAAATAGTTGTATAGTGAACTGACAATAGTTCAATGATGTCAAGTGCGTGTTGTTTTACACCTTGGGAATTTCAAAAGTTGGCAAGTATGTGTTTTCAAACCTGAGAAAAGTATATCAGTTATCCACCTTCTGGCCTCAAAAAAAAAGTTAAACTTAAGATTATTTAAGAGTAATTTTTTTTCTCCCTTCATTCCCTGTCAAATTCAGTGTTTTGATTATTTTCCACATTTTCTTTTTTAAAAACAATAACTTGGATTCCACTTAAAATTATAATTATCGCTGATCCCCATGTTTCATAGCTAATAACTTCAATTTCCCAAAAGTTTTATGACATATTATAGACTTTCATAAGTTCTGTGTTACTATAGATGTAAAAAGATTTACAATGTACAAGCTACATACATGTTTACAAAATAGCAATTGGTCCAAGTTAACTGAAAGCAAACAGCTGATCAGTGAAAAAGTTGGAGGAAAAAAGAAAGACGCTTTAAAAATGGGCAGGGAAAAGAAAAACTCGAAGAATTTTTGTAATTCATTGTTAAAATCAAAATCAGTTGTATATTTTTCTGCAAAATTTCCACCAATCCTAGAACGCCGGATAGAACATATTCTGCATCCCTGCCACGATGTATTTTTAGAGTTTCGTATTTGTTATGGTCAAGAAAAGGTCAAGAAATCAAGCTTACTTTTTGTGGTAGACACCCTGATTAAAACGGCTCCTTCACAGAAATACGATTGAGTACAATAACTCCATCATAAAAATAGGTTCGATTGAAAGCGGCCCTTTCACGAAAACCGTCTATGAAATCGGATCTTTCCCACAAATGCCTTTTTCAGATATTCTATTCTTTCAGATCGAAATACTGTTACTGCCTTTTTCATTGTCTTTGCATTTGCGCGAGCCGAGTAACCCGAAAAGGAGCCTCTCTAGTATAGTTTTGCGCACTAGCAAGTTTTTTTTTTTCTATTTCCCCCTAAACGATTTCCTCTTTTTAATCGGCTTTCTTAGTACATATTATTCTTAATGTATAACAGCTATTTACTAACCATGCATAATTAAGGATGATACGAAAGTATGCCATAGCTAAACAACGTTTTGTGATTCGAAAAATTTTGCGGGATTTGTTTGTTTGTTATGGCAAGCCTAGACAAGGGATATCTCCTAAGGGGGTGCCTTAGTTGGATGACTTTTTAAAGAGTTCTAACGTGTATTGACGTTACATTTGATGAAACCGACAAAAACTCCAGACCGACAGTCGAGCGTCCGCACTTCAACACTTCCGGCGTCAATTTGTTCAGTGGCTTTATCCACTCAAATTGATCTAAAAAATGTGCGATTTGCGACGTTTTGCGAATAAAGCAATTGAAAGACATTATACTTTTGCCAAAAAAGGAGAATAATACTGATCTTTTGCTTTAGCAGTGTAGCGCTAGGGTTATCGGCGCCCGGTGCGGTCCTTCAGTTTGCCGCCCCATTCATTCTAAGTTGCAGCATTTTGCCCCCATTTCAGTTCTTTAGTTTTCCACCAAATTATTGTTAAGTGTCCTGCTGACCACCATCTTTTTTTTTTTTTTTTTTTTAAATCTTGCCACCCGGGTGCCCCCCCTCTTATTACGCCACAGTTTTAATTATATGAAATTAGAGTAACTGCAGAATTTAGTAAATCAGACTATTGACAAGATTTGGTATTCTAAATACCCATATTATATATTTTCTGTTTTTTTTTTTTTTTTTTTTTTATTCTCAACATTTTAATGAATGAAGAAAAAATATTAAAAGCAAAAGATAACTAGTTCTGGGAAAGGATGTCTTAAGAAAGCAAGTGTCATAAGTTAACAGCTAGGTTATTCATAAAACAAACTGTCATCAATTTAAGCTTATTTTCAGTTTTTAAAAACTAAAAAAAAAAAAAAAAAAAAAATCGAAATAATTCTGGAAGGTTATTTATTTGTTATTTATTTATATATAATTTGTTTGAGTACTTCTGGCAAAAAGATGTTAATTATTTTTATTATTTTAAGCTGATTAAAAACATTTGATAGTTAAAGTAAAATGTTAATGCTTTTTTCATTTTCAAAAGATTAAAGCAAGGTTTAAGAAAGAAAATTTTTAAAGAGACCTTTTTAAGTATGTTACAAAAAATTAAAAATAAAGCTTTATGAAAAATAAATTGTTTAAAATATGTTAAACTGTATTCCATACCTTTGGACAATTCTGTGAGTTAAAGAAAATATTTATTTTATACCTGCTAAAAAACTTACACATAGTAATTACTTTTATTTATTTTAAAGAATAATGCTTTTTAAAAATCTTATATTCAATTTTCATGAATGAGCAAACATTAAATTAGAAGTGAAAGAGGAAGAACAAATATATTTCAGTGATTTGATATGGTGTTGTACATTCCAACCATTGGATGTAATACAAAATTTGCATGACTATGTCATTTATTCTAGCAATCTTCTGTGTTCTGAATTCAAATTTCCCAATTTCTATAGTTATCAATTGATGGATGAATTGAATTGTTTGATGCAATTCCAAATAATGTCTAATAGTAATAAAGTTATATATTCAGTAACTTTAAAAATATTTACTTGGTAATCATTCAATAATTATTGCGAACAAAAGAATTTAAAGAAAATCATGATTTATATTATTAAATTTTATACATCCTGCACTGCAGAAATTTTATTATTTTTATTACATGCTAAACACATCTATCCTAATCCACTTACACTGACAGTCCTTTTCTGTTTAAAAGTTTGTACAATATAGGTGAAATATCATATATGAATGTGGTCCAGTAGTGATAATGTGATAAAATTGAGGAAGAAAAATTAACAGTCCCTCTGCCTTCCCCTACTGCCTAACAAATCATGTCTGGCAAAAAATTTCTGAAACCTTCTTCAATAAATGTACTATTCTTATAAATAATAAACATCTACATCACATAATTTTGAGAAAAAAAGTTAAGCAGAAAATTCAAAATTACTTAGATTAAAACTTCTTTTTTTTTTTATCAAAAACTTCTAGTTATGTACAGATTTAATTCACATATTTATGTCATGTTTAGAGCAAAATATTATCAACAAATCATTTTTCCTATTTCGCTTACACTTACTTCTACAGGATATTTTCTCCAAAAGAAGGGAAGGGGGAACTAAAGACAAACTGGAAAAAATCTAACTATGCATCGTAAGTCAGAACACATATTACAACTCTACATGTTAAATTTTCGGGGATCAGATAGTTCCAAACCAGTTTCTAGATATGTTATCTACCTGTACATTCTCGTGGAACCCTAGAGTGCCCTTTTTGAAATTTCCCCCCAGGAGGCCCTTTTTTCTAGAGTCAACACAGTAAATCTTATGCTCAATATCATGTTGATGATATTGAGCTCAATTGCTCATATGCTCCAAATATTTTTATGCTCCAAAATCATGTTAATTCTGATCCCAAATCTTAGTTTTCCTCGCGGAAGCTAAATTTTTTCTGCTCCCAAATGGAATTTTTCTGCTCCCAAATAGAATTTTTCTGCTCCCAAATGGAATTTTTCTGCTCCCGAGGTGCTCCCAAATGAAATTTTTTCTGCTCCTGGGGTGCTCCCAAATCGAATGTTGGAGTTAACATCCCTGAAGTAACCTTAATCTTATTCAACTCAGAATATTAATTTCTTATTTTATTTACATATCTTTTAACCACTTTTTTCAATAGCATAAGGCTCTTGTATTTCATTTTTCTCTTTAAAAAAAGTTAAGAGATTAAGTAAAATCTTGTTTAAAAGTAAAGAAATATTAAATGAAAAATAATGTTAAAAGAACATACTTTTTTAGTTAGTGGATTATTTAATTGAAACTATATTGGTTTCTATTTTTCAATAATTGTAAAGTTACTTTTTGTAATACATTATTATTTTTAAACTAACCTTATACAGTATAAAAATATTGAACAAAAAAGGGTTATGTTTAATGATTTTGAGTCTAAATATTTTTATAAAAACTTGTCTTTGTAGAATATGCTTGCTCAGAGAGATGACAAACATTACACTGTTTATAAGCTGAGAAGATGTTTTATGTTAAACAACATGTACATGCAAATGGATATTTACAAGCCACCTTGCCATCCAAGGTGAGTTATTAAATATTCTTTATTAGCTATTACTGAACACTGGATTGTCTTTTTATATGGTTTCTAAGCAGGTTTGCCTTTTTACTGGTAAAATCCTAACCACGGGTGTAATCCAAGAAAATATCAGGATACATCAATACTATACTCTTCAGTAAAATGTATTTATATTTAATTGTAAAGAAAGAGAATTAGTCAGTTCTCTATAGCTCTGATACAGTACTTTAATCATAGATTTTATTATACTTTTTATTCCCCTTTATAAATAGAATAACAGATATCCAGTATATGTTTCACTTCTAAATGAAATATATATATATATATATGTTACAGTTTATTTCCAAAATTAGTGAAAACCTGAATTAACTAGGGAAAACACTTTCTAACTGAGTACATTAGGCAAAACGCTTTCAGACTGACAGCGCTCTGGAAAACCCATTTTCCCAGGTGAATTACGGAATTTTAATGGTTTATGGACTAAAAATTGGGAAAATAGATTTCTTGAAAAATTACAGTTGTTAGATAAGAAACAAAATATCTTTAATGTTATAAGAAGTCATGAATACGGACGAGGGTCAGTTGCATCCACGCCAACAACTATCAATCAAATTGATGGGCGAGTTGAACCAGAATCCTTATATTGCTCCCCCTCTGAAAATATGCTAACGCTGGCCCCTTACGAGACCCAGAAAATTATCGGTGGGTCCGGCCACCGCTGTAACGGGGGCCCCTCAAAATTACGTTACCACTGACCCTTTGCAAACCCCCACCCCACCAAAAAAAAAAAAAAAAAATTAATTTGTCATATAACATATCGTTGAAATAATGCAAGAATTTTTTATAGATATAAAAATTATTGTCTAACAAATCAGTCAAAACCCGAGTAAATCGGGTGTTCCCTAGTTAATTCGGGTTTTGCCTTGGGTTTTCACTGTAACATATATATATATTTATAAAGGATCTAACAAAATAAAAGGTAAAAATTAAAGCACATTCACTTCTGAATAGTTATATCCGTGCGACAACTACTTCATAAACTGCTGATATAAATGAAGCTATATAGGTTACATTTCATTATCACAAGATTAATAAAGAACAACTCAAATACATTGCAGAAGCGAATTTTGTATAAAAAGATCCACTTTCAGCCTTTGGATATTAAAATGACTTTTTTTTTTATTTTAGGTGTGATGGGTTAATTTTGTTGGAAACTTATACAACCCTGAAAGGTGATGAACTTATAGGCCGCCTTCCACAGTTTCTGAATGTTGTTAAGGAAGTAACTGGCGACCCTTCCTTTTCGATGTTCAACCTTTCTCTTAAGAGTGATTGGACACCAAGCAAGCTTAAAATAGGGAATAATTGTGTGGATGGGGCTTACAGAACAATTGTTAGTACATAACTATCATCCTTTGTTTCATGTAGTTCAGTTATTGCTGTAAGACAGACATTCTAGTTAAATTTTGTTGATAATTAATATGAGGGTTCGTACAGTTTACGAATATTTTTAGATGCTGTTACTATTTTTCTTCTTCTAAAAATTTGCAATGTTTAAGTTCTTTTTTAATTTTGCTGTCTTTCACTCACAAAATAACTCAAAGATTTGGACTTACTGCCTTGCAGAAACTATTTTACAAAAAGTGTACTTAATTTTTTTTTTTTTTGGATCCAATGTTCAGCATACTGATAAAATATACAGTGCAGACTGTTTGCCCTTTGCTTTTTTTTTTTTTTTTAAACAGATGTTTTTGTTAAATTTATCTCGAGAGACAGAATTGTTGCTACTTTTTGTAGCATAAAATACTTCCTCAGTCTAATTTTCATTTGTATTGTTTTCAACCATTACTGTGATTCATTTTATAGTTCATCCTGAAAAGTACTTATTTTATTACAATTTTGGGACATATTTCATAAAAATCAGGAAGCATTTATAAAATGTGTGGTAACTTTAATCTTTATCCTTTTGAATTATTATTTTACCACATTAAATTCCCTGTTAAGCGAAAAAAAGAAAAGACCTATGGGTGAGAGCTACAATTTTGACTAGATTGCTTCATATTTTAATAGATGCAGGATTTCATGTACTTGCGTTGTTGCTAATACTTTTTTTTTTTTTTTTTTTTTTTTAAGGGACATAGGCGTATGAGACAAAATGATGATGAAGACAAAATTTCGGTCCATTTTATGGCCCCTTCTCAAAATCACAATCAATTAAAACAGCCCTTTACAATTGATTGTTTTAATTGATATAATTATTTTAATTGATTGTGTTAATACAATCAATTAAAACAATCCTTCGTTGCCATTTTAGCGTATAATTTGTTTTTTAAATTTATCTTAAGATGACTCACAAAAGTTGATATGAAAATTCACAAAAATGGCACCGGAGAAAAAATTCCTGGAACGACCCCCCTGAATATGCAATTAACACCTGCTTTTTAGCTTATTTAATTCTATTTTTAAAATTTGAGTTGTGTTTAGTTCACTTTTATTTTGTGGGGAGAAAATGTTTATCTTTATTTTTCCTGATCTATGAAATGGTCTAATGAAGTAAGTCCAAATTAATTGTTATTCTGTTGATTTTAAATTAGTGTTTTTGTCATCTCACCAATTTTTATATAAGATTACTCAGTTTGTGACATTGGTTTTATTACGTGTATGCATATTTATGCATTAAATTTCCAATTTGTAAATCATACTATTTTACATATGCTCTTGCTTCATTTTGATATCCTTGTAGGCTTTGTTGTTATTATAAGGACAATAAAAAGTAGACTTTAAAGGAAATGTAATATTGTTTTAAATTATACTACAAACAAAAAATATTTCTAAATTTTTAGATAATAACAACATCACTTGCACTTTATTTATTTAACCTGACCTTAGACAAATTAGTAATTTATAAGAAATGGCCTTCTTTTAATTTATACTTAAATTTTGAAGTATGTTTTCCTGCAAAATGTACGAACCCTGTAATTAAATATATATCATGATGTAATACTGTAGAATTAATTTGTTAGAAATATATATTAGCCACAGTTATGGATAAGAAGTTATAAAGCTGTAGAGAGTAAAAAGAGTTACCTATGCCCTGTAGCATTAGTGGTATAAAGTAAATGTTTAGAATAGTTTGCAGTACTTATACCATTCACAGTTCAGTTTTTCTTTTTTTGGAAAATGTGTTTATTTCTGTCTTAAGATTTACTATTGAATGAATGCCATAAAAATTATTTTTACATGTTTTGCCACCTTATAAGTTTTAAAATGTTTACATACAGTGTAAATAATTGTTACTATTGTGATAAAGCAGTATTTCAATTTTTAAAAATATTTAATAATGGAACCTGTTTTATATATATTTGTAAAGAAAAATCCATTTCTATGTGAGAATGTTTAGACTTTCCTTAAAATGGTAACATTTTAAATTATTACAATTATATTTTTCTCTGTGAAATATATGAACAATCAAAAGTTTGGTGTAAAATTGCTCTGGTTGATATCTGAAATAATACATAGGTGTGAAAATTATCAGAATAATTGAAAAATTTGCACTAAAATCTTATATTAAAAAAATAATATACTATTAAAAACATATCGATGCATTTAATATTCAGTGTGCATCCCCTTGTTTTTTATTAAAGATTCAATACGAATCTTGCCTTTCTTTGTATGAGTTTTTGGCAATTAGGTTGTGTTTCGTTGTTATGGTGGCAAATTCAGACCATTCCTGTTTGTGATGTTGCATTTCTTTAGTGTTTTCTTTTCAATGGCCCAAAGATTGTCTATTGGGTTCATATCTAGACTGTTTTCAGTGTATGAAAGGGTTTTTATATTTTTCTTTCATCAAAAAATTTGGTCACAAATTTTGCTTTATTGCATAGCGCTCCATCAAGCATGAATATGAAGTCTCCATTTGTAAACCAGTCTTAATTATGGAATTAGTCTTTGTTCCAGCAATTTTTTATACTGATACTGGTTCATCATGCCTTCTACAATGTATAAACGTCCAGTATCATGAACAGACATTACATTCCAAACCATTATTTTGGTAAGATGTTTAACCGATTGTGCTATGCAATTTTGGGAAAATTCTTCACTGGTACTTCTCCTTGCATACTGACTGTTTTCTTCTGATATCATAAACTTTGATTAATCAGAAAAACATACCTGAGAGATAAAAAGTACTTTAAAGTATGTAATTTGTAGAGAAATATTCTTATAAAGAAATTTTTAATCATATTTATAAGCAATTCTGTATCTTTAGTCAGTATGGGAGGGGGGAAAAAAACATGATTTCAGGAAAAGAAATGAACTACTTGAATTCAACTGATATTAATTGAAAGAAAATTAATACTTCCCACTTTTCTCCAGTCATTTCTCAATTGTTCTTGCACAACTTTTGCCCAAGAAAATCTCTTCGTTGCCATAGCAGATGTGATTTCAGCCTTTTTTCAGGACAACAAGCACTGAATCCAACTGAAGACGAATTTTATATGGATAGAAGAATCGCATTCATTTACTCCATATGCTTGAAGAGAGATTTTTAGTCCATGCCTAGTTAATCTTCTGTAAGATTGAACAATTTGAATCAATTTCCATATTCACATTATAGAAGTCCATAGATCTTTTTATTCTACACACAGATGCTTGAGAAATTTTTGCTTTTTTAGTGATTTCGTGTTGTAATAGTGATTTTCATGAGTGAGAAACTTGATCACAACTAGTTTTTTAGGATAAATCACTTGCTTTATCCATAATCACGCAATAATTCTTTGACAAACGAAAAAAAAGCTACCAGTTTTAATCAAAGTTGCAAAAAGAATTGTTTTGACAATAAAATAATACCAGGGAAAACTGAAGAAAAGAAAGAAAATACTAACACAGAAAAAAGATGGTTTTTAATTTGTTTGTTAATCAAGCAAATTCTTTATGCAATGCAAACAATTTGATTTTTAGATCAACTATTTTTCTTTTAAAAAATTGGCAACATTTAACAAAATTATCTCCCCAAAGCTATTCTAAAGGAGTGCAAATTGATTAGACCAATAAAACAAATAGCCTTTTGTGAAATATTGAAAGTATATATACAAAATAAATTTTAAAAAAAACGGAAAAAAATCACAGTTATTCAAATAATTTTCACACCTCTGTAGTTGTTAAAATATAATTTATTATATTATAGAATATATGCTTACTGCTTTTCCCAAAATTTTGTTGATTCCTCTTAATTGTCATACTATGCAGTCATATATTTTGGCATAGATATTGTCATGTGTATTTCCATGTTTTTGTGTGTAACAAAATGTAGTTGTTGTCTAGACTGAAATTAAGTTATTGAGTTTGTGTACTCATTGTGTGTCAGTTAAGAGATAGATATGCATTTTCATGAAAATACAAATACTTATTTTGTTCTCTTTTTATTAAAAAAAATAATAATGACGAACATTGATTTTTAAAATTTGGATGTAGGGAAAATTGAAAGGGGGTGGGTTTTTAAGTTATACAGACACATAAAATTGAATTATGCTGTTTAAAAGTATTCTGTTAAGTCTTATATTTGCAGTATTCTTTTCAATTTAATAGAGTATTTCTATGTTTAAGTGTTGTTGAATTTTGCAATCTTGTATTAGATTTCTGTTTAAGCATTTTTTATTGCAAAGTTGAAGCAAATTTCTTTTTTGTTGTAATATGAACTTACGATATATTAAACAGAATTTCCCATAGGCCTACATTACAATATTTATATTTTCTTGTTACTTTTGCTAAAAACTGCTGAGATCAGTGAGATGAAATGCAGTGCTGTATAGCCCAGCTTATAGCATATACTTTTAATTAAAAAAATAAGATCTGTATTTTGGGGTGCACATTATACTCTGGATATAAAATAGCAAATTTAAAAATATGGAACAAATGAGCTTAAAAAAAAAAAAGGAAAAAAGGAAAAGAAATTCATTTTTGCATGACTTAAAAATCTACTTATTTAGCAGAAATGGCATACAGTATGAACTTTAAAAAGTCTGTCATTGGATAGCATGAAAAATGACTTTAATTATTTTAACTGCACTCTTTCATAAATTTCTTTGTATTATTCGTTAGATGAGTGATTTGTAAAGAAAGTGATGTGTATTATATTGAGGATATGCATAAAAATTAAAAAGTATAGTTTGAAGTTATAGGTTGGTATATACAGTATTTTAAGATGGAAGAATTTCATTAATAGTAATGCTAAATATTTCTCCTGAACTTCTTAGAGGAATATTGAAATTACAACCCTGCATGTAAGGTGTAAAGATTCAAAAAAGTTCTTGAAATTTCTATATTAAAATTATTTTACTTACAGCAGCTTAAGCTAAATGACATACAAAAGAGTGTTCAATTGAATTAATACAACTATTCCAACTTCTAAACTGTTATTCAGAACACTCCTGGAACACACTTTTAGAAAATTCTTTTAACTGCCTCAACAGATTCTCTCTGAATTTCGGAAATGTTGCTTGCCCCTTCACTATCATTTTGGCCATCAGCACAACTCGTGCTTAGCAAGAGCTAAAGCAAGCCAGTAAGGCAAATGATAAATTGGCTTGAGGTGTGTGACTTAGTAGTCTTTATGACTAACGATCAGGAACATTTCCGCAAATTTTTTAATGAAGTAGTGTATTTATAAATTGTTCTTTCAATACCATAGCTAAGAAATGGCCTTTTTGACAATGAAGCCTGAGACAGATAAGAACCCATATTGGCTGAGACTTTAACAGTGCATGTGTAATTGTGTACATACTAGAAGCACATAACACACTCCTAATTTATTTGAAATATGTTGGCTCTACTATGAGTTCAATTAGTAGCTAAATAAAAACTTTAACTTTTTTTAAGCTTAAGGTTGTAACAAACAAACAATTTTTTAAAGTTATGATACCCCAAAAGCTTAACATGCTTTTTGTATTAATTTACAGCTTATTAGCCATCAAAATATTCAGTGAAGCACCATTTATATGTTTCTCGTTTTTATCATTTATAAGTTTTTTTTAATGGTCCCAGCAAAATCCATTGGATTTTAAGATTAAGTAACTTCATTTATACGTTTTCCTGAAATCGAAAACTTCATTTATACATTTTTTAGAACTGAAGAGAAGATGAGCTTTGACAAGTTCTAATTTTTGGTAAAATGATAATTAAACAGGCACTTTTAACTGTGTACGATAAGCCTTTTACTGTGCATTCCTAAGCAGCCATACAGCCAAAAATTACAAAATATTTTGTACATGCGAAATGAATGTGAATACAAATAGTAGCTGTACATTAAATTCAGAATAAAACTGTTAGTATTACATGCCTATTGTTGTATTTTGTTTTCATATAGTAATATAAGATGCAATATTTTAATTTAAATCTGATTTTTTAAAATTTTTGGTTGTTATGAAAATGTACATACCTTTGAGAATTTTGTTTATACATTTTCTCCTCCCTAGTCCCTTGAAAAAGTATAAACGGTGCTTCATTATAATAAGAATATATAATTGTGGTTGTGTTAGCATTGAATCTGTTTAGTAATGTACAATGAAAATTCTCATTTTGTTTTTAAATTTCTGACCTCTACCACCTTTTTTTAGATCTGATTTAAGTATTTGTTAGTTTATTTTACATATTTTTGTAACTTTTTATTATTTTTAGTCTGTGATTATTATTTTCACACTTTCTTTGTGTGTTGTATTCCCCCGGTGTTCATTTATATGTTCTGAGAATGTTATTGACTGTAGTAGTTTTGTGTTGCCCAATGGTTTAATAGTAAATGTTTAGTAATGCTTGATGTAATTTGAGAAGAAAGCAAAATATATGTATTGCATGCTTATGTTGGCCATTCTCAGTAACATTTCAAAGTGCTCCTCATACTTCTCAAAAATTTTGTTTTCTTTTGTTTTTCTTTTCTTTAACTTTCAAGCACAATGCATGAACATCATTTTTCTTTTTACTATGTTGCATCATTGGTGATTTTTTTATTATTATAATAGCATTTACAGTGTTTCTTGGAGGTTTGTTTTAAAACTGTTAACTGTATAAAGAAAAGTTGTAAGAAAGAATCATTTACCTCCTATAGCTGCTATTTTGTGAAGTATATAGTTACATATTCCCCGCCTTTTTCTCCTCAGGTTTTTTTTTTTTTTTTTTTATTTTTATTATTATTAATATGGAGAGGGAAAATTTGACGTATTATTTTTTTTAATCTCTATTTTTCAACTTCTTAGAATGTAGCTTTAAAAGAAGCACTCATGGAGCTAGTTTGCATCTGCTTCTTGAACCTCTACCCCCCTCCCCCCCAAAGTCAAAAATTTCAATCCTGAAATAAATTTTTTGAAATATCTAAATATTGATTTTCTAAATATATTACTTTTTTATGAAGATAAATTTTTTAGAAAGATTAAAAGAGAGTGAAACAAACAAACCTAAAAAAATTGTGAGGAAGAGCTTAAGGCTTTTATATTGTTATAGAAAAAAAAAAAAAAAAAAAACTGGCAGTGTTTTAAATCTCAGAGTATTAGTCAAAAACTGCAGTTTCAGTATAATTTTTCTTCCGTATAAATTTGGTTCAGTTGAAAATTTCCATAGCACATGTAAAAATTGTCTGCTTTTAGATGTAAAATATTCAAAATTTAACCATAATGTATTGAATAATTTTGTTTTCACTCTCATATTCATTAACTGCAAATTTTTGACAGGTGTTTAAAAAACATTCATCTCTTATTTATTTTATTGTAGTTGCAACCTGTTTAAAGAAGTTTGGGTCATAAAATCTTTAGTCAATCTTAAATTTCATGAAACTCATTTATTATATATAAATGAGTGTCATTAGAGAATTGGATGAATATTCATATTATGTGTTGTAGAAAAGGACTTTCTTCAAACTTTTTATAAACAGATTTCCATGACAATTAACTCAACTGTCTTATCACAGGTTTTGTACTTTATAAGCACAGAAATTCACTGTTTTTGAAACTGGTCTGAGAGAACTGCAATAAAAATTATTAAAATGGTAAATGCCTATAAAATTTAAAGTAAAGCAGAATGAAATTAAACAATTTTCATGCTTAATCGGTCAAAAAATTCTCTACCCCAAAGTATCTGAATAATATTTTTCATTTTATTGATGCTGTTGTTAAGTTTTTCAGCTATATTTACATTTTTATTGATATATACACACCTTCATTGCAATCTTGCCCATTTTTTAATGCTTTTTCAGCATTTTATTTTATTTATTTGCCTATTTATTTTCTAATCCATGCTTTCTTACATGTTCCCCCTGAAATATTCCAAAGTTTCAACATAAAAAAAAAATGCATAAAAACAAGCATGCTTTTATTTTTATGTTTAGTGTTGATAATTGTTGGTTTTTAGTTCAAGGCATATTATTGTTACATCTCTGCCCTCAAAAAGTGTAGCATCACAAACCTCCTTTGTTATTTCATATGTTTGAATATATGAAGTTTCTGAGCAGAAACAGTGAAACATAGACTAAATTTAAGGATGTTTTAAAAGAATAGATATACGAGCAGTTGATAAATTTTCTGCATGCTGCATCCAGTATTATAGATGTGATATCCAAATTCTATGCATTGTTCAATACACAGTGTGTAAAATCAATGGAAAATTCTATTTACTGAATTATATAAACATATGTACAGTAGAGTCTTGGTTGTTAGTTTCCCATAAATTCTAGTTAGCAAAAAAAATCAGTTTAGCTCCCAAATAATGGCCATTATACAAAACACATGAAGTAATTTTTTCGCACCACAAAATTCATTTCTATAGATGCCCACACAGACATTTCTGTGCAGTGTTCACATGCTTTGGCAATGGCACTATATTGCTTCATGGAAACAAATCAACGTGTTAATACAAAAAACAATTGACTTTCCAATATAGCACATGTGCTCCTATCATCAGTTATGTGATAACATATATTTCATTGAAAAATGTACTTATATGTACTCAAATCACAAAAATTGCTTTCTTTTTTTTTTTTTTTTTTCCATTTTATTTGTTTATTAAATTTTATTTCGATAATTCAGGGCAAGCCTGGTCTCGTCCACCTCGAATTATTGAAACTCTACTGTATTCCTTTTCCCTGCTTCTAGTTTGTGAATAACTGTATGAAGAACAGTTTACTTAGTTTGATAACATTATTTTAGATTCAAGCGCTGAACATCTAGTCTGTATTTGTTATGTCTTTAATATTGTGAATTGGTAGCTTAGATTGTATCAAGTTCCAAGTGTTTTTTTTTTTTTTTTAACTGAACATGTTATTTATGAAAAAAAAAAAAAAAAAAAAGAAATACTTTGTTAATTTATATACCTAACTACCTACCAATAGAAGAGGTAGTATTGTATTCTTAGAAATGTTTTGCTGTGTTTATTTTGGAATACTTGAACTGTTCACTGTTTTTTTTATTTATTTTCCTATTACATGACAATCTGCACTAGTCCATCATTTATCTTTTTAAAGCAATGATTAACTTGGATCTTCATGCTAATATGTCATGAACAGGATTCCTGTGATGTTATGTTTTTACGTTTTTATTACTGAAATTAATTTTTTCTCTTTTAACAATAATAGCCAAGTAATATCAAAATTATACCATTTTCCAAAGATAATGAGAAAAATTGCATAATTTTTTTAAAGGCCTTAATTTCTTATTCCTTTTTGAAAATGTTTTCAAGAGGCATTCGTTAAATTAAGTTATGACATTGTTTCTCTAGCATCTCGTGGAATACCCTTAAAATTTTCATAAAAAATACATAATTAAAATTATTTATACATTGTGGTATTTTTAACTGAAAAAAAACCAAGCTGAAATCCACAGATCTGATTTTAATGGTTTGTTTTTCTTTTGTATTTTGAAAGAAACCAATGAAGTACTTTTTCATGGAACAAGTTTATATGAATTTATACTATGCGACATTATTATAATACAATTTTTGTTGTAACTTATGAATAAGTATTATATTTGAATGGAAAAAATAACAAGGGACTTTTGATGTGATTATATTGCAGTTAAACTCTGCAGAATTTGCCCCTCAGTGGTTCTTATTTTACAGATTTAAACCTGACTTGGTATGTTTACCTATTTCATAATTATGTTTTATTATTATGTACTTATGTTATTTCTTTGTTACTTTCTATCCCAAGTTAGGTGAATCTGTATTTAATTTAAGATAACAGACTTATTTGTGTAATAAATCACTGAATATTTGTTTTATATTCATTTTTTGTGTGAATTATTCATTGATACACAATAATTTCGCTTACAGTTATTTTAATTTATGCAAATGAAATTTTTTTTACCTTTTTCTAACTTAATAAATAAACGTCAAGAAACAACGTATAATAGCATCAATACAAGGGCTTAATTTCTTATTCCACCAAGGGCACCAATATAAAATATTTGTAATTTAAATTTTTATATTGGTGCTATTGTTTCTTAATGCTTATTTATTACCTTCTGCACCAAGCTATGTTTGTGCGCTTATTAAACTTAGCTTACTAATCAAATTATTTTGACTATTAGTTTATGAAATGTTATTTTTACTCAGCTACTCTGACCAAACAACCCAAATTTCATATTTTTTCAAGATGTTAAACAGTGAATTAACACAAATACTTACGAGAGTTTATAAGACTCTTAATAAATTTTATCCTTTGCTAATACTTTTGCTTCATATATTTTATGGCTCATTACACTGGCAAAGCAATTTAAAGAAAGAAAAGTTATTCATTCTTGCACAGATTGTTGCATATATGTAGGGAATCCAATCCCACCCTGTTTTTCATTTCAGGGATTTCAAGATTGAGATTTGTTGATCCACTGGGATTGGCATTTCATTCAGCTTAGAATTCATTTAAAACTACCAACAGAGAAAAGAATGAAATTTTAAGCATTGTGAACTTTAACCTTAATAATGATAATTATATCCCCATTCAAGGCAATTTTTAAGTTTCAATTTAATTTTCTTTTTTTTTTTAATAAATTTCAGGTAAATTATACAATAGGGAAAGAAAATTATGCTAAAAATTATTTATAATTGTCATACCTCTTGAAAAAATTGGTTTTTTTTAAGTAAATATTCACTAAAATTTATCGAAGCGGCTAACACTGTACACACACACATGGTTGTACTGAATAAATCTTTTTAACAGTAAGGTACATATGTCAGTGATATTTGAAATGACGATGAAACTAAGATAAAGTTTAGCAGGGAAATAAAATATGGCCAATTACATGACTAAATCTGCCTTCCCCCCCCAAGTTTATGGCCTATGGTTTACAAAAAAAAAAAAATTAAAATGAGAAGCAATTAATTATTTGAGAATAAATATTTTAGGTCATTTCATAGCTAATAATATTTTATACATATACTGAAAATTTCAATAAAAATCTTTTTTTTTTTTTTTTTTTGTAAGTAAAGAAGTTATGGCACTAGTGAAAAGAAAATGTGAAAGACCATCCTGAGAAAAATGCATTTGAAGTTTTTACCCGATGTTAGTTTGCAGCTGGTTATGTGTTTTTAAATGGCTATAACTCCTCTTCCAAATGTCATAGGATAAAAAAGAAAACTGTTTTAGAAACAGAAATGTATAGTGTGCAAGATTTGCAAATGATTTTGATTCTTTAGCTGAAATTCGTTGTTTTTAATGTCAGGCAGAAATATGACCATTCTAGTCATAATGTGGATAATAATATACTTAGTTATTTCTTAGATGCTAAGAAAAGAAGAGCATAAAAGAGACTTATTTTGTTCTAGTTACTGTCTCAATTCTAGTTTCTTTGTGGTTGGGACAATCTGTGCAGCATTTCATTTTCATCCAGAGTTGTAGCATGGCAAATGAAGGCAGGGAAAGCCACTTAAATATTTGGCTAACAATAGATGAATATAAAGCTCAATCTTACATCAGCTAATTTAATTTGAAGTATGATATACTTTTTTGAAATAAAAGTTAAAAATTTTACTTTCAAACAGAATGCAGTACAATGAACATGAAATGAGAAAAATTAAAACTGCTCAGAAATGCCACATTAAGTAAAATTGAGAGTAACATCCCTGTGAACATCATTGTCACAAAATCTTGCCATGTGTCATTATGTATGGCATATCATTTAATCTTTTATGTCTCAAATTAATTTATTTTACAAAAAAGAAGTTTGAAACTCTTTTATGCAATAGTATTAGAAACCTCTCATATTAAGTAATGTTTATGTATTACAATCTTTTCATATTAAATTAAATACAAAAGTACAGAAAATTAAATCTTTAGTAAATGGTCTTACTAGGTCTTTGTCCTAGTAAGCAATTTTACTGGTAAGATTTTATAGTCCCGTCGGTGCATAAAGGGTTAAGAGAAATGAATGAAATAAAATCACTACAGATAAATAAACTAAATAAAGAACTACACTCTCATGAATTTACTTATATTTATAATTGACAAAGTCCGTATATGTAATACTCATACGATGTTCTAGAAAAAAAGGAAGGGAGAAGAAGAATTTTGTAAATATTACTATTGCAACAAAAGAAGAGTCGTGTTGGTGTTTGGAAAGAATTATGATAATGATAAAGAATTATGATTATATATATAACTGCACTGTTCAAAAATTTGAATGGAGTTTAATAAAAATTGAATAAATTTGAGTGGCGAATGGAGACAGTTACTACAATGTTTACGAATTATTTTGAGTGTTCCTGTAAATTATGCTTCATGCATGAATTTTAGCCTATGTTACTCAGGAATAGTGTAGCTTTCAGTGAAAAGATCTTTAGAATCGGTTCAGTAGTTACAGAGATGCCCATATAGCGTCATGTGCTAGAATTCTTTTGAGTGTCCCTGCAAAAGAACTAGTTATGCTGCATGCTGAAAGGTAGCTTATAATACTCACGGATAGCGTAGCTTTCTATCAGTGAAAAAAGTTTTCGAAACGGTTCAGTAGTTGCAGAGATCCCCATTCAGCGTAATTTAATTCTTACGAGTGTTCCTGTAAAAGAACTGTTCGTGATATATGGAGGATATGTTTGTGATATATGAAGAATATGTTAATTTTCAATACAGTGCGCACTGGTTATAACAGACCTGGGATATAATGTACTATCGATTATAACGTGCCTAGAAGCTAGGTCC
This sequence comes from Cheiracanthium punctorium, assembly GCA_038373885.1. NCBI lineage: Eukaryota > Metazoa > Arthropoda > Arachnida > Araneae > Cheiracanthiidae > Cheiracanthium > Cheiracanthium punctorium. Next base: position 145,159 of record JAWZYV010003719.1, on the reverse strand, counting down.
CGAATGAATTCCTATATTTATAATGTTATTTTACTTCAGTTAAAACGTACTTAACAAAAGTACGTACTTCGGCTATAACGTACTTTTTATACGAAAGCCAAAAAACTCTTTTTGCTTTTCTTAAGCATTTTATTTCCTTTTTCTCGGAAACTTCAGTACTTTCGAAAACACTCGCTGTCCTTTTTCAGATTCTCTAGCGAGATGAATTGTGTGTAAATGAAGGGAGCGATCTTTTATCTTTTTCTCCTGCTAGGTAGGGCTAAGAGCAAGACCACGTTTTTTCTTTGTCATTCATAAATGTAATTGCTTATGAAAAGCCCCATCTATAATGATTCTGATGATAGTGAAGAAGAAACAGAGGAGCCTGTACCAAGCATACCCGACGCATTAAATGCTGCAAAAACTTTATCACGATTTTTTTAATGCCGCATTGATGATTTAGAGACTCTACAAAAGTCTTATGGGTATCCAAAACGGTATATTTAAAGTAGCATCTGCTCATTTAAAACAAAAGAAAATGACAGATTATTTATCTCAATAAAAATTGTAAGTAATAAAGAATTTTCTGTTTTTTAATTTGATTTTTATAAAATCAGACCTGTTTAAAACGCATTTTACAGTGAAATTATGAGCCCACTTTCTTTTTTTGTGTAATATTGAATCTCAAGGGCGGTATTGCTTATAACGTACTTCGGCTATAATGTACTACTTTTTTAGGTCCCATGAGAGTACGTTATAACCGGTATCTACTGTACTACTACAGTCGATTGAACTTCTAAAAGTAACGCCGAATTGCCCCCATGCGTGCCAGTGGAATGTTTCAAATAGGGAGGTACTTTTTTGGGATTTTTCTTGGAAACAGTTGTACCATCAAAAAATGTTTTTTCATAATACCAAACTACTACTATGTTGATACTACATCTCCATGTCAATAGTTATCATGTGGGAAGTCTGCTTCAGCTGTACCAATGCTTCGAAATTGCGTAAATTAGCATTAAGGACCATGTTTGGGGCCCCGAGGGCCTTCAAAAATTTTTAACATTGGATTCACTTTATATGAAGAAATATAACTGCACTGTGCAAAATTTTTTTCTGTATCAGGTCAGAGCCAAGATTTAAAGCATTCTTAAAACTGTATTTTTTATGAAATTGGGGGGGGCTTATTTGGGGCTCTGACAATTTTCTATTGAATTTTATTTGAGATGTTAATATACAAGGTATATTATAGGATAAAATGAAAAAATTCTCTGAAGCACCTCTGAGCCAGTCACAGTCGAGACAATAAAATGGCAAAAATGGCCCTAAATTAATTCTACGTCACTCATCCGGGGTACTTTGACCCCCCCATAACTTCAATACTAAAAGAGGTAAATCAAAAATATTTCAGATTTGTTCTTTCCTTGGGTAAGGCAACACAAGAAAAAAAAAATCATGAAATTCTGAGACGGTGATAGGAACTTTTTTCTATTGACTTGCCCGATTTGCTATTGCAACGGCTCTTAATGTTAAAATCAAACAAAACGATCAACTTGTACTGTTCTTTCAAATCGAATTTTTAAAACCAGCTTGTGAGTCCCCAAGATAAGTGCTCCTCATCTTTATTATCCACAAAAATGTGGGGGTATCGTCTTGCTAGAGATTCTTTGTTGCCCACTTCGTATATGAAAGTGGATACTAATAATTAGAGCTGCACTATCAATGGATTTAACACTTAAAATTTCCATTCTAAAAATATTTTAAATTAAAGACAAATGTTGTCAATGCTAGTTTTCACAAACCTATAGAGATCAGGCAAATAGTTCATAAAATGTTCTATGGGAGTGTATTAGAGCCTACTCGCTTATTCATAACATCACAAGTTTTCATAAAAAAAGATGTTTATAAAAACGAGCACTGATTGTATAAAAAGCACACTAATATTTTAGAAATTTTGTTAAGGCTTAATTTTACATTGATCCCTCAATAAAATTACTAGAATTAATTCATTTTTGTGATTTCACATTAAAAACTGCAAACTTTTCACACTTAAATCAGCATTTGTAATATTTAAGTAAAAATAAATAAATAAAATATCTAATTTTATTTTATCCTTTTCTTAGTTGACAGCAAAGATATCTTTTACAAATTGAAGATGAATGACTTTTTAATTAAACTGGTCTCAAATTTCATAGATGATATAAATAGTGACAAATGTTTCGAGCACCACCTAAAAAACTATCGAACTTAATGAAAACATTAATATCTCTATCAGAGTGATCAGGTAAGTAAGTATCACACAGTGTTAAAAACTTAAGTTTTACTAAAAGTAAACAGGTAAGGGGGTACCCTTACCTGTTCTAAGGTATACCTTAGAACTAAGGTATACAAAATGTATTTGTCAATATATATATCTATACTAAAATATTCCTAGCTACATAAAATGTATCTGTCAATGTATTAAAAATGATTATACATGCATAAAAAGGTTAATATAAATAACCACAATACACTTTTAAAATAGTTAGAAAAATTATCTCCTCAGCCACGAACTCCCGAGAACACAAGGCATCAGTCTTGGGTCACAGCGGCGAACGAACCTGAGAAACCAAGAATCGTTCCATGCCGCACATCTCATTGGCCTATTTCTTCGAATGTGCCCTAAGCAGGGGCGTAGACAAGGGGGGGGGGTTAGGGGGGTCATAACCCCCCATGAGAAATTTTTGCCATACAAAATGTATATTCTTCACAACATTATTCACACACACACATATATATATATATATATGAATTGTTGTAGTCGTAACCCCCCCCCCCCATGAAAAATTTCTGGCTACAGCCCCTGGCCCTAAGGCATGTTGAAGAAGAGAAGTCTTCTTTCTGGAGAATGTTTCCGTTCTTGCTTAAATGATCTAGAGCTTCTTCCTCGGAGCACAAAAGACCTCTGAAAACATGGCTATCCAGAAATGTAGGATTTCTTTGGAAAGCCGTAACCTCTTAAACCTGCACTACGAAGAACTTCTGGCTGTATTCTTTTCCATTCAGTCCCTTGAATTTTGCTACAACACATCTACTCTTCTGCACCAACTCTCGGGAAAAATGGAAACTGAAGCCCCGTCTCCTCCTCAAACTCTTTGTATACTCTTTGTAGTCAGAGGAGGACGGGTCTCCAGCAACGCAGGAGAGTCTTCGTGACATCTGGCCGCGAGGCAAGTCAAACTTGTCCTCAAAGTCTGAGGCCCCAGGCCAAGCGCTTTTTGGGGGCCCCTATACACTCATACCTTTGATACGTATAGTCATAGGTTAAAAAATTTTTTTTGGACATACGGAAGAGGGGGGTAGGTTCAAATTCCTCTTCATCCAATAAATTTTTAACAATCACTTCACTATAAAATTTGAATGCTCAGAAGTTATGCTTCAGATGAAGTTACACAGTGACATGTGTAGTAAAATTGCATCTCTTTATTTACTATCATAAATGTTTTTATGCTGATTTTTTTCAAGAACTCACCTTTTGGGGGCCCTAGACCGAGGCCTAGTTGGCCTGTGCAGTAATCAAGGCCTTCTGAAAGTGGCGGCCTTCACGATATCGTTTCAGGTCTTCGAGGTCTGCCTCATCGCCTGAAGACTTGACCAAGCGTTCCGCCTTAGCGATAGCACTAGAGGGAAGGTCACTTGTCATCGTATCTCGGCTCGGCTGCCATCATTAAACTGCAGAAGCGCATTGTGAACAGAATAAGGAATTGTCCTTTCTATGAGGAGAATGCACTCTGTAGTGCGCCGAGTTACTAAGCCGAAGCTATATTTAAATCCAGCGTCAGCCATACTGACCACCTGTCTCTATGTCCCAAGTAAAAATGGCGGAACACGTCTGTGTTTTGTCTGTGCTCTGCTGTATCTCTTGACCACCATCCACTAAAGATTCAGAAGTCCTTGTTTCTGCTGCTTCCATCTAGTAGTTAGCAAGTCATTCAACGGCAGTTGATGTGTTTTCCTGCATTAATAATTGAATTATTAATTTTTAATATTTCAAAACAAGAAAAGTTTTTTAACGCTTAAATTACTAATAAAAGTTATGTGCTCAAAAGATAAAATACATCATTTGATTTAGTTTTGCCATACGTATTCTAATTGAAAATGTTTTTTTACTTGCGTACTTTAACAGTTTTAGTGACAATCCTCTAGGTTTACACAGTTATTTAAACTGCATTTTGAAGATTTATGTGTATTATTTTAGTGTCATCACACACCCTAATTCCCCACCCCCCCCCTTCTGTAGAAGAATTATGTAGGGTTTTTATTTTATTTCATTGTTCCTGCTATATTATTGTTTATTTAAGTGGTTATTAAATAAATGGAAAGTTTGGTTTTTTTACATTTTCATGATATTTGCACGAAGAAAAATTGCACCTTGCATGGCCGAGTGAGCTCTTGTTATTAAAGGGAATAGCAACGGTAATCTGATTTTGCAAACAAGGGGAATGGCCTCCTAGACACACGTCTGAGAGTAAACAAAGTTTGTCTGTGGATCAATAGAGCATTTCGACGTGACGTATCTCTGACGTCAGCTGAGTGACAGCTTCGCACATCGTTCTGCGCATGTTATTTCTTTACCTAAATGTATTATTTAGCAATCTCAGTAATCCCTATAAACTATGTGTAATCTGAGGAGGTTCATTGGGTTTTCGGATTACGAACGCAGCCCCACTGTGAAGAATGTAAACAAACTGCAGAATAACAAGCAACAGGCGTTTCAGGGGATCTCATGGCTGCGAGGGTTTGCGCACCCATCTCTGCCAGCCGCCTGCGAGCGGTGAGGTCTCGGGTTCGAATCCCGTTAACCCATGGTTGTCATTTCCACCCCCTTCTTCTGTGTTTGTACATCTGTTGTGCTCTATGTTATTAATAAATGTTATATGGAATTCATAAATGTCAAAACGGATATTCAGGGGTATAAGACCATCCTCGAGATTGCAGTCAGAAACCTCAAGAACAATTCAAACAAACAAACAAACAGGCATTTCAGTTTAGACAGCGATCCACGACTGTACACGAAAGAATGTACATTATTTATTTAGAAATATGGAAGAAATTTTAAAGCTGTCAGCAACTAATTAAACTCTAATTGCAAAATTAGATATTGTTTCTAGTTTAGGATTGTAGTGATATTTTTTCATGATTTTTAAATATATGGATAATTTGTCTCCAATGTAATTTGAAGCTATGATTATGACTAGATAGGTTTATCCTTAGATTGACATGAATTTTAGTGCATGCTTTCTGTGGATAACACTTTCTGGTGTGGTTTCTGTTATTAAATGTGCATTAGAATAAATCAATAAAAAACATGAAATAATTGGTTTGTTAATTATTTTTTAAAAACATATTTTGATTAAAAAGTCAATTTATACATTGTTTACAGAACTACTTTTGTACCAGTGGTTGGTTTATTAAAAAAATAATGATAAATAAATAAAACAGGAAGTTTCTTATGTTGAAACTGGCATGTGATGTGTTAATGTATGATTACTTATTGTTGCTTATGCTAAAAAAAAAAAAAAAAAAAAAAAAAAAAAAAAAAAAACACTGTAGAATCTACTTTTTCAAAATCACTAAACTTGGCTACCAGCCTTTTTATTCTTTTGCAGTATTCTGAATTAGGTATGGAGTGGAACTTAAATATCTTGAATAAATGTGTTTTTTCTATTAAACTGACACCCTCTTTTATTTCACCTTCTTATCTCAATTCTTTCTGTTGTTTCTTTGACTTCGTGAAATCAAGGTTATACTGTTGTTGTTCTCGTGTCCATGGACAGATGATTAAATGGTTAAACTGTACTTCGTTAAAATAAATCCTTATTCTTTTACCTAAAACTATTTCCACTCTGTTCTGCGTGGAGCTGATATTAGGATTAGAAATTATTCTGAAGATTTTTTGGTACTTACGTATTATCCCGGTGGTCATTTCCGACAAAGTAGGTATTTTTTCATCAAATGTGCTGGAAACGATTGCCAATCCTATTCGAAACCATTAATAATTTCATGTGATCGGCACTTATCTTAGCGAGAAATTGCTTGTCTTGTTTGAGTGCCGGGATAATACATCAGTAGCAATTTTTCTATGAATACTGTTCTTATCTGCTGTTTAGATTCAAGAACCTAAATCATTTTATGCAGTCAAATATTGTCAAATATGATGCTTTTTTTTCTTTCAATTTTTTTGTAAATAACTTCTAAAGTAATTTAAATTGGCTGACTGACATCTGATTTTTTTTAATACAGTAGAAGACCCAAAATCCGCACAGCTTGGTTCCAGACCTTGTGCAGATTTTAGAATTTTGTGGATTTTGGGTCATCATAGGAAATTTATTCTATTTCCCTCAACGCACCCAGAAAAAAAGAAACAATAAAGATCACGAGAAACAAATCATGATACTTATAATCAGAATCATGATATAAAAATACAGAGGGATAATACAATATACAAAATTATGAGATTATAGTACAACTTACTTAACCATGTATATTCAATAGTAGTTTACGACTTTGCAATGTTCTAATTATAGGTTGTTTTTTTGTTTTGTTTTTTTTTTTTCATTTCATTATTTCCTGTTTTGTAACACAGCTTTGCTGCTCTACAAATCAGAGATATTTCTTTCTCAGAGCCTAACCTTCATTAAATGTTATTTTATCAACTTTTTGATAATCCTCACTTGTTACTGTGTCAGAGTCTGTGTCATGTGATCATAATTGACTGTTAATTATGTCACTGTCAGTGATTTGAAGGATATCAATGGTACCATAAGAGCTCACAAACTCTTAAAATATTTTTTTCAACTGGGAATAGCTTATTTAGCTTTACTTTGTGGTTATAGTGTAGTTTTCTGAACTTGCAGCTGGCAGGGCAGATTTCATTGTTTACATTGAATAGACTGTGCGGATTTTAGAACCTTGCGGATTTTGGGTCTTCTACTGTATCTATCGCTTGCATGTAGTCTGGTTCCTGTGTAAATTATGTGAAAACATATTTTCAAGTAACACTGTAATTTACGATGTTGAAAAAATATTCTCTTACATACAATCATCATGGAAGAATATAACTGTAAAAATCTATATACTACTCCTTTTATTATGATTTTTTTTTTTTTTTTTTATCAAATCATTGAACTAATAAATCTGATATGGGCACCACATGACTTCCTTGTACCTCTATTAAACCAGAAATATTTTCGGGGCACTTCATCTAAACTTATTTCATTTGAAAGAGACAAAATACTGCAATTCTAAAGTTTATCGCCAAGCTGAGTTCAATTTTAAAGATTTGTTTCACTTAATTGGGCAATATTTTGACAAAAGCCAATAAGCTTGCAATAGCGAGATTTCAGTCACAGATGAAACAGTTATTCATCACAGCTTTTTAATGAAATGAAGGTATCTATAGACCCTTAATATATTTTAAGTCTTTTGAGTGACCCTGTAAATAAATTGCTCAGTCCACAGCAATCAAAAGCACAGTTAGATGTTACAATAGTTCTAAATACAAAATTTCAACATTCTACAGTTAAAAGATTTAGGGTCATGCAAAATGCATAATTATTTTTGGTGTTAATTAGCGATATTTTGGATGATAAACACGGTGGATGACAAATAGCGAGATTCTGTGCATGGACCAAACAATGAATGACTACAGACATAACATATTGAAGACAGTGAGGGGGAGAATAAGGGATCACAACACACACACCCTGAAATTTTTGCAATACAAAATGTATATTCTTCACTTCCTCACCACACACATGTATACATATATGTGAGTTACAACCCCTCCCATGAAAAATTTCTGGCTACGTCACTATTTGAAGATGTCTATAGACATTAATGTATTAGAATTCTGGTAGTTGCATATTATCCTGATAGACATTCGTGCCATATTATTTTTTCAGTAAATGTGCGGGAAAACTGTAGCCAATTGTATTCGGAACCATCATGATTTCATGCAGCCTGGATTTATCAAAGCGAAAACTCACTCGTCTTGGCAGACTGCAAGGATACATGCATGTACCAAAATTCTTTTGGGTGGTCCTGTAAATAAACTCTCCAGTAGATTGAAATAAAAAATCTAGGTGTACAACTAGATGTTATAACAATCTTATATATAAAATCTCAATCTTATATATAAAATCTCAGCAATCTACGACTAATAGTTTTTGAGATATGCGAATGAAATATATACATCAAAAGTTGCCAAGTTTGGAGACTTTTGACGCAGTTTTTGAGGGAGGTGTCTGATCGTCAGCGGACCATTATCCAACCATATGGTAAGATGTTATTCTGCTTGAAATGAATGAATGTTTCTAAAACTGCCATTGGCGGTAATTTGTTGGAATTTTTCTGAGTGCTCCTGTAGAACTGTAAATGATAAAGATACCATTTTTGATGGCAAGATTCATTTTGTAATCCTTAACAACATATATCACTTTTGATTCATTTGAAATAACTTAATATTTCTAAATTACACTTTAGTGAATTTCTGCCCATAAAGCATAATGTATGGATGTAGATGTTACAACAATCCTAAATATAAAATTCAGTGGCGGCCCGTGGTCAAAACTGTTAGTGCAGCCGGAAGCATATGAGCCCCCCCCCCCTTTCCTCCGGACAGGATTGGAAAATCTTTTGTTACTGAATTCGAAAGCTCGCGGATTAAGCCCTCACCGAGGAAAAAAAAAAAAAAAAAAAAAAGAAAGAAAAAAATGTAAGACTTCCTATTTTACTTCCATAAAATGGACATAAATTTCAACCAGCCGGTCTTATCCTCAAAATTGCATTAATCCGTGTCTGATTCGAAGTTTCCTTAGAATTTTCTTTTGTAACGATAACTTGAGAAGAAAAGAAAAAAAAAGAAAACTTACTTATTTTTTATAAGTCAAATCAATCCTCCTTTCTTTTAAACATGCAAATCCGTCACTGATGTCCCCATAAAAGGCGTTGTTTTAATTCAGATATCAATAATTTTAAAAGCTCTTTAAAATTTCCCATGTTTAAAGAATTTTCTTGCTCGCCATGTCCTCTAAATGCCAGTTCTTGCTTACTTAAAAACAATACTACTTTGATGGGTAATTGTCCATTCATAAGCGTCTATTCAGGCTTACCTTCTTGATAAATTCAGCAGTATAAAGTTGAGAGTTTTCCAAACATATATTCTCCTTGCCCCCTCCCTCCTTCTCGTGCGAGCCAATCAGTTAGTCGAGTTCTCAAGTTCAGCCGCCGTTAAAAAATCTTTCATCGGCTGTATCAGCTGCATACTCCCTATGATGGAGAGGCTGCTTACGTAGTCGTTGTCATGGCAACGGTGCTGCCAATTTTCTTTTCAGCGCTCTGGGCTGAACCAAAGATTTTACCAATTGAATTGCGGGAAGATTAAAATGCTTTTTTTCTGAATGAGCGATCCGGCCACAATACGTTTTTTTGTGTTTGGTTTTTTTCGGAGATTTTTTTAATTTACCATAGGAATTCCACAATTCTAATCTGAATTTAGGAAAATTAGTAGAATAAATTATTTTAAAGTATGTGCTGATAATTTCAAGTGCAGCCCGGCTGTATTTGCTGTATCCCACAAGCCGCCACTGATAAAATTTCAACATTGTACGACTCATACTTTTTAAGATATGCGAGTTACCTACATACACACATACGTACAGGCGCCAGGAAACACTGATCAAAATGGTCTAGCTGTCAGTCAGAATGCTAGTACATGAATTTATATGAACATACATGCATGTGTACAATGAGATGTCAAGCAAAAACTCAGTAAATTTAGAGGTAGTCAAAATCTGGATACCAAATTCTTTTTGCGATCACATTATTTCTTTGTACGTCATACAAGGAAGTAAAAATATTAGTGTAGACACACACACACACGTACAGTGCCCCTAGAAAGTGATAACATGCTTTAATTCTTTATCTATTAAAGATAATTAGGCAGTATAAATTGAATAAATGTTTAAAATAAGGTTTAAAAAAAAGACTATGTTAAGAGAAAATTCCTCTTGTTAATTTTCACAGAGTTACACTTTTTAAAATTTCTTAAAACTACCTTACAAAAAAATTCCTACAAAATAAAATGTACCCCATGCACAAATGAGGTGATGTACAAAATTTCAGCCTTTCATCATATAACGTCTTAAGGGATATCTATAAACAAAGGTGACTGGGGTCTATATTTGAATGTAAAATATTCTTTCATAATATCTGTATGACCCTTAAAATGTGATTGTGATTTTTTTCCTTTCAAGAGCTACTGAAAATTAGTTTAAGTCAGTACTCATTATCTTCATACCTTTGACACTTTTCAGGATATAATTCTCAAATTTTGTACATCACCTCATCAGAATATGGCATACATTTTACCGATTGGGGATATTTTTGTATGCGGGTTATATACAAAAAGTGTAACTTTTTGGAAATTAATGAAAGAAATTTTTCAATGAGAAAACATTTAATTGCTCCAGGGCTAGCAGCAATTTCTAGCAAAAAAAGGTGCCGGAGCCTTAATATTCTTATGTTAATTCTCAGTAGCGAACTGCAAACCCCTGCAATATGGGGTTGGTAGCGCATTTAATTAAAATAACGATAATTTAAAGATTTTCCCATATAATAATTATTTCACAGAACAGTGATATAAAATTAAATAGTCGGAAATTAGCAGGAAGAAATATAAGCATTATACAGAAAACACCCAAATTCTGGTGGTCTCAGGACTCTCAAATCTGGTCGAGGTGAAGCGAATATGATTTGTCGTGTCTGCTAAAATCAGTTTGTGCTTGAAAAAGGGAAAATTTATGAATTAATGTACACTAGTGTTGGGCTTCAGAGCAAAGTATTCATGAGCTTTGCTGGGTTTTGCCTAATATGTAAAAATTCACCCTGAAAAAAGAAATACAGGGTCAGAGTTCCAGCTTTTGATTTCTGTTCTGATTCTAACTTGAAACAAAATTCAAAAATGTAATTGTAGAATTGTTTAGTACAGTTTTATGAGCTAACATTGCGAAACATGTTTTCCATCTTATAATAAAAAGGCAGAAGCTTTATGGAATTATAAATTTACATTTTGCACTCATGTTAACTGTCAATTTAAATAATTATGCAACTAAGTAAAGATTACATTAATTGGTCTACGTCTTTAATTTAGTTGATTTTTTGGATTATTTTTTTAATTCATATTCATACGTATTAGATTAATTACATGTACAAATATGTTATGCGATGCATATGTTACAATTTTTTATTAGTGGGATAACTGGTCTTATTTTACTGGCATTTACATATTTAAAAGAACACTATGATAAATAATAACAAGCAGTACATTTATTTTTTATAAAAGAAAAAAAAACAATCTGAATATATCGTAATAGGAATTTAAATAAACACTTCTTTAATATAAATATTAATGGAATCTGATGTTTTCTAGGGCATACAGAATATCCGATGAATTATAATTCAAAAATAAAACTTTATTCTTGCATAAATCTCGCAACGTAAGAAATAGAGATGGCGCCAGGGTTGCCAGGTCAAAATTTATGAAAATAGCCAAATGGCTTCTGAAAATTAGCCAAAAATAGCCAAACTGGCGATTACAGCGCCATCTTCAGGGTTTTTAATTAAACTTTGCAGAATTTGAAATTGGAATAGAGTATGGACATGTTTTCTTACATAAGGACGGGGGAGGGGGCGACATTCTTTCAAAATCTTTTAAAATATTTGTTCAAAAAATCAAAGAGAAACTTCTATTTTCTGCTCTTGAATTTCTTACATGTTCAGTCGTCAAAGAAAAACAAAATCGGTCATGCGAATTTTGAAAACAGGGGTCATACAGCGGACCGCAGTGCATGCTGGGTAATCTTGGCGACAGAAGGACTTGGCGATGTAGAATTCAACTAAATCTGGGAACCCAGACGTCGCCTTAGCCTAATTTCAACCGCATTTACAAACAAACAACACAGAGCACTCACTGTAAAAAAATGCTAGCTTACTAAAATGAAATTTGGAAATAATTTGTTCCAGTATTAAATTATACTTAAATGGTAATTCATTTTGTTATTTGACATTGCTATTATTATTAAACTGAATGGCAGTAAAACCAGCATTTAAAAATACGCATAATGTTATACAAAAATTTTGTGCTACAGCACTTAAAAAATTCTAACGTTTTAAGGACGAACTTTTTTATAGCATGCGATCGATGGTAATGCTTATTGTAATCATTGATTAAAAACTAATTAATTCCTTATTAATGAGGATAATAATTGTTGAATAAAATAAATTTAAAATTGCCATAACATTTACAAAAAACACACAGAACAATACCATGAAAAATTACATTTTTTTTTTTGGGGGGGGGGGGCAAAAACAGCACACAAATTGATTTATTGAGTATGGTAATTAACTGAATAAATTATGGTGTTTTGTTGAACTCAAATCGTCATTCAACTAAAAATAATAAGAATGATTTAATTTACAGAGTTTAATCCATGCTATTTAAATTTATTTGTCGTTTTTTTTTTTTTTTCTTTTAACTTGAAGCAGAAATGTTGGGCTCCTATATTTAGCAGGACACAAAATATGTGTTATCCCCATCTCCATAGAAGAATTGTTAATATTTTTTGTGTAAGTAATGTATTTAATGTGTTATGTATGCATGTAATTTCAGAGTACCGTACAGTGTTGCAAATAAGTTGTGGCAACTTCAGAAAATGCCTTGAGATTAACCCAAATATAATTTAAAAATTTCTCATTTTTAAAAGTTAAGTGCAATGTACTATTGTGAAAAAGTAATAAGACTTAGCCCTGAGCACAGTAGATTTGCTGTCAGCTTATGAAAATTCACACCATTTTCTGTTGTCAGCAGGCCTTGATTATTACATGGGCATATGAGGTACACATATCCCAAACACTGACTTTAGAGTTATGTACAAGGGTACAAGACTTAAACCAGCTATATATCTGCCTAGATGATGTGCTCGAGGTTGACAAAAACACACTGCCTGAGGTGGTGTTTAGCATAAAACATCACGGCTCAGCTTTTTTCCTAGCAAATGGCAAGCGCCATTCAAATGACCTATCTTACTGGCCGTTGTATTGAATACAGAGGGTGTTCACATATTTTTGTAACATCCAAATGCACAGTAATCCATAATAGACACATCAGGGGACTTGGGTGGAATGCAAGGGAATAGCTTTGATTCCAGTTTCATTTCTCATTTCATCAAAAAATAGAGCAGTAGATTTAGAGGAATGGAACTTAACACAATGAAGATTGTTTGGATAAAGGGATGGAATTTTTTCTTTAAAAATAGGTGTTAAAACATACTTCTGATAGTAATCCGAATTAATTTTGACATTTTTTTCTGCTTTCCTTATTGTAAGTTTTCCATTATAAGAAAATCCAGTAATAACCATAAAACCTTTAGAAAAACTTTCCTTGTTTTCTCTAAATCAACTTGTTAAGTCTTTTTCTCCTCTTTTGCGGTAGTAAATCGATCTTTTTCTATTGCAGTCGGATAAATGTATCCAAATTTCATCAATTATATCTACATATTTTCAATTTTCACCCACTAAATAATTTTCATACAACAATCTACACATAATCTTACCTGAGAAATATGTTTCGGCTTTAGGCGATGAAAATCGTGTTTTTCTGCTTTCGTTAACTTTAAATTGGATTTTATAATTTTGTTCACAGTTCCTACAGAGATATTTAAAGATTTTGCGATAGTTCTTTGGGTAGTTGGATTTGCCTTTAAAACATGAGATGCGACTTTAAATTTAATAAGAGGTGTACGTACCTTTGTTGGGTATGCATTTATTGCCTTTCCCCAGTGAAATATAAACTTTGACGTTTCTTTCCTTTCATATTAATTACGTCACTTATTTTACATTAGAAATATTAAAACCATGATTTTGACATCTTTTTTTAATAACTCAATAAGAGTATTTCTTTCGATAGTGCAAAACTATAGCCTTCGATCCATTGTTTATTTGTCAGTGACATTTTAAAGCAAAAAATATTTTTAATGCTGCAGACGATAAATAAGACTTAATACAATTTGATGCCAAACACATTTTTATTTTCAAATTAATATTTAGCTTCATGGAGAAAATAAAAATTGTTACAAAAATGTGTCAACACCCTCTGTACTACAGCTTCAGTAGCATCCAAAAATGACTAATCATGTAAGAGTCTTATACAGCAGAAGCAATTCCAAGTCTGGGTCCTGTAGGGAATTCAAAAATTCCCAATACTTATTCAACCTTTGGAGCAGTAGCTATCACAGGTATTCTGTCGGTATGCCTTTTTCCAGTTATATCTGATAAACCAGTAATATCCAAATTCGCTGATTGGGAGGGTGCTTTATATAAAAATATTTTTTAAAAGGCAGATATGCTCTATTAATATTTATTTATTTTCAGACTGCAATAACTTTAAAAAAAAAAAAAATTGTATGCCCATATCTGCACCTTTTTAGTATATTTTAGCCTACAGTACCCCCATTGGCAAATTTTAAGAACTATAATTTTTTATAATGCAAAAAACAAACCCTATTGAAATAAAATCATCGGTAATAGCCACACTTGAAAATAATAATTAATCATTTTTTAATGAATGTCTGCATGCTTTACAGGAAAATTCTAGCTAAATTAGGATTTGAGGAGTTAATTGAGTCTATCGGGTGATTATTAACATAAATTAACGTCAGTTGAAAAGTAATTACATTTTTCTCACTCTGGAGACACCTCCTTATTGCTTGGCAACAAATGACAAAAGTTTCAAATTGATATATCTCGGAAACTATTCCACTTAAGAGACACGGGATTTGTTTTATTAATTTTCTTAGGCAAAGAGCAACATTCTTCTAAATATAAAGGTTAGGAAAGGAGGGACCATATAAAAATTAAATTTCGTCTTTTAATATGTATACAACCTCCAGTAAAAAAATGCCAAATCTGAAAGCTACTCTTAATTTGAAAAACTTTTCTATGAAAGTATGTTTCGATCACTTACAGTTTAAAAAATAATCGCATTATCATCTAATTTGAATTGCCCGGTATATAGGTTATTAATATTTTTTGAAATACTTTAGTCTTTATCGCAATCGTAAAGTGGATTTTAAGTTTAATAATTTAAAAAATTTAATATAGGTATTGTTTAAGCATATATATAATTAAGTAAAAGCATATTTGGAATGAGTATGAGTATTATGAACAACTTTGCAGAAATTATATGATGATTATCTGATATTAAAATCATTAATCAGATAATCATAAAATAATTTTTCATTAAAAATGCAGTTAATTGAAACGAATAATTAAATATTTTAGATTACAAAGATATTTTTTATAGAAATTATCTGTTTTTATATTTATTAATTAGCGAAACAGCAAACAAAAAATAATTTATTGCATTTATGTTCAGAAGAATATAAGCTATTTTGTTTTTGTCAAAGTTGTTAGCTCTATCTCGACCGTGTTTAATTCTTTGTCTATATTTAGTAAAATAATCTTTCTTAAGAGGTTGGGAGTTAGAACGACAAAATAAAACCGTTTCAAAACCTTTCTTTCTATGCTGTTAGATGGCGCCACCATTTGAGAACATAAGCCGTCAAGTCACGTGGTGTCTACTTTTGTTTACATTTTGCTTCATTGGGTGTACGGCTGTTATTATATTATTATTTTACTATTCTTATTTAGTTTCTTGATTTTTTAATTAAAATTCAGCATATTTTGTTTTTATTTTTCTTAATCTATCAAGTAGTACAATTTTATTGTGTTATTTTATTAGCTGCTTATTCAAAACCAAGCCGGTAAATCTCTTGTTAAGCCTACTTAAGAAACCGATTTTTAAAATTATATTATATTTATAATGTATTATAAAAATACTAGAAATTGCAAAATTGGTAAGTAACATTAAACTGTTAATAAAAAAGATATACTGTTTATTGTGTTTAAAATGTTAAAATTTGGTGCTGATTGTTGATGTTTCCTTCACACACACCTCTGCTCTGCTGTATTTTCTATAATTTCGTACTTTTTGGCTCTTCTACGGATTTAGATATAAATTTTAAATGTTTACTTTAAATTTATTTATCAAAATATTTTTACATGTATAAATATTGGGCATTAAAAACAGATTTAGCAATTAAACCTAGTCTTTGTCTGTGTTTACTAATTCATATGAGTTTATTCTTTCTTTTTAATTATCATTCTACCTGTTTTTATCTAAAGTTTTTCATATCTCTCAACTACATGTTGTTTTGATGATTTTTCTGGTTTTTGTAGTGAAATTCCCTTCTCCCCCTCCCCTTAAACTTTCATCAGAGGCGCAGAGAGCCAAGTCGGGGCCCCGGGGGTAAAATCTTTGGGGTCCCTTTGCTATCCAGAAATTCTTTTGATGTCGTATTAGATCAATTATTTATTCCTTATTAAAATTATTAATCATTTAAAGAAACTTTAAATTAATAGCAATTGAAAAATAATTAATAGAATTAAAATTATTAATTTAAAAGGGTATTATACTTTAATAAACACCCATGCTCTAAAAAATACCAACATTTTCTTTTGAAGGTTTCGTTACCTCCTTAGAAAAACTGTATTTGAAACGTTAACATTTTTGCATTACATGTTTCCTCAGTATTGAAAAAATTAATATTTTTATGCAAGCTGGAAGCCAAAAAAAAAAAAAAAAATTCGGAAGGTCAAAAAAGTGGAAATTTCAAAATTTCTCATAGAAAGTCTTTTATCTTTAACATTTTGTTAAGGAAAATTCAAAATTTCGGAGGTTGGGTGGGCGCAGTCTCTACTCTGGCTATACTGGCCCTTTCTTCCACTATTTAACAATGTGTCTCGGGGGGGGGGAAAAAAAAAAAAAAAAAAAAAAAACACATTTCTTGTTAAATAAATCTTTTCTACTTTTAGTCATGGCAAACCGCTGAATAACACCATCTATGTCTACCTTTCTTGCAAAAGAAGACTCAATCACTAACACTCCTCGTTTTTGTCAAGTTGGTGGTTTATGCTCTAGCTGGCTTTTTGTAATTTCATTCAAAAATTAATGTGAAACATCAGGGGACATAATCTGAATTTGGATTTTTTTTTTTTTTTTACAAAATTGTCAACACACAATTAAGTATTACATAAACAGCAAAAGTGGGGCCCCTTCACAAGCTGAGGCCCTAGGGATTTTTCCCCTGCTCCCCCCCCCCCCCTCTCTGCGCCACTGACTTTCATTGCCTAGTGATCTTTGAAATGGTGTACTGAGTACAATAATAAAATTGAACTGATTGTTAGTAGGTTTAAGTGGGGTGAAATGGGTAAGAATGGGGTTAAATAAACAGTACAAAAAATAGAAAGATTCATATTAATTCATAGGTTTTTCCAGTTCATGTACATAAGCAATATTTTAAAACTAATGCATTTGATTTAGTGACATTATTTTAGTATGTCATGGCAGAATTTAGTTTCATATTCAACTGTGTCTATTGAGTATTAAAATTTACTTTCCAGTAGCATTTTTGTGATTCAAAATTCTTGAAATTTTAATGATATAAACACTACTGTCATACATGGGTCGTTCTACCAAAAAAAAAAAGTATTACTTGCAGTTTGTGGTTGGTAGTTTTAGAAATAATTATTTTAAAATATTTTTGTCAGCTATTTAAAATATTATGACAGATTTTTAAATATAATTAATAAATGGTGATGTTTTTATTTTTTTAGTCGATTTTTTTCAATAAAAGGAAGGATACTTCTATACCTTTCGTACGTCACAACATAGTTTCCTCTGTTTACTTTCTCACCTATTGTTTAAATACAAAAAGAGATATAAATTTAATAGAGTAATCTCAGTTACTAGACAATTTTTTACAGTGTAAATGAATTCTGCTACAAAAGAAATAAAAATTTCAGAATCATCCTTTGAATTACTGTCAGTCTTTCTTGTGTCCTCCATTCAAAATGTAATTAATTACAAGACTTTCCCAAAAATAGCACCCCTGTCACCTCATTACAGGGTATTAGAATCACAGGTAGCCATTTTCAGTAATTTGGTTGGAATTCGAGCATTTTTCTCTCCGAAGTCAAGTAGGTAATTGTATGGATTCTCTGTTCTTGATTTTAAAAAGTAAAAATTGTTTATATGTTAAAATTATTTTTTAAATTAAAAATAAAGCTCTTTTTCAGTAAAATTAAAATTAAAATGGTGTGTTAACTGTAAGTCAACATGATATAGAAAACAAAGCATAACAATTTGTATCCTCTGTTACTATATAAATGCAATGTAGAGTAGCAATGCAATGGATATCCGGCAAACATGTCGGATAATTGGCAGTAAGTAGCCGATTATTAAATATATCTGGCCTAAAATTATATACTGAAAAATAGCATAAATTCTAACTAATATTATAAATGCGAAAGTGAGTTTGTTTGTTTGTCTGTGATGCTTTCACGCCCAAACCGCTGAATTGATTATGATGAATTTTGATATAGAAATAGATGGGACCCTGGAGACTCTTATCCCAGAAGCATTAAGTGGGTAAAAGTGCGACACATATCGCAGAACATTTATTTCATCTTTTAAAAGAAAGAAGATATAAAATGATATGTTCTTAAGAGTAATTAATGTGACATGCCCTTTATGCTATGCCTTCTTTCTTCACTTTTTGCACAACTTTTATACCTATTTTGCATTTGTCAGACTTGGACAAAATGCCTGCCTGCAGTACATTTGCAATGGTTCAAACTTATATTGCAGAACACTGAATATAATTCTGCTCCTGGGACTGTAATAAGCTACTTAGAATTTTATATTTTTAATTACTTTTTCACAGGGTTGGCATGGTTTAAATCATGGTTTAAACCAAATGTTTTTTTTTTTTTCTCAAAAAAATCAATTTGTTTTTTTAAAAGAATAATTTAAAATTCCGAATACTACAGATAGAATATGTTTTGATATCTTTTAAAATTATCCTTATAAGTATCAACAATAACTTTTTATATCAATCTAATAGATATCTTATTGTTTTATCTTTATTAAAAATTATTAATTAAACTTAAATTATAGGCTGCATTTTTAATTTGTTTCTAAAATAGAGGTTTTGTGTTTTAACAACTTATTTTTTTAAACCTTAAAAATATCATTTAGAGCAACTTATCACCATTATTACTGATGAATCTTAAGTGCAAGATTCCATGTAAAATGTAGTAAACAGTTAATATTGTATTATATTATATACTAAATATAAAAAATAGTATCTCTAAATAAAATATTAAAATTGAATGATTTCAATGCCCACAGTGTATAGCAACAATTGTTTATTTACTTTGTTTTAATTACTTTCAGAAGGAATATTGTTATCTGAACATTTTACAAATACTTTTATTTATAAGTATTTAACAGGTAATTATAAAAGGATTTAAAAAAAGCAAAACAAAAAAACCTGGTTTAAACCAAAAAGACCTGGGTTTTTGGGGGTTTTTTCGGATAAACCGGGTTTTTTTCCAACCCTGTTTTTTCAACTACTAATTAAAAACCGTTTTTATGTTCTCATTCTTGGCAAGTTTCGCCTGTATAAAATGTGATTTATGCTTTTAGCTAACAGAAATGCTATTATTTCAATGAAGGATAGCCTATATTTGAAAAACATGAAATGGATTGGAAATGGAGCTAGCTTTACACCAAATCTACTTTATAATAATAAAAGGGAATTTTTTGTGAATTTACATTGTTTGACAGCAGATCACGTTAAATATTGCAAGCTGCCAGCAAACATGAATCCATTTCCTTTTGCTCATGTGTATGAGATGGTATTATGGTGACGTCAGCGCACAGTAGTCTATGATAATCTATAATATATTGAAATACAGCATGTCGAATTCCTTTCTTATTGTTATTATTAAAGAAAAATATCAGCACGGAGTCTAAGCAGAACGGAATAGCCAGTATGAATGCAGCTTTACTTCTTCAAAACTGCATCATAATTCAGCTGCAATCGTATATCTGATTGCCATTCCCTTAAACTAATGGACTTGTCCCTTTTCTCCTCTAACTGGATATTCACGTTTCTACATAATCAGAAGTCAAAATATATTATAATATATAGTTTATGTACTTATTTGCTCCTGTTTACGTTGCTTTATCAAAAAATAAATTTTTAAATACAGTGGAACCCCGATCTATCGTTCCCGCATTCATCGTTTTCCCGTATTGATGGTTTTATTTCTATGGTCCCTGCACAAGTTGTATTCAAATAACGTTAAAAAAAACCCGCATGTATCGTTCGTCAAAATATCGTTTTCCTGCATTCATCGTTGTAAAATGTTTCTTCTGACCGAAATGAAATTGAAGGTCAAGTGGATCAATATGGCATATAAATTTAATTACTTCCTGGTACAATTTCTTGGGTTGATGATGACTGCTTACATTTAGCAGGCATGTGTATGTTGTGAAATTGATGTTTGTGTCTCGCTTGATATAGAAGCAATGGGCAGTATCTTAAGAATAAAAGAAAAGTGATGAAAAAAAAATGAAAATAAGGACGAAGAAGCTGAGAATAATATTCATGATGATGAGACTGAGCCAACACTGGTGCCAAGTTTATCCGACGCAATAGAAATTGTATTAACTTTTATATACAAACATGAAAACACGTAACAAGATAAGAAAAATACTGTAAATCTTGGAAATTTTACGTGTAATTAAAAAATGAAAAGCCAGTGTTAAAACTGAATTTTTAAAAATAAGTATCCCCTAATTTTCTACACACAACTTCAATTTGTTTCTTGTTTCTTTTACAGTTTGTTAAAAAATTTAGTATATTTGGTATACTGTATACAGCATGTGTATTCATAAACATTGTTTTCTTCGTATTTTGCCTTTACCCGCATGCATCATTTTTTACTACGCACTAGAGATGAGACGGGCTCAGCCCGAGCCCGGGCCCGACTCGGGCTCGGGCTCTGTAATTCACGATGCGTTCGGACTCGGGCGGGCTCGGGCTCGTGAAAAATTTCTTCTTTGTTGAACATACTCCTTGAAACAGATTTTAAAAAGTGATTCATGGGATAAATAGACGTACTTATTTAAAAAAATAGCGGCACGGGGGACTAGAAGGTGTGTGAAGCTCCAAAATTTATGTATCCTCTTAATGAAGTAGTTAATTTTATTTGTCTTTAGCTGAAATTTCGGGCTCGGGCTCCAACTTTAATAATATTGCTCGGGCTCGGATTAAAAGTCTTCGGGCTCGGGCTTCAAAAAATGAGCCCGAACTCATCTCTACTACGCACCCCTTGGAAAACAATAGATCAGGGTTCTACTGTATTTCGAATGAAAATAATTACTAAATTACAGGATTGAATTAGTGCTTTTATGTATTTCAGCCGTATAGTTTTAAGAGCAATATGCTAACTGATTTTTTGGGAATGACAGAAATATTCATATCTCTGCCTTCTCAAATAAATTTGTTGGATACTCTAAAAACAAATCTCTAATTGGCAGTGAAGTGTGCTACCTCACCAAGTAGAAATAACTTGCCAAAGTATGCAATGTTCAAGTTAATCGCAAAAGGTAAGCTGTATCTTTTAGTTTTATACAAGTTATGGATGTCTGCCCGGTAGCAGAAACCGTGCAGCAGATCAATCTAGCAGGTTAAAAAAATATTTCTGTTTCAGTCAGATGCACTCCCCCCCCCCCAGGCTATCACGGTATGGCATCCTCTCTTCTTCAGACAAAAGGTAACAACCACCAATATCACTGCGAACAGTGCTTCACAGGTGTTTAGTCTCTGGAAAGGGGGTGATAGACTGAGGGGAACTGGAGTCGCCACTAATAGAAAACAGAGACACATTCCCACAAAGACTCCGCACCTTGACCATACAAGTGAGGTATTCTAGTAGCGAATATCATTCTGTTTTATGTTTCGTTCATGTGTACACTACTGCCGATGTGTATGCAAGTTGTGTAAAATGGCTGCACAGTACGAAAAGGTTGCATGTTTTTATTGCAATGAGCAAGTTTTGGTTGTAGTTTATTCAGGGAATGTTAGGGTCGCAGATAAATTTTGTTTTCTGATCCTGGTGCTGCAGATTGAGACAGAAAATTCTTCTATGGGGATTGGGGATGTCTGTTGCAATGCACAAATGCGTTAAAAGAATTTACATATTAGAACACACTTCAATATAAGTACAAATTTACTGTCTGTTTTACTATGTAAGTTTCCTTAATATACATATATTATTGTATTAAAATGGACAGTGATAATATTTAATTAAAAGTAAAATTATTACGTCTTCTTGTTATGTCTGATTATTGTCACTTGGCAACAACAACAAGAAAAACTTGTGTCCATTGTGATATCAAGTAGAGTGTGCCGGATCGTTAGATACGCAGATATGGATCTGTAAACGGATAACTTGTTTTTATATCTGTAGATACGGATATGAAAATGGATCATGTGTTTCTTATATCCACAGAAAAAAGATTATAAAAGATAATTGATATCGTAAGACATATCTTCAATTTACTGATGCGTGTTATACACTGGGATATACGGTATATATATATATATATATATAATAATATCAGGTTGTAACAAAAGTTTTCTGCCAAATCTCGAGTCAGCTCATACGGTTCCCAGCGATTGACCTTGTATGTAAACAGGGTGCGTAGCGCCTTGAAAAGTGCTTAAAAGGTGCTTGATTTTAAAAATTGTTTTCAAGCACTCTTGAAAGTGCTTATTTTTTACATAAATTCCCTTAAGGTGCTTGAATTTGCAAGGAAGTGCTTATTTTTTTCTCAGCTTCCGGCAGAAACCTTTATAAACACTACGCCGATAACGAGAACAACCTTTTCCCTCCCATCCCATCGCTTATTCTTCTTGAAACCGGAAGAGCGTGCCTAAAAGCAGGTGCAGGTGGTTCCCTGTTGATCATGACAATAGTAATGCTGACTCACACTTGCAGCCATAAGAGCCAGTCCGGGCCTAGTTGTTCTTAAAATACTGAATATCAACCAAAACTAGTCTGTTGCACCTGATGCAAGTTTAATCATTCTACTCTTCCCCCAAAGAAAAAAAAAAGTTTATCTATAAGTTATTTATGTTTTTTCGCCATGTGGCTTTGCGTCTTGTGAAGGAGCACTCTACGGAATAAACACTGCCTTATGATATTATTACGATAAAAAATCAACTATGAGTAACTGGCAAGCTCGGGAAACGCTGAGTGCTTTTAAAATAAATCCCTATGTTATAAATATCAAAAGTAATAAATGAATAGAAACATACAAAGCTTAAAACAAACAATTTGCTGAAGCACGCTCACTACATAATCAACAGCTGGCCGTCCACGGGGAAAAAAAAAAATGTTTACATTTGACTGGAGCCTCTCATCGGCTCGCTTCCGAACTTTTAGCGAATGCAAGAAGTTTTTTACAAGTTATTTATTTATTTCTAGAAATTCGCCTTTGTGAATATAAAAATTGATATGTTTTATATGAAATCAGACACTGATTAATTTGAAAATGGAAATCGTAAGCTTCGTAAAATAGCGGTAAATACTTAAAAACATTATATGGGAAGGGGGATAAAAGGAGATATTTTCACCATTTATTCTCCCCCCGCTCACGAAATATATCCCAGGTCGATGCTTTTTTTTTTCAGTGGTAGGGGGGGGGGAGAGATCGTGGATTCGGCGTTTCTTCCGTAAATTATATTAGTAATTTTGAAATTTGCACTTTTTCACCGATTTTTACAATTTTACGTGAAACTCCCGTTTTTTTACATTTCCACCGATTTTTACGATTTTACGCAAGACTTTTTAAATTTGGCATCTTAATGATAATTTCATTGAAACCAAGCATGTGTAAAATGCAGTTGCAATTATGATTTCAGGCTTGTTCCACTAAAAAATGAGGTGGCCACCCAAAAAATTCAGGCCATTGCAAAAGAGCTTGGAGAAGCTGAAGGGGGAAACAGATTAAAAAATTTTCTTTTAGAGATAAGTAGAGAGAGATAAAATAAATGAAATTAGTTGAGAGAGACAGACTTGAAAGAAAAAAATGAATTTCAGTTGAGACATACTGAGACAAAAAGAAATTTTAATTGAGACAAAAAGGGATTTTGATTGAGACGATGCTGAGACAAACTGGGGTTTTAGCTGTAGCATCCCTGAAGTAAGCTTAAATTGTTTTCATCTGTTGCAGGGGTGTAGCGAGAGTGTTGCTGATGGGGCTGCAGCAATCCCCGAAATGAGTGAACATAGGATTTGGAGAAAATTACGTATTCGTGAATAATTTCAAAAGCTTTTTCAGATTCCTATGATAGTGTATTTGAAAGTTCCTCTTGATTTCAGGAATTTGAGGTTCAAATGAAGACCCAAGCCAATTTATTTATTTTTTCTGTAGTGTGTTTTTCCAACTTCAAAGATTTTAAACTCGGTTTAGGATTTTTAAAAATTTTCTTCCTTTACTTACTCATTTTTATATGCAAACTTTTTTAGGCCAAAATGGGGGGGGGCACCCCCCCCCCTCAAAAAGAAAGAATATATCTTTATATATATTATTGATTTTTATAAGCTATACTGCATTCTAAGTTTTAAGTTCTCAGCCACCCCCTGCAAATATTCCTGGCTTCGCTACTGATCTGTTGCTTAAAAAATTTGATGATGACGTGCTTGATTTTTCTTAAAAGTGTGCTTATAAAGTGCTTAAAAGTGCTTGATTTTTCAATTGAAATTTGACTACTCACCCTGGTAAAGTTTATGTGATGAATACTGTGACTAATGGACATGGCACTAGCGTCTGTCTTAGCTAGCTTTCGAGTGGTTAAATACTGATGTTCCACATGTTCTCGCAGGCAGGCCTCATGAACATGAGTAGGCCAGCCCTCTGCTTCTTGAATATCATAGTTCTTGTGTTCGAACTTTCAGTACCAAACCTTCACAGTGTCATATTATATAACAGTAGTACCAAAAGCTGTACACATAATTCGGTGGTATTCTGTAGCTGACTTTTTGCACTAGAACCGGAAGTAAATGAGGGTTCTAATTTGGTATCGTAATAGGTTTCAATTTGAGTTACCTTGTACTAATGGTAAAGATTTTTTTCTAACAAATTTCACAGCATTGTTCTAAAGTAAGTCTTTCAACTGTTGAAAATCATTTGTCAAAATATGAGCAAACAGTCAATGCGAATTGTTCGTGCAGACATTTGCGGCAGCGGGAAACTTTCATTACTGTTGGCTTCTAACATATTTTATTAACCAATGCAGAGTTCTAACTGGCGCAGTGGAAGACTTAAAAATAATTACAAGATTTCTAGAGCAAATGTTTTATTAAAGATGATCGAATGCTCCACATACAAAGCACACACTTTGATGATTTTATACATTCTGCAGCAACACAAAAAAATAGTTCGCTCTTTAACATCATGCATAGGCAGCATATATTGGCTTTATAAACAATTCATGAAACATATTTGAAGAAAAATTGAAGTACTAAATTACCTGACTGACGGACTAAAAAATAGCACCTTACCTCACCCGGCCTTGCCGGTACAACAACGATATTGTCAAACGACAATCCAAACAGAAGAAGCAAGCATGAGCGATGTTCATTTCTCGCCGTACTTATATTCGATTTCCTAATGCAATAAATTTGCATAACTGAGCTGCCAAATGCAGATTTAGATAGAAACAAAAACACCGGATTGGTCCAGAGCCAACACGTCATTTTGACGTACAGACCGGGAGAAAACAGCACTGTAATCGATGCACTCTGATTAGTCAATAATAACTCTCTTAGTTGGACCTGGAGGCATAAACATGAACTCATAATACAGTTTGGGTTGCTACATTTGACAATTTATCACCTGGCTTAGTGACATCTTTTGGCGAGAAATTTGAGTGGGTGATACTAAAGGCTAGCCAAAGTAATGAAAATCTCAGAGCAGAGTTGAAAAGCAGTTCCTGGAAGGGATAAATCCTAATCACCATTACCGGCGAAAACTGCTAAAGCGATCACAGTGATCGCGTCACCTTTATTTGAAAGACTCGCTCGTGCTTGTTTACTTTTGAACACGCGCTTCGAGAGTTAGAAAATATGAACGTCGTGAAGGTTTAGGTAAAGCAAGTATTTTTCTTTTAGGGAAACTTAAATGACTTCGTGACTGGCCAACAATTACAACCTAATATCTTATAACTATTTTGTTTGAAATGTACAGCATAAATTATATTTGTTTTTATACAGCCATTTTAAATTTCAGACAAAAATTCATTATAATGCAACTATCTTCAGTAAGTGAAATATTAGCAAGAATATCAGATTTTGTAAAAGTGAGTATAAGTACAAATATATATATATATATATATTGGAAATATTTTACTGTCGGTAAGCAAGAGTGAATATTATCAGGACCCATTCTAAGCATTTTGTCATACTGGACAAAAATCTTAAATGCATTCTTTGCTAGTAATAATAAACAATATTTTGCAAATGCAATCAAAATTTATTTCTCCTGGATAATACAAACTGCAAATTTTTGCAGGAAGAAAAAAACAATGTATTTAACACACCAATATTTTTCACAATCACAACCAAACTGTTGCCCCTGAATTTTAGCATCTCGGAAAAATGTGTAAGTTTTTAGTTTCAGTAACACAGTCAGAATTTTTTTTCAGTGGGGTCCATTAGGATGTAGCCAGATGGGGGGGATCGGATTTACCCCTTCCAGGAACTGCTTTTCAACTCTGCTCAAACTTTTAGATTTTCATTTATTTTGCATTACTTCGGCTAGCCTTTAGTATCACCCACTCAAATTTCTCGCCAAAAGACGTCACTAAGCCTGGTGATAAACTGTCAAATGTAGCAACCCAAACTGTATTACGAGTTCATGTTTATGCCTCCAGGTCCAACTAAGAGAATTATTATTGGCTAATCAGAGAGCGTCGATTACAGTGCTGTTTTTTCGGGAATTAAAATCACTTTTATTTTCAAAATTGGAGGGAGTAGCATCTGAAATGCGGGTCAGCCATGTGAAACATGTGCTTTACTATGGTTTATTGAAAACGAGTTAGTGTTGTGATCAGGGCTGGGGAGTAGCGCGCTACTTGTAGCGAAACTACAGTAGCCGCTACTTTTTTTTGTAGTTTGTAGTGTAGCGCGCTACTTTTTTTAAAAAGTAGTGTAGCGTGTAGCGCGCTACAAAAAAACAGTAGTTTGTAGCGAATTTTGGAAGCTACTTTTGCCGTGTCATCATTTCCGGCGATTGATCCCGTGGTGCAATTTCTCTCTCTTCTGACTCCAAGCATAACTGAAACTGATGCTTGAAAGACACTCAATCACTCCCCGCCCCCCCCTCCCAGGGGACACACGCACACGAGGGGGGGGGAGGGGGTTTGCTTTGCCTGAAGCGGAAGCCTGACGTTGTGCATCTTTTTTCTTTTTATCGTTCTCAGTATTATTTGTAGAATCACCAATCTGCCATAAAGAGGAAAAAAAAGGAAGGTAAGAGAGGTCCAAAGTTGAACAGAGGTTATTTTGATGGGGCCTCGAGAGTCTCATTATCACACGGGCGTGTGGGCCCGTGAGCCCCTGAAAAATAAAGGCCTCGCAAATCTCTCCATTTATTGTATATTAAATTTATATATGCTGCAATAATAATTTTTATTAAGCTAAATTTCCTTTATCTATATCATAATTGTGTAACAATAAAAAGGCTTCGAGACTTATTTTCTGTTCTTCTTTCTAACACAATGATAATGGTTTCTAAGACTAGATCAATAAAATAGAAATTAAAGGCGTTATTGAAAATTTATGGCCATATGTACTTATCACAAAATATCCATTAGTTAGCATTTTTTTTAAATATTATGATGAAGAAAAGAAAATTTTCTGGCAGGTGGAACTCAGCGCACACATACGCTAATAATACAAATGGATTAAAAAAATATTAAAATCAATTTTAAATGCACATTCTTGTTCTAAATGAGTATAAATACATGGGTAATTTTTAATTTAATTTTAGAATTATTTTGAAATGTTTTATTTTTATGCTGGGAAAATAGAAAACAATCACAAATAAGTTAAAATGTCTGTAATAGTATAGGGGCCCAAAACAACCTTTTTTTTTGCCCCGGGGCCCCTTCTATGTCTGATCAGGGTCTGCATATTTTTGACTGCTATTGCGTGTTTGCAACATAAATCAACATAAAAATGAGTATTTTTTGCTTTCGAAAAGGAATTTTACATATCTGTAAATTGTATGCTTTTGTAACATCATTAATTTTCTTTGATCTTTTTTTTTTATTGCACCCATAAATACAGTGTAGTGTCCACTTGCCAGGATGATTGCCAATCATTCAGTGTCCAGTATTCCGTGAACTTCCTTTTAGGCGATATCCTTTCAAATCTGACATGATATATAGTCAGTCCTCGCAATTAGCGATCCTCCCCCCCCCCATCCTCTCACTCACCATCTACGGAAAACTACGAAGCGTGAGAAAAACTTACGGTTTTCTCACAGGAAT
The DNA here is from genome assembly GCA_038373885.1 of Cheiracanthium punctorium. Classification (NCBI taxonomy): domain Eukaryota; kingdom Metazoa; phylum Arthropoda; class Arachnida; order Araneae; family Cheiracanthiidae; genus Cheiracanthium; species Cheiracanthium punctorium. Next base: position 116,615 of record JAWZYV010003719.1, on the reverse strand, counting down.
TTTCTTGAAAGCATCGAGACCGCTTCTGGAAGAGTCACCGACATTTTTAATTTTCTCTTTGCCTCCTCCTTATGATCGATGCATTGAACAACAATTTTATTTATGCTTAATTTTACTAAGTTTATTTATATTAAGGTTTGGTCATTTTTCGACGTTACAGTGCACTTTTTTGAGTTTGGGCACTCTTTATTAACCTTGTGTCCTGGTGGTGTGTTCAACTTCCACAAGACTAATGACAGTTCTGCAGTATTGTAGCTTTTCAAATATGATTATGTTGATTATGTTCTACAACTCGGAATGTTTTTTGTCTCAAAGAAGTGTAAAAACGGATTAGTACATTTTTCGTGGAACCTGAAACTGAAAAAAAGAAAGTAAATATGTAGAAATTGTACACATTTTTTTTTTTTTTTTTTTTTTTTTACGAGTTGATAACCTTATCTTTTTTGAGTTTGTTGAAAAGGGACAAAAGGTATAAGCATATGCATCCAAGATATTATTTCAGGGGCTAAAAATATTGCTGACCTCGGTTACAGTGTTCTTCGTTTGTAGTGACAGTTTTCAGATTCGGTCCTAAGGTAGAGCGAACGGTGCGACCGCACCGGGCGCCATCTACCAAGGCTGTTCAGAATAATATAGCACTGTGGATGTCGGAAATGGTTTCATTTACCTGTTAATAATTGTTTAATAATAAATCTTTTAGTCAATGTACAGTAGTAATCAATCATGTTAATAGTGAATTTTAGTGAACTTTCTGTGAAAAAATAAATTATTAACAGGTACTCGAGGACGACTTATCAAACCCTACATTGTTACGTGATTCATAACCGTCTTATTTACCTTTACCACTCTTTAACTTTTTGCCAATGAGTTTCAGAGCACCATGCATATTTGACAGTCCGTATATTATTGAAGTTGAAAGCCTCATTTTAACTCCTGAAAGCTTTTATAGCTAAATGTGTGGCGTAGCTAGGTGCAAGAGCTGATCTAGGGTACGTGGAGCCTCCCTGCAAACGTAAAGAAGCCCCGTGTTATGCTCCAGATTAAGTTTTCCTTAGTTTTTTAGTTCGAATATGGCGCTCCGATGCCTTGCTTACCGTGTCGGGCCGTCCCTGGCTACGGGGGAGCAAGGAAGGTCAACTGTACCCGGGCGCAGCATCGGCCAAGGGGCGCTAAATGGTATATGAAAGCTACCTAGTTGCATTTATAAAAAATAGGAGGGGGCGCAAAATCTTCAGTTGTCAGGTGGAAACGAGATTTAGTCATTTGCTGTGGGACAGAGAAACTGTTCTCTCAGCTTGTTTCCATCCCAGATTCAAACTATTCTGGATTGAGGAGGAGAGGAAGACCGAAGCCAAAAAAATGGATGGAGGAATACCTCCAGAATATGTTTCCGACAACTTCAGATATCAGTATCGAGGATCAGCCCATGGATGATGACTTTTCTGGTTTTTTTAATTTCTCTTTCGCATGCACTCGAAATAGTTACGAGGAAGAACTTACAAGGTTCTTGTCAGAGCCAATTAAACCCCTATCTTCGCTTTCGGCGTACACGTATATGAAAGAAGCCTTCAAAAAAACTAACACTGGCGTGCCGTCCAGTGCATCTGTACAAAGATTGTTTTCGATTGCATCGGACGCATTTTCTCTTCGACGATCATGTTTGGCGGATAACAATTTTGAGATCCAGCTCTTGTTAAAATTTAATAAACATGTTTTTGAATAAATTTATGTGGTTTTTATTTTATACTAGAGGCATGGCAGTCTTCCATGAATATGTTGAAATTCTGCTTTCTTTCGTTAAAATTTTAAAGTGTCTATTATATTTAAATTATTAGGTTTTTTGTGTAATAATTTTCAGAATTTAATACGAAAATATGAGAATTTCTATTAATAATTAATAGTTTGTAAAATCCTTAGAGACTTATCTCTCTCTTAGCCTTAAAATAACAATATAATTCTATAAAATTCTTTTATACCTAACACAAAGAAAAAGTTGTGTTGATGATAATAACTTTTAAAATTTCTTTAACATATATAGAGGATTTTTTTAATGCAATGTTTTAAATAGATATATCATGAATTTAATTAGTAATTGTTTTCATTATTTTATAATATGCATATCATATGTGATGTTTTCAATTAAAACAATTATACAATATTACATGGTTCACACGGGTCATTCGTCATAAATCACTAATTTGGTAAGTCATGAAAAAAGGCCTTTATACTCATTAATTTTGATTTGTGCTCAAGAAACTAGAATGTTTGTACAACATGAAAGGGGTCTCAAAACGGGCCTTTTTTTCCCGTTCAGACATCCATTTTATTATTATATTTTTAAAAACTTTTTTAGTTCTCATGATTTTTCTCATGCTTTCAGAGCTCACTTTCCCAATTTATTTTTATCATAGAGGTATTAAAACTTAATTAGTTTCAGCAATACTTCAATAATTAGCAGTAGTTGCCAGTAGCGTATATATAGGCTTCCATTTCGGGGGGAGGGGGACGATTCGGTATTTTAAACTTTATTGTTCTAAAGTTAAAAGAAATGTTTCAAAATAGCTCCTTTTTAATAATTGCTTTACATTTTCGGAGGGGGCCCGCCTCCCCTTGCTCAAATACTCGCCTGGTAGTTGTTTATTAGAGCAATAGTTTTTTCTAATTAAAGGCGAAAAGGTGCCCGGGGTCTTTCGTGCGTCCACCAAATCTGCGGCGCTCAACGCTACAAGGAAACCACCTTTTAATAAACGCGTTCTTTGGACGCGAGAGATACCCGCTGAGGTCATTAATCACGCTGGACGCGAGTAGAAAACCAAGGCTTTAGATATCGATAGTTTTCTCTAATTAGGATATAAATATCCTTAAATATGAATGTAATGCAAATTGAATCTGTTAGCAAAATTTGTCTCTTAAAAGTAGCGAAAAAGTAGCGACTACATTTCAAAAGTAGTGTAGCTAACTACATTTGTCAAAAAGTAGTTGTAGTTGTAGTTAACTACATTTTTCGAAAAGTAGCGGTAGTTGTAGCGCGCTACAAAAAAAAAGTAGTTTTTCCCACCACTGGTTGTGATGGTAAAGTACATGCATTTTAAAGGAACAAAGATTAGAAGTTTTAATTTTTTAAATTAGTGAAAGAGCTTGGGAAAGCTAAGAGTTACAAATAGATATCTTATGTATGAGTTCACATGGAATTATGTTTAAATATGTTGTTATTGTCAACGGTGTTGTGTTTAGAAACAAGATGCCCACCATTTTGTAATTGGGACTTGCATCGAGAAGTTAAAAGGTAAGCTTTTTTTATTTAAGCATTTTAAGTTTGAGTTTTCGAGTTTTGTGGAAAGTGCGGAGTTGCAAAAAGATATTTCATGTGTGAGTATAATGAGGAATTATGTTTAAATATGTTTATGTTACTGTCAATGATTTTGTGATTAAAAACAAGATGGCAGCCATTTTCAAACCTGGAGTTGCATTGAGAATTTAAGTGGTAAAGTTTTTTGAATACGCCTTTTACGATAGGAAAATTTATTTGTGCAATGACTTTTTGGAGGTAATAAGGGATATCAATTGGGAGAATTTTAATTATAAGGTTTAGGGAGTTTTATGCTGACTTTTCTGAAGTTTCCTATTCTGCTGATATTTTTTGTTTGTATTGTTGTTATAAAAAGGTTTTTGTAGGGGGAAAAAAGTGATAATTTTAAATTAGCAAAATGTAAAAAAAAAAATAAAAATAAGAAGCTATGGTAAATGACATTCATATACTTTTACATGCTCTTGGATAATACTATCGTAGTAACTGTGGATAAAAGTGCGATATGTTTTTGTGTCTAGAAAAAAGATGGCCACTATTCTAGAACTCGGGAGTTTCGTTAAGAGTTTAAAAGATAAATCTTTTACAAAACACGGTACTTGGCAACGGTTTGAACCTCCAATTTTGAAAAACAAATACTGCCAAAAATGGCGGGTAGGCAATACTAAAACTGTTCCATTACTTCCACAACGAAAATACAAGTGTGTTTCAATCTGGCTATGAACTGAATTGTATATCTGTTTTAATAAATAGTGGGTTGGTTCTATAGAAAGCAGGGATGAGATAGTTAGCTCCACAGACCTTACATCAGTGGTTTGCTCTGTTTGACAAAATGAATAGGTCTTCATGCCACGTTTACATTTTATTGTCGACTTTACATGTGTGTCATTGCAATTGGACAATAGTCATCATTATTTTTAGCGTTTCTCTAAGAGACATTTAAGAAATTAAAACTTGTTGGAATGTTTTCATTTTTTTAATTACAAATACATAGAATACATTTATAAATTTGTTTTAATTATTTATGATACTCACACAAAGGGATCCCATTGCCATCTGTCTTCAGCACCTACCTGCAGAGATTTCTTTTACGCTTGTAAAACTGGGCAGATAACTTCATCTTATTTTACAAGCCGAAAAAGTACAAGTACAATGCTGCTGCTTCAAATGTACAGCAAAATTGTACAAGCACTCATTAGGCATAAAAAAAAATATGAACTGTATAGATCACATTCCTATATTTAAAAAAAAAACAGATTACAATATTAAAGGAAACTAAAACTGTAAACAAATTGTCACTTCAGGAGTGCAACTAGGAAAAATTTTGGAGGGGGGGGGGGGGAATATGAAATAAATTGTGAATAAATAAACCATGTATCTGCATGACATAAAGCTTATGCTAACCAATCTGATAATTTCGGACAGAGAAGGGGATACAATTTATAAATTCACAGTGCAAAATAATAGCAACACACTGCATGCAGAACTCAAAAGAAGCCACACATTTCATACTATGTCACATATGACATGTCACCCAAGCAGTGGCGTAGCTATTGGGGGGGGGGGGGTAGGGGGCTCTGGGACCCAAATCACTATTGTCTATGGTAGACAGTGATGCCGCTTACGCACTATAACGCGTCAAATACGCAAAAAATCGATGATGGGACGCAAAAGAAAAGTTAAAACGCATCCCCCGGGACGCGTAATTTCCATCATGCAAAATTTTGAAGAAAAAAAAAAAAAAAAAGGTGAGAGAGGATGCGTTCATACTGCCAATTTTGGGTAAATCTCTAGTAAAACACAAACTACTTGTGGGAGATTGACATCGTAAACGGCTTTGTGGGCCCGTATTACATGCACACAAATGCGGAGTAACGCTTCCCCTACATGGGGGAAAAAATGCAGGGTAGAAAGATCCCTAGTCGAAAGGAGGCATAGGAGTGTTCGCTTTCCCATGATGCATTGCGAGTTTTCCCCTATACTCTGCTTTTACCCGGGATATATATTGTGCTGTGCGCACACGTGGTTAAGCTGAAGAAAAAAGGGGATTACTTTGACGTTCTTCTCCTTTCTCCCTCCCCAACACTTCCGTTTTCATGTTAGAGGTTGTTCCGTTAGAGATGGTGGACTATCAGAATTGAATAAAGTTTTTTCATTATTTATTTTTAATATTCACTTGTGTAAATGCAAACAATGATTTGTTTTATATTAAATCTGACAATTATTATTTAGAAATGAAATCTATAAGCTATAGAAGCGGTAAATATTTTAAACAATCTAGAAGAGAAAAGGGGGGGGGGTGTTCCATATTTTACTGTTGTATATCCTTTCCTTCCTCAAATATATACCAATTTTCCTTGTGATAAATTTATTAATACATAGTAATTATTTTTTAAAATTAATATAAGATGGAGGGGCGTTTGAACAGTATTTTATTGTAGTTTTAATCATTTAAGATGTTGCAGCTGTTCTGCGAGTACATTTTACTTTTTTAAACATTTCTACCGATGCAGCCTTTCTCCCGTTTTTTACTGTACATACAAAAGGGGATTTTATTATTAGGATTTATTAATTATTAGGATTCAGGGGGTCATCAGAAAGGCTTTGCCGTGAAGGCAAAGTGGATAAAATGTCATGCATGTCACAACAATTTTTTTTTGATTAATTATAATTTATTTTATTTTATTTATTTATTTTTTGAAATATAAGTTTTAGGTTATTTATAAATAAGATAATCATACGCATCAGCACACCAAAATGGGTGAGACATGATAACATCAGTCGTGCAATTAACCAAATGCTTTTATATCAATAAGGACCCATAAATTTTGGAGCTTTGGGTCCCAAGAACCCGTCTCTTCCAAAGTCTAGCGACATCACTGGTAGAAATGAATGTGCAGGATACATATGTAAACATATATGATCAAGTCAAACATTGAAACAACAGCCCCTCTGCGGGGACAAGGCCTGCACTGCTCAACCGTGCCTTTGCGACCATGGACTCTGGGGTATGGATGCATATACCTTGGCCAGGTGGTCAGCCTGACGTGAAACCCACAGTGTTTGACCCCAAGCAAGCCTGGTCCTCATTTTATCGACCCACACAAGGGATGGAAGGCTGAGTTGACCTTTCCCAGCTCGGGATTACATATATGATCAGTATGCATGAAAACTATATACATGTGAATACATATGCTTGCTTGCCAGGAGAGGACAGCTCGCGCCACTGAATGTGTCGCTTAGAGCTACATATACGTCCTTCCCGGAATTTCCTGCCACAATTTGGAACCTCATCAGAAGGTGGGGGACTTCTGAATATTGGCACCCCTCGGAAACTGCTAGCGACCGCCAAGAGGACTTTTGGAACCACGGATTTAACGTGCACGTACACCGCATGTACACGGTGATCTTTAGTGGCACGCCAGTATCGAACCCACAACCTTCCGATTACGAGTCCAACGCCTTAACCACTGGGCTACCACGGCCCCTGAATACATATGCTTGTATCAATATGAAAGTGACCTTCATTAGCGATGTCTACCCCAGGGCCCATACTTAGTTGGGTTCTGCATGGAATTTTAAATTTCGGCCCATTAAAAAAATAACTTTTGTTTTCATCATAAGACATACTAAATCTTTAGGGTGAGGAGGGGAGCAAGTCATGTCTGTTACTATAATAAGTAACAGACATGACAAACAAAAACTCACAGAAAATGAAGAATATTTTTTAAATGGAAAAGGCTATATTATACGGACAAAAGGACTCTATACTTATGTAATATATCACTTTGCATTATTTTGTGCTAAACATAACTGTACAAATTTCAAAGAAAATGTCCGGTAACAGACATGACAAATTTCATCAAGTCTGATAATGGAAAAATGCAAAAAAATTAAATAAATAAAAAATGCATGAATAATACTCCAATAATGTTCGGAAACAACGTAGTATATTTTATATTATGGAAAAAAACTACTTATTTTTTGAAATTATATTTTTGCTTCTTGCCAAAATTATATTTTTGCTTTGCTTGCAAAGTGATATATTACATAAGTATAGAGTCCTTTTGTCCGTATAATATAGCCTTTTCCATTTAAAAAAATATTCTTCATTTTCTGTGAGTTTTTGTTTGTCATACGTCTGTTACTTATTATAGTAATTGGTGGTCAGTTGTTGGTCAATAGTTGGGTCAATTTTGAAAATGACCCAAGTACCATTTTTTTAATGCATGTTGGTTTATCTTCTGGAAAAATTGCTATTATTTTTAATTTTAAAAGAGCATGTAGATATAGAATAAATATACAGCATAAATGCTAACTATTATGAAATTAACCGATCTTTGTAAACAGTTTTTTGAACTAGTTTTTCAAAATAGTAACCCACTCACGCAAGTAGTCCAAAAATGTTACTATATATTTTAAACCGGAATTCCTAGTCTAAAAAAGGTGGTTAATTATATTCCGTAATAGTTGACATCTATGACACAAGGTGAGCAATTTAAAAGAATACCTGTTTGTTTTTATTACCCGAATAGCGTAGCCAGGAATTTATTTCGGATGGGGGGAGCAGCAGCCCCCTCTGGCTACGCCCCTGTATTACTCTATATTGATATTATAATTACTAAAATTGTTTTAATTTTCTTTAAATGTGGGAGAAAATTTCTAACACTGTTGGACTGTTTACAATTTTATTTATGAGGTAGAATGACAAAATCACCTTATGATTGGAAGAAATCATAAGGTGAAAAAACAATAAAAGTTTTTCTAAATAAGCAAAAAATAAACACATTATAGGAAAAGTTGCAATTATAATAAACAATGTATAGTCATATTCAATACAAATTAAATATTTGGAACTCTCAAATGTGACTGTTCTATGCATGTGAACATCATGGCACAGAAATTACATTAATTATACATTTAATTAATCTAGCATCGATCAGTGGAGGTCGAAGTGAAGAAGTTCGGCCCTTAAAGTAGAAATATCATTTTCTTTTTTGTAGTGTGTACCACAACAGTCTAACCAACACAATAAATTTGGTAGGTAAAATTAGTGGCTGGGATAGGTAAATAAAACATTTAAAAAGATGGAAAGTGTTCAATTTAATTTCGTTACAATACTAACACTTTCACAAATATCTTAACATTCAAATTTTGTTATCGTGCAGTAAAAAAAAAAATAATAATAATAATAAACGCATATAATTAGCCATGTGCTAAAAAAACACCATTATTTACAATATTTCATGCGCTAAAAATGCAACACATAAAATTAAAGGCTGAAACAAATTGTAAAGATGCAACATATGAATAAATAAAACCACATTTGCTAATACTTTACCTTACAAATGTAAAAATGTTTGCAAATGTCCACGATCTCCAAAGTACACAGCCTCTTCTTTACTGTAAACAATCAAATATTGACGATTACAATGGATAATGAGTGGTCTTGAACCAGTAATTATAAATTCAGCAGTTTTTCCAGGTACGTTAAAGAAAATGATTGTCGTTCTGTGAGCTTGCATACCGTTTAATGATCATGATGGAATATAATGATAATCACGGAAAGATCAAATGCTTGCACAGCTCCAGCTTGAAAACAGGGGCTCTTCAGAGCGGTAATGTAACCCTGTAACTAATCCTTGGCGAAGATTTGGTGTTGGCGCGGCGTAAAATCGTCAAGATTACCCAGCATGCATTGCGGTCCGCTGTATGACCCCTGATTTCAAAATACGCAGCTCTGACCCCACGTCTCTCTCTCAGTCTCAGTGATAGAATTGGTTGTGGTAACTGAATTTTCCTTCCTGCTAAGGCTAAAAAAGTTAGACAATTTCTTCAAAAAACTTAACGAGTCAAATGTGCTTAAAAAAAAAAAGACCAAATTAGTTAATATTGGCCAGTTTCTAGCAGCCACAATAAAAGTAGACAAGAATTAGCCAAAACCAGGTTGGCTATTTTCTTTATAAATTTTCTAGCCAAGCTTGATCAAAAATAGCCAAATTGGCTAATATTAGCCAAATCTGGCAACCGTGAGATGGCCAATGATTCGATGAGTCGAATCAGTGATTCGAATCTTGGTACTGAGTGGCTCAGTCTTTACACTCACTCTCTACTGATTCGAATCTCAAGCCCACAAGGGAAATACATTCCAAGTGCGAACCCTAGTAGCAATGACTGCTTGTTTTCTGCTCGGTCGTTCATCAAATCATCGTTAACTCATCGACTTGTCGAATTCAGTCATCGGCAAGTGCACTTTTGTTTATCTGCAATAGATAAATTTTTATTCATGGATAGAAGTGATCTAGACGAGCAGTTTCGCCGATGGGAAACCGAAAAACAATATTTTATCCGAAACTGCAGCTCTGTAGTCAACGGGCCTTGCAGGTGTCCCCAGTGGTTTACACTTTACCCATTCCTATAAATATTTGCGTAATTTAGATGTGCCTTTGCATAATCTAAGGGAAATTTTGAACAATTCTTGAATTAATCGCATAATTTACTTCAAATTTATTGTATTGGGGTTGGGAGGGGGCAGGGGGGTGGTATCCCCCCTTGCCCCCTCCCACAAAATTTAAATTTGAAAAGAAATATTTACCAAAAAAATGTAAGTGTTTATTATATAAAAATCGTTTGTAATGTTTAAATAATTAAAAAAAAAAGAAAATAAAATCTATTTGAGCGTCAGCTGCATTATAAGAAAAATTGAAACTTCATTACAATGAGCAACTCTTTTGAAACCTCTTTAATGTAAACAGCAAGAAGAGAAATCAGTTAATTTTTAAAAGTTATCCAAGAAATATGAAAGTTAAAATCGCACTAAAATTCCTATACAATTGGCAATATTGTTTTTTAATTAATTTCTTACCAATCGAATAATTTGACTATTATTAATAATAGCTGAACAACACTTTCTCAAGATTTCACGCAAAGTCCCAATCTGAGACTAAAATAAGCTGTACTTCACACTTTGCCTTACACCTGACAAGATTCGATGGTTTAGGGGTCGCGCGCTTATCTCGTAGTAAGTACGCTCAGGGTTCGAGCCCGGGGGAGGAAGGATTTTTTTTTTTTTTTTAAAGAAAAACAGAAATTTAGTATACAAAAAACGAAAACATAATAAACAGAACGGACATTTTTTGAAAATTTTGCTGCCAGTCGTTTATTTTTTATTAACAAATATATTTTTCACAGTTTATCGGTTTCTTTTCGTTATTTCAACGGAGTCATCGGGAAACGATGATCGGCTTTATGGTCCCCCGAGCGGACATTTTGTACCAGTTGCCGATGAAATTTCCCCTTTTTTTGGATGAAAAGCCGTGATCGGCCATTGCTCCTTCTCCTCGGATTTAACTCACCTGCCTCTCATCGACCGATGGGTTATTGCTACTAGGGAAGGGAAGAAAAACTTATTTTCCCTTTGCCGTTCCCAGAGATTTTCCCTTACTCTTTCGACTCTTTACGACTCTGAGTCGATAGATGATTTGAAACAGTAAATGAGTGGGTGTGGGTGAGTTGGTCACTGAGTTGGTGCAGCAACGAATCTTTACTGATTCAGTGTTTCGCTCTGTTTCGGGATTGTATACTATCGTTGAGATTCGTTAGTTTTTCGTTTTCTATCGACTCAGAGTCGAAAGGAGCCGAAAAGAGTTGAAAGGATGTTTCATTTAATTGGAGGGGTTTTTTCGAATCTTCTATTGACTCAGAGTCGAAAAGAGTTGAAAGGATGTTTCATTTAATTGAAGTTTTTTTTTCGAATCTTTGGTGTTTCATTTCTTGGTTGGTGGTCGGATTTAAAGTTTTATCTGTCTGTGGGTGTGGAGTGGGTCGAACATGCGGCATGCGTTCTGCAAAGCAATCTCCCGAGTCCTCCTTCCAACTTGTCTGGCTGATTTAATATTTGTTTAAAATTTAATGAAACATCCCTTTTCTACTTTTAACTTCAATATATGTCCCCCTGCCCCCACCCTCAAAAAAACAACGGAACGTTAAGTTTACATGGTGGCGGATTTTCATGTGAAGGGAAATAGAATGAAATAAAGTTAGGATTGTGCTTGTCACTTTTAATGAAGGATACAGGGGCGGTATTAAGCGCTCTCACAAAAGGACTTTGTAGTAAGCAAAATAACATTTCGCTTTATTGCAGCAGATTTCGTTTTTTTTTTTTTACCTTGTTTTTCGTTTAAGGGGAATGATTTTATTTTATTTCGTAATTAAGAGAAATACAAAATAGGGTCTAAAGCAGTGGCGTAGTTAGTGTTATTGACAGTGGCGTAGCCAGGATTTTATTTCGGGGTGGGCTGGGTATCAAATTTAAAGATAAAGTTCAATTGTAAGCTAAGTAAAGGGTCCCATTTTTTTTGGGGGGGGCAGCAGCCCCTCAGTAGGACTGGGCCAAAAATCGACATATCGGTTTTATTTCAACATCAAATATCCGATATTCCCATTTTCATTTCAGTGAAATCTCGAATTCGATAAAGGGCAAAAATACAGGCCGGCCAGGGGCGTAGCCAGAAATTTTTCATGGGGGGGGGGGTTATGACTACCGCAACTCATATATATGTATACGTGTGTATGATAATGTAGTGAAGAATATACATTTTGTATGGCAAAAAATTCCTCATGGGGGGTTATGACCCCCCTAACCCCCCCCCTTGGCTACGCCTCTGAGGCCGGCGATAAGAAAATCCTGAGATCAATACCAGCTTGTGATGCTTTTGCTACTGCTTTCTCTCGGAAAGCTTCTTCTTCTCTCATCGCAGAAAAAACAGCTCCCCAGAGCTGTTTTTTCCCAGAGCCAATCCCATCCCAGAGCCAATTTCTACATGTTTGCAGTCCTTTTAAGCCTCAATCATGGTTAATTAGTCTAATTACCATAATTAATTAACGTATATCTCGGAAACTATCCATCGGAGCGCGTTTTTCTTGATTCTCTACCCCCCTAGACGTACACCCCCATCGATACATAAAATTTCGAATACTTTGACACCAAACTTAACCTTTTAATCTTACAGGCCCAGGGAGTCATACGAAGCTCCCCTATATTTTCAATTTGGGCATTTTAAACACTAGCCTCCTCCGGCGGCAACTCCAAAGTCTGGAAACCATCCCAGAGCCAATTTCTACATGTTTGCAGTCCTTTTAAGCCTCAATCATGGTTAATTAGTCTAATTACCATAATTAATTAACGTATATCTCGGAAACTATCCATTGGAGCGTGTTTCTATTGATTCTCGACCCCCCTAGATGTACACCCCCATCCATGGCCGATCCCACGGTGGGGTGTGGGGGGGGGTGAGACACCCCCCCACTGAAAATGCAGTCGGCAAAATCGCTATTCCAAACTTCTCATTTTAGTATTCAAAAGAGTTTTTAATCGGCACTTTTCCTAACTTTTGTCCCTTTGACGTCCTAGTACTTCCAATGCATACCAAACCGAGTGAGAAATTCCTTTCTCATTCGCATCAGTCAAAAGAAAGAAGTGGGAATGTATAAAGAGCGCTCGGCACTGGGTGGCCAGATACACAGAAGGAGGAGTCGGAAAATCAGCTCTCTGCAATTGACACCACATACATCCCATAGCACCTGTCTCGGCATTTTTCCCTATGCAAATAGTTATCTCACATGTCCATAGTAATCTAAGAATCTTCTGTGCACATCTCTATGGTAGAAATACTGAAGATGAGAACGAGAATGTTCTGTCCCGCAGTGGTCTGGGCGCTAAACTCAGTTCCAATAAGAACACGGCAAGGGAAGCAACATCCAGCTTGGCCAGTGCTTGAGAGGGTCAACTTCCTCTCGGTTCGACTGCTGTTGGAGCGTGTACGCTAATGGGAGCTGGTGCACGTAAAATCCGCCGTGGATCCAATGTCCTCCAAGTTGTTAAACGATACCTCTGGTGGTGCCGATTTCAGGGGGGTTGGGTCCCTCCTCTGGAATTGGTTCAAAATTAGGGGACTCCGAGCTGAGTCGGACTTCCTCCGACTGGGGATCATTAAAATGGAAGACTCCCCTTCCGCCCATCGCCTGCCTATATGGGGGATCTGGCACCGCCCCGCGGTTGCCAGAGGGCATTAGCAACAACAACAACGAAAATGTTCCAGTCTTATATATTGCCCTGAGACAAATTAAGAAACACCATTCTGTAAGAAGTAAAAATATCGCAAGAAGGCCGCAACTGGCCTGAGGCTGTCACCACCCTTTGGTCCAGCGTGGTCTTTTCTGGGAAATAGATGTATTTTCTTTGCTTCTTTGAAATGCATGGGAAAAAGAAATTCACTTTGAACAGTAGCCCCTATTCCGGTTAGCTAGACAGCAACCGAGCCCAAGTCAAACATATACTTGGAGCCTTGGCATACCTTGGAATCTAAGCATACTTTGATTAGAAGAAAACCATATTTAGCTTTTAAGATATTATTAATACATCAATTGGTAAAAAATAAATAAATAAAAAAATCTCTAGCATTTAATAAAATGAAGTAAAAGTTTGCTTCAGTGTGCATTTAAGACAAGTTTGAAACCAGTTGTACACAAAAACATGAAAACATATAGTATTGTAAACAAAAGAAAACGACAAAAAGTGCAGTGCACAAAATGTGATATGTAGTTGCTTTGATAATGACTAAAAAGAAGAACGCGAAATAACTGTCATAATGTAAAGAGAATTTCTATACAAACTGTTGGAGCTCCGTCAAATCCAAGAAAAAGATCATCGCCGATTAGATTATATTTGTACTACTTTTAATTATAATTTACTTTCATATCATTCATATAGAAACAACCCAATTTTGTAATTTAATTTGATTTTAGAAAAATAATAGGTCAGTTAGAAGAGATAAAATGCAAGAGTATAGATCAAAGGCCCGTTAAAATAGGAAGACGTGGCATAGCAAATAGTGGGGAGTCGCGACCTTAGGAGCTTCGAAATCAATATGCTTAATTTTCCATTTTCTCTTAAATTACAGGAAAAATTAACTTTTCGAGCTAGAATTATTTTCTTATTCCATTTTTTCCCCTTTAAGCCTCACCATTCTTTTTAAGCCTTTATTTTTTAACGCTTTCCAAAGAACTTGAAATGTTTATGCTTTCAGTTTGTCTGCTCGTGCTCTAACTGCCGCATATATCCATCGATCGAATTTTTATGTGATAATGAAAATTACCGTACCATGTACCCTATTGAAAAGGATGTAGGTACCATTTATAGTTCTTTTACAGGAACACACAAAATAATTCCAATGCTTTGCAGCCTATGGGCAGAGAATGTTTAGAGTACATTTTAGAAACGTTCATCCATTTCAAGCGAAACGAAATTGGTATTTATTATTGAGGTTTATGGGGGCATTCTATCCATCGGCATGGGTGGACGTAGCGTTGATACCTATGCAGGGCTAACAAAATAACACTCATAGATTAGGCTTTAAGAGCAGTAGTTAAAACAATATTTTAGTTTCTTGTTTGCTTTAACCTGTTCACTACCGTCGTTGCTAAGATACAATGGCAGAAAATTCTCCCTCCTGTATAAATGGTTGCTTTCCGGCATGGGTCTTTGAATGCCCTGGCATTGCCCAGCCATGCACTTGTGCAAGGCTGTGGCCAGAGCAGAAACATTCTAAGACTCATGCCGGAAAGAAACGATGGACGCAGAAAGGAGTAATCTCTACCATCGCGTCGTTAAGGCGACATTCGCAAAAAATCCCTGCTCAGATGGGAAACGAGCGACCTCTGGTGAGCGAAGCGGCCGCCTGCAGAGTGGGCGTAAGGATAAAAGGGGTTTCTTAGAGGGGGGAAGTTTTGACACTTTTATGACTTTATGACTGTGGGGGGAGAGAGAAGAGGGAAATTTTTTCTCCGCTTTCTTCTTCAAAAACAGTTCTTTTTAGCTGCTTGTCTGTTTACGAATTCTGAAAGAAAGATGGTTATTTTATTTTTGATAAATTTGTGTTCGTCACAATAAGCTTTATACAGAGTGTAAAAGCTTAAAATTTGATTTTTAATTTGAAAAAAGAAATAATGTATGTACATATATATATTTATTTATGGTGTCTTTTTTTTATCACGGTAAATAATGTTTAAATTAAACAATTATTTATTTATTTTAATAAAATGAGCAAAATAAAAAAAGTTTTACTTTTCCCGTTACGCTTTATAATTTAAAAATATCATAAAATATTGTATGCGTAGTTAGAGCTAGTTATTGAGAAATTCTAGTAATTGAAGTGCTCAATTTTCGTTTAGGGTACTCTTAATTAAACATTTATTGTTAAAATGTAAAAATCATGCCAGTGCGAAAAATTAAATTCTTAACATAAAAATTTTTTTGAGAATGCATTACTTTCTATTATTAAAGAGCAAAGTTTGTTTGCCTTTTTTTGCAGAATATTGAAATCTTGTATAGGACATTGTATTTGACATATTTAAATGGGATGTAGTTTATTCATTTTATAAAAGGTTCACCTGAAAAAAAAATACAGATAACTCAAATATCTTGCAAATGACAGATTTCTTTTTTCAAGAATTGAAAAAAAAAAAGGCTCGAGGGATCTAGGCTAGACTTTCTAAGGGATCCTAACCCGCATTCACTCGAAGTTTCGGAAAAAACCTCGGAGAACTCCGAACGGTTAGGCCGACGCACGCGACCTGGTTTCGAACCAGGCACCTTCCGTCTCCCAGTTCAAAGCGCTAATGCTACGCACCGGTGTGACCCTTTACCTGAAATACAGTCGGACCTCGATTTAACGAATTGATTGGGACCCGCAAATTTGTTCATTAAATCGAAGCAATTCGTTCAATGGAATATCAATTTTTGTAAAGAGTATGGTCAGTGGCGGATTTCCCAATAGGCGCATGAGGCGCGCGCCTCGGGCCTCATATTTCTAAGGGGCCACCAAATTCAGTTTTCAGAAAGAAAAAAACTATATGTAAATATCTGTTCAAGAGACATAAACTTTGTTCATAGTTTCAGGATCGCTTCTAGAGTAGAAAGCGCTTTTGAACAATCTTTCCTTTGGTGACTCCCTTTCCTCTTCACAGCATTGGACCATAATCTAAACTAATACTTTAATACGAATACTTTTAGTTTACAAGTAATTGATGCTTTAAGTCCGTATTTCACTGTAAAAATATTCAGAAACGTTCCTTGGAAATAAGGATAAGTTAGACTTACAAATACTATACAGAAAGTATACATTTCTCTTTGAAAACTTTACTGTTTCGTTCAACCCGTCACTTAACCGAATAGTGGTCTCACGACCTTAAAAAACAGGCAGTTCACTTAAAAATGACTAGAACTGTAAAAAAAAAAAATAATTAAAAAAAATTCCAGTAGTGTTCCTTGAAAATTATAGGCATATATATATATATATATATATATATATATAAACAATTTAAAAAAAGTAAGCCGATCCTTCAATGTGAATTTTATTACGTTTTACGAGTGTAACTTGATACGTTCATTACAAATATGTACGTTACGTTTATGTAAGTAAGGAATATCTTCTAAACTTTATTTTTGCAGAAATTCTACTTTAACCTGAAACATAATAAAGCCATTCTTTTCTTTCTTTCAAATATATTTCAAAGAGTCTTTCTAGTAATTAGAATAAACTTACCATTCTTATTCAAATAAACATACCGTGTATAACTTATACTCGGTTCATACTCTCAAAAATGCATTTACAAAAGTTATATAAAAATACAGGAAATACGCTGATACACATAAGAAAATCTTGCGAAATTTTACAGGTTTATCTATACATCAGCTTGAAATCATTATAGAAGCAATTTACTTTCATTTACACTTCTTAGAAATTAAAGTTTATGTTCGAGCAAAATTACAATAAACTTGTAGAATTCTTATTCAAATGAATATGTGTCTCATGCTTAGTTCATACTCTTAGAAATGCATAATTAGATTTCTTAAAGAAGACTCAATCGCTAACACTCCTCGTTTTTGTCAAGTTTGTGGATTGTGCTAGCTGCATTTTTTTGCAATTTCATTCAAAAGTTAATTTGAAACTTCCGGAGATTAATCTGTATTTGGACTTTTTTTTATAGAATTGTCATCATGCAATTTAGTATTATATATAATCAACAAAAGCGGGCTCCTTTACGAGGTGGGGCCCTGGGGATTTTTCTCTGCTCCCCCCCCCCCCCTCTCTCTGCGCCACTGATCGTACGTGATATTGGCATCATTTTGACGTCATGAACAGGAAACAATTTGCAGAACTTGGATCCCAGTGTCTTACAAAACAACTTTCATATCACACCATTCAGAGAAAGGTGTTACTACACCATGAAAATGATTACTTAATCAAGATGCAAAATAAAATGCAATAGTTTAATAGTAATGATATTATGCAGGATACAGTGGCGTAGCCAAAATTTTTCATGGGGGGGGTCGAGTACAGCAGCTCATATATATGTATACGCGTGTGTGAAAAGGAGTGAAGAATATACATTCTGTATGACAAAATATTCCTCATGGGGGGGGGGGGGGACTTGACGTTACATCTGGAGAAAACCTACCAAAACTCCAGACCGTTAGATCGACAGCCACGCGATGGACCCGAAGCCGGGACCTTCACACTTCGGCCGTCTACCATTTTCGGTGACATAACCACTGTGCCATGTGAAACAAATTTTAAATGCCATTGATAAAGTAAAGTAAGCCATTGATAAAGGAAAGTAAACATACTTATTAAAAAATAAAAATCTGGAGTGGCTCCACTTGTTTTTCCGAACACTTACGATTAAGATCATTACCAAGCATTTAAATAAATTTTAATCGATGAATAATTCAAACGTATGTACAAAATTGAAGCTCAATCGAAGTCGTTTAAACGCTAGCGCATTTTCAAGAATTGCCCCACATTATGTAAAAGAAATCTTTGTCGCAGCCCTGTAGAAAAACTATAAGTCCTATACACACCAAAATCAATACCGGTCTTGCGACGGTGAACATATATACCCAATTACATATATACCCTTGCGAACATATATACCCAATTTGAGCTCAATCGAATGCCCCGTTTAGGAGCTATCGTGTTCACCTACTCACTCACTCACTCACACACACACACATACACACATACATACGTACGTACATACGTACGTAAGTATACGTACGTACGTAAGTATACGTACGTACGTAAGTATACGTACGTACGTAAGTATACGTACGTGCGTATGTATACGTACGTGCGTATGTATACGTACGTATATGTATGTATACGTATGTACGTATATGTATGTATACGTACGTACGTACGTATGTATACGTATATGTATACGTACGTATGTATACGTATATGTATACGTATATGTATACGTATGTACGTATATGTATGTATACGTATGTACGTACGTACATACATACATCACGTAAAAATAGCATAAATGAATTCAGAAGACCTCAAAACGTGTCAATACACCAAAATCTCGAAGTCGAATTTTTTCATGATTACAATACTTTACTTAAATGGTACATGTTCGGAAAGTAAAAATAGCTCATAGCTGCACGGCCGCTTAGAAGGTGCGTGTAATTAAAATGCAGAAACGGCAAAATTTATTGTATTCTATTAAAAGTAATTGAATTTTATTTATCTTTCGCTGAAATTTTGGGCTCGGGTTCCGACTTCAAGAATATTGCTCGGGCTCTGGCAGACTCGAATTAAAAGTCCTAGGGCTCGGGCTTCAAAAAATGAGCCCGAATTCATCTCTAACACACAATGCTATAAATAAATAAGTAATTATAATAATAAATTAAAACGAAACAATGGTTCATTTTCCTTATAAATCAAATAAATATGTTGCTGTATTGTGTATAATATTTAAATAATCCTGTACAAAAGAAAAAAAAAAGCTGAAATCTCTACTGCTGTGTCTAATAATTTAATTAACACTTTACAAATATTTTTATTACATATGATTTCTCTGATGAAAACTCCTCCACCCCACCTTTCAGTTTTTCTCTCATTTGAAGGCAATTTACGTTCAACATAAAAAAAGTTGTCTGGCAGCTATAAAAAAGATTGAAAGGTGTATTTTAAAATGTAAAGAAGCAGTAAATGAGTCCCGATTTGTAAAAGTTATTACAAAGCAACTTATTTTTTTTCCACAAAAACGCTTTCTGCAAAATTCTCGTGTGACAAATATTATTCCTTTTCAAACACTTTTGAGAACACAAATTTCGGTTTCCCGTCCCAACCCAATTTCTTTTCCCCTTCTCATACGTACTCTACGTACAACCCCCCCCCCTTAAGAATAGCCCTCTTGCCCAGCGGGATAGTAATTTATCATTCTCTCCCCTACAAACAGGGCAGCGGCTAGCTCGTGCAATGACCCAGATGGCGCACTATTACGGCGGAGAATTTTCACAGAAATGTAGACTCGATAGTTTTACTTATCGTTAATTTATTTTTCATCAAATAGTTTTTCCTTTTTATTGAAAAATCAGTAAACACTTTGAGAATGTATCTCCCGTTTACGAAATTCGTTTATCTTAATTAGCAAATATTTTACGGCTGTTCAAACACAAAAAACCTGTTTTTCCCAACTTTAATTGAATATTAAAAATATTAATAGAATTGATTTCAAAATTTTAGAAACTAAATAATCTGTATCGCATTAATATCTTGGCAAGGAAAAAAAAACTGATTTAAAATAACAAAAATTGTAGACGTGGGACGAGAAAATACGCTTCCCGTAGGTTAACATGGGAAGTCTCAGTTTCGTTTTCTACCAGCGTATGTCGCCTTAACAACGCCGGGAGCAAACAGTTAACTGTTCGTCGTGCAATAGTATTCCAGCCAACATCTAGCTAAGAAAATCCAGTATTTTTATGTGGTATCATAATCTTAAAGTCATAATTACTTATCTAAGTCACAAAACATTCTTCGAAATTTTTTCACACATTAAATTTCGCCATTTATTCTATGTATCATTTTTAAAAAAATAAAATTTGACATAACACGACACAGTTATGGTTTCTAAAGTGAAAAGCTTTTTATAACAGCTTATGTTTGTAATTTTAATCACACATAAGGTCGCGATATTAAAAGTAGAATTTGTAAAAGAGCTCAGAAATAGAATTCTTTTAACATAAAATGAATAAAACGTCAATGTTTCTTTACATTCACAAGTTTTTCTCAAATGTTCGAAATTTTACAAAATCTAAGACTAAAAGAAGTAGTAAAATTTTGGAACTTTGAACTCAAAAAATGTTACAATTAAACGTTTTGCCATCGAATTCTGAAAACTTCAAGAATCGCTCACAAATGTGTTATAAATATAAGCACAAACCTTTATTATTGGACCAAAATACCATGGTATATTTGTCTATATTGAATGAATAGACCCAGAGAGCGGTAATCTTTCAGAATTGGTGGAGAAATAAATGTATCGATTATTAAAGCTTCAAAATGTTATAAAACCAGGAGATTTAATGTAAAATCAGGAGACCAGGAGAAACCATCAAAATTTAGTACTCTCCTGAAAAATCCAGTAGAATTGGCAGGTATACAATAGTATATACGCAAATAAGACAGTGTTGAAAGTATAAACAGTGCTCTCTGTATGGCTTCCTTTCCTTTTTTTAAGTTAATGTAAAGACTCCATTCAGGGTACCCCCAAACTCATTTTCGCCAACCCAAACTATGGCCTGATAGTTTTGTCGCATACGGATAAGCAAATATTTTCTTCAGTCCGGAGATAGTATTTTATGACTCAATTAAAAGTTATGAATATTTTATGAAAATTTAATTACTTGTGACAGAGTCAGGAATGTAACCATTCCTCCCCAACAAAAATGTGGAGTTTTGTTGACAAATTGATAATCTAGCCTTTTTGTAGAAAATTCCGCCTTTTACGTACTCCCCTCTGCAATTTATTAATGTAAAAACCAGACTGATCA
This sequence comes from Cheiracanthium punctorium, assembly GCA_038373885.1. Taxonomy (NCBI): domain Eukaryota; kingdom Metazoa; phylum Arthropoda; class Arachnida; order Araneae; family Cheiracanthiidae; genus Cheiracanthium; species Cheiracanthium punctorium. The sequence goes on along the minus strand of JAWZYV010003719.1, from coordinate 95,403 downwards.
TTAATGCGTAAATAATGTGATTCCTCTGAAAGTCGAACGTTAGCGGCTCCCTCTGTACAACTTAACAGAGGTATTTATGCTGTTTGTATGTTATGGGTACGTTCTGTTCTTCGGAAAACTGTCTAATATAGGAAGGTGACCAACTTGGAAACTGAATCGGCAAATTTGTTTTTTCAGTCGGCAATTTACTTCTCTTCACCCCCCCCCAAGATTTTCTTCTGGGATCGGCCCTGCCCCCATCGATACATAAAATTTCAAATACTTTGACACCAAACTTAACCTTTTAATCTTACAGGCCCAGGGGGTCATACGAAGCTCCCCTGTATTTTCATGCGGGCAGTTTAAACACTAGTTTTACTGGAGCAAGGAGAGAGAGATGCTAACTGGCCGAGAAATCAGCGGAGAAGAACCCCGATGAATGGGTGAAGGGTGTTTAAATAGTACGGCTTTCGGCGCAGAGAGAGGGGAAATTTCTTTAGTTGTTTTATTGATTCAAGATTCGAATCACTGATTCGAATCATCGAAGTAGTGAGTGAGTCGAGATTCGAATCAGTAAAATGAGTCGAACCGCCCATCTCTAGTAAGAAAATTTCGCATGCACAACAATGATATTTGTAAACAAACAGTAATCCGAATGACCTGCAGAATCTTAAAACAAACGTTGTGTTTATTCCCGTACATAATGTTGTCTTTCCGAACGCAGTACCAGTGGAAAAAGTCGCTTGAAATATCAATCAAATATTATATGTTAAGCTTTTTAAAATATTAAACGCCACCTGGGACACAAAAGTCGAAGGTCTGATTAACAAATTCCATCCATTACAATCATCCAAAAAATTAAATTTAATACTTTTTTTGAATGTTGAAAATCGGGTTTTTCCCATTGAAATACATTACGAGAACCCCAAGCTGTCACGCAAGACGGCGACCGATCGCAGAGAGGAGGGGTCCGTCGAAATGCTCTATTTGTAAATTTCATTTACGCATTTGTATAGAGCATGTAGACACCCGCAAGGTATCAAAGTCTGAAAATTTTCAGTACTGTCATACCCCTGACTTATTTTCAAAAAGATATGTAGTTTGTTTAGATCACTGCTCCCCAACATTTTTATCGCCGCGGACCGGTCAAAGCTTGTTTTACCACGGCCCGCTAGGGGAAGAACGTTGATTGTTTATATTTTAGATTGATTTGATTTAATAATATTCGATGTTATAATTCTGGTGTATAAATGATGTTACTTTTATTTATTGTTCAGTAAAAGCTCGTTTTGTTTGATTATTCGTTTCTATTTTTCAGGAAAGAACGTTTATCTTCAATTTTATGACTGCCATTTTAATTCATAATCTTGAAATGTTTAATCAACAATAAACTAATTTGAAATTGTTACAAGATTTTTTCTGTTACAAAGATATACATTAGCACTAAGTCGCACAAACCCGAGAGAAATACACCACTGTAAATAAAATGAAAATAATTTTTATTTTAGGTCTTAATTGTATTTTTGCACAGCCAACTTCACACTTAAGCCGCTTAATCATATATTTTGTGACAAGTTACTACTCCCCCCAGAAATGTACCTGAAAGGACTCGATGCGGTTTCCCACGATGCGGAAAGCACACTTGACCAGTGCACATTCCAAGAGCAAAGGGGGTCCTTTGATTTTGCCGACGGACCCCACACGACGAGTGCGAACGCGCAGGGGGCTTGGAGAAAGATCGGAGGCGAGGTCCTTTGATTTTGCCGACCGACCCCACACGAGTGTGGAAACCCGAGACGGGGTCTGGAAGAGAGCCTCAGAGTTGGTTTGGAGACTGTTCGAGGAGGTCGCACAGTAAACGGCTCTCAGAGGGACAAGAGTTCCCGAATTCCAGAGCGGAAGTTGTTGCTTGTATTTAAGTCTGCAGAATGCAGCCAGTGTTTGTACATAAATGTGTATTAATAATCAACGTTAAAAAAACCTCAACTCCTGTCTCGAGTCTCGTCAATTTTAGTTTATGTTTCTTGTTTTAGGACTTGTGGCGAGTCCAAAACGCCACAATTTTTACAGCTTATCTAGAGAGCTCTCTTGCGAAAAATTTCGATTGATTCTGAGCAGTAGTTTTTGGTTGGTACCCTTTCACAAAATGGAAGCTGAAAAGAGATATTTTCGACGTTTTGCTTTTTCTCTATCGAAAAGGTAAAAAAGTTTAAGAAAGAAAAAATATGATTTGTTTGGAGAAGCGGTAATTCGGAGTACGTCAGTGCCCAAACTGTTTTTCAAAAATTTTATGTGGAAGACGCACCACCTTCTGGATAGCCATTTGAAGCTGATGAAGACACAATAAAGACATTAATTGCTGAAAACCGGCGAATAAAAACTTGTGATATAGCTGAAAGATTAAATTTGCGGAATTCGACCATCCATGATCATTTGAAATACCTCAAAACTCGACAGGCGGGTTCCGCATGTTCTTAAAAATCTAAATGACTTACCGAACAACCCAATAGTATCACAGAATCTATATACACTGAAACTTCTATGAACGACCACGTCTATTAAGAGACGCCCTTCCTCCAGCGACCAAATTTTTTAAGGCACCGGGTTTCCCCCACCCCCACCCCCCCTGTAAATTGACAGCACGGACAAGGACACTTTACATATCTTGTAAATTAGAGGAGATACATCTTTAGGAAACGAGTGATTTTACCATTGAAGCAGCTCGCTGGCACTGGCGTGATTGAATTGCACGAAAAGATATTCGGAAAGGAAGTTGGTGGTTACTTTTGACTGCGAGAAAATCCAAAAACTTAAATTTTAAAGCAAATAGATTTTGTTATGGCACATTCCGATTGCATAAAGAGTATCGGGATAAATGCTTTTGTCCGATGTAACAAAATAAAGTTGAGAAAATTCTCTCTCTCTCCGAGAGAGAGAACGAATGAAACAATCCGAAATTTATAAATATTTTATTAAAATTCAAATTTTAAAAATTTATAATTACTTATGTTTTAGTATGTAAATTCATAAATAACGAAACAAAGAATATTTTAGCCTTTTTTTCTTGGCCATTAAAATTTTTATACTTCTTTGAGCGACCAGCTCTCTTAACGACCAATGTTTCGCGGAACGGGGGGTGGTCGCTCCCGAGAAATTTCACTGTGAAAAGGAAGATGTCCTGAATGATTGACTGATCTATGCCCAGCGAAATCTATTTTAGATAGACATGACATTTTAGGAGATTATGTCCGTTGTACTAGGCGTCATGTAAGAGATAATTTAAAAAAATTCTCGCCCAAACAGAAATGTGTGACTAAAGTGATCTTTTCACATTTACCTTCACATATCAAAGGAAAACAGCTATAGCCATAAAAATCTTACTTTTATCCGAACATAATTTAATTGCTTTTATCCGAACATCCTTTAAAAGATAAGGAACGGAGATACATAAAAATCTTTTCCAAGATATTATAGAATTTGCACCCAAAGGGGAGTGGGAGGCCAAAACGTTATTTATATATTTCCCTTTGTATCTCATGGGGAAGAGAGACGTAATTTTTTTTTTTTTTTTTTCATTAAAATGTAGCGAACACAAATTCAAAAAAATCTTTTTCGGGGCTTTTTTGTACTTGCACACAAACAGGGGTAAGAGGTCAAAAAATTATTACCACATTTGCCTTCGTATAATCTCTTAGGAAAACAGAGTTACATTTTAATGCTAGAATTCTATGGCTAATATCAATACATAAAAATCTTTTTAAGGGTTCTATAAAAATCTATCTCAGTAAGAGATAGTTGAGAAAAAGAGCTTATTTTTCTATAATTTGAAACAAAAACTTCATCGGTGATTTTCTTGTTTTTAAATGTAATTAAAATAGGGTTGTAAACAGTTGAAATGCTTTTTATTTCCGTTTTTTTGCTTAAACTATCATTGGCGACGGTGTTAAAATAGTTGTTTTAGCAATAATGTTCCATATTCGACAACTCGCGACTCTTAAATGATAGAAAGGGCCATTGGCAGATCCTGAAGGAGCCACCAGACAAATTAAATTTATTTTACAGAAGACTTATTTACACGCTTTTTTTTTTTTCCCCCAACAGTATGTATCAATTGGAATCTTGCGATTCGATTTTCACCCACACACACTTCCAGACATCCATTTAACTTGAAATTTTTGTAGGCCTATAAACAGTCGATGACGATACAATCATATTGAAAATAGTGTACTTAGCAGTTATAGTTCCTTTCACAGGAGCTCGCAAAAGAATGCATTCTGCACTATGGAAAGTGACACATTACGAATTAAGGAAATTTAGAGAGAATTATCAATTTCAGACATAATACACTAAATATGGTTTAAATAGGTTTACTTTTTATTTAAAGCAGAGTTTCTTGAAATGTGGGTCATGACCCCAATTGCGGGAGCTATCTACAGCAAGGTCACCAAAAATTTGAACAATTTTGATATTTCTTAAACTTATAGTAATTTTACATTTTCATCTTAATATTTTTGTCTTTAACCACCATAAAATATTCATCAAATCTAAAGGATATTGAAGAAGTGTTCCGTCCTGTGGTGTTAACTATTTTGCCATATAATTAAAAATACATAGGTATAGTCTTCCCATTGATACATAATCCTCGATGCTGTGTTAGAAGAAAGTAGATTTTCTCAGTAGTGACCTTCCAAACTTAAAGGACAGTCTGCACTTCATGTTTGAATTTACAAAAATTTTGAATTTATTTTTAATATTGTATTATATTTTTAAGTTTACTTATTTAAAGTTTTCAGATTAATTTTTGATTTTAAGACATAAAACAATGATATAAAACTGCAACAGTATATTACAGCAGCGTTTCTCAACCTGTGGGGCGCGACCCCCAAGGGAGGGGCAGAGCCTTTGCATTGGGGGGGGGCGAGAAAAACCAAAGAGCGGGTAGTGATGCATGTTTTTAAAAAAATCATTTTTTTAAATTCTCATTTTTGCTCAAAAATATATCCATTTTCCATTAAAATCTTCATTCAAACTTTACTAATAGCATTATTTTGTAGAAAATTCGACTAAATGTTGATCGTTAACGATTAAAAAACAATGTATGCTGAAACACGTGAGGGGGGGGGACCGCTGTATTACAGTACACAAGGGCGGCTCCAGACTGAATTCTCGGAGGGGGCCATCGAACTTTTTACTTAGGTCTTCACTTACTTATAAATTGTTCAAAATGCAAATTGAACGTGTGAAATCGTGAAGTATGCGAATCTAAAGTCGTAAAACAAAATTTCGGAGGGGGCCATGGCTCCTATGGCCCCCTCACTGGAGCCGCCCTTGAGTACAAGTGAAGAAACTGACAGTTTCACTCACGCGTGTGCATGTGTCGAATTTGTGCAATTCTTATGGGGTCAAACTTTAGGAATGTCTTAGTTATGTACGAGGGTTGCTATTTATATTTCTGGCCTAATGATGAAACAACAAATATTTATGATCGAAATTGGTTTTATTGTTTTCCAAAATATTCTCCATGTAGATCAATACACTTTTGTATGTGTTTGAATGAATTTTCGAAGCACTTTTTCCACTCCGATTGAGGTAACTGCAAAACATGCGTTTTGAATACATCAACCGCTTCTTCGGGTGCCGAAAATCGTTGTCCACGTAATTTATTTTTGATGTATGGGAATAAAAAAGTCATTAGGTTCCAAATCGAACACCGACCACGATTAAATTCGATATACCAGCTTTTTACAGTGCTGTAAGGATGGTGCTTCTTCGCTGTATACAGATTTAAGTTCATCGAAGCACTCTTGTCTTGACAATCCACGTCGAAAGTTATGAAAATTAATTGCACGAACATGTTCACTAGTCAACTCCATTTTTTTAACGAGATGAATTTTTTAATTTTCTGTAAACACCACAAATCAAGCTGATATGACAAATCGCTCTGAAGAATTTATGTTTACAAATATCAAATTTTCGATTTAAATCGTCTACGATCGCCTAGCCATGCTTTCTGTTGCTAAGGCCAAAAATATAAATAGCAACCTACGTAGAACACCAGCTTTTGACAACTGTTCCATACTGAAATTCGGGAAAAAAGTGCTTTACCAGACTGTTCATAAAAATTGGAAAATGAACCATTCTTACGAAATTTTGAAGCCGTTGGGGGCACATCAAAACCTAAATGTTGATAGCTCAAACTTTGGGAATCTCTTAATTAGGTAGCACAGTAGCTGTTGGCACCTATTCCGTATTGAAATTCCGAAAAAAAGTTCACCCTAGAAAACAGTCGGCTAGATTCATGAACCCACTCTGCCGCCGGCAAAACAACCGTATAAATCACATTTCCCAAGTACGTAGTTTAATGCACTTTATCGTTGTATTATAAAAACTGAAGGGATGCCATCATTGCTTGTTAGACAAAGTTATTTTGTTTGTATGGAAGCACAGAATTAGAGCACTTATTGAGATCTTAACTAATTACGGGAGAAAGAGTTGGAATTTGCAAGAAGCTGAGCTACATGTTCATAACTCATAAGCTCCTGAATTTCAGCCATTAAGTAAAACTAGCTTTTTTTTTTGTCATTCAGAAAATCCCAGCTACTCGATCAGGAACTTCATAAATATCGGCTAGCCTAGTCAAATCTAACAAGTTTTCAGTACTCGCAGACAAAGATAGCTGCATATTATAGGGAAGTCTTTGTAACAAAAGCAATTTTAACATTTCTTCTTTAGTTTATTGCAAGCTAAAGCTCGCACTTCATCAAACAAATGAGGTCATTTATTACCTAGTTACAAGTCTCGAAGTAAAAGACAGGATTTCGCAAAATAAGTCTGGACAAAATAATGTTGTATACGCTCTTTTAAAGTTTCGCATTATTTTTCATTGAGTGGTACTCTAATAATATCTTTCATGCAATATTAAAATTTCCTTATCTAGCCTAACTACTAGCGTAATTTTATGTTAGCCGAAATGCCTGCAGCGGTAAGCAGAGATTATATATTAGCAAGCCCAAATTCAGGGTCAGCTATTAGGTATATAGCTTCCCCCCAAAATACACTATTAAGTTAGAATTGCATCTACTTGAGTTTTCCTTACCAGACACCGTAATGCAATATTACGCACGCTATGGTAACCGTTCAAAATGTAGAAAGCAATCGGAACGCAATCAAAATACAATAAACAAAGAATCACCTGCTACTTATTTCCATGGATCAAGATGTACACTACCAAATTTTCTGTATAACGGGATGGCCAGCTTCAGGTTAAATGAACTCCACTACGTTTGAAGGAGTACTTATACCAATTAAGATCAAAAAACCATTTTAGTATAACAGTTTTAAAAAGCAAAATTTAATTATCAGTTGAAAAAAAATCAAAACCTAGGTTAAATATATTGTATTCATTGTCTATGGCATGAGAAGGAGGGAGGTCACAAGCTTTAAAAACAAGAACTGGCGTTGACTAGGGGCAAGTTCAGACTGCCACTTTTGAGTAACTCTCGACCTCGAGTAAAACACTTGGTAAAACTCGAGCTATTCGGGAAGATTGACATCGTGGACAGTATTTGGGTAGGAGCGAACGAAAACAACATGTAAAGGTCATGTGATCTATATCCTCAAACTTCCCAATCTTTGGGGAGTTCAAGTAATGAGTATTACTTGAGTAACTCAGCTTGGAAGCGTGAATACCTTGTTTATCTCCTCAAGTAGCTCAAGTCGGACATTATGAACAGGTTGAGTTTTTCTCCAGTTACTCAAAAGTGGCATTGTGAACACAGCCGCATGCCTGATTTTTTTTCTACTCTGCTTTCGGCAAACAGCGACTGTCGATGATTGTTGCATCAAACTGCTTGTTGCTGACGCATTGCTCCAGAAAAACACAAAAGTCTGTTGTTGAGAAAAGTTCCTTGATTAAGCGCCGACAATTGAATGCAAGGTGATCAGTTAGGATATATCACTAGCCAAATTTCAGATCTTGATTGTAGGGTACCGAGTGCAACAGCCTTGTTTCGAAACCTGAATAATTTTAATGCATCCAAATACGAAAATGGCCAAAATTTACCGACAACACATTGATGCTTGTTTTTCAGTTCCTTAAACTAATTTGAATTTTGAAATTTATGTTAGCGAAACGACTTACAAATTTAGATTTTCTGGACTTTTCGAAATCCCTTGGGGGTGTACAGTAAGAGTGGAGTGAAAAAAAAAATTCTCAAAGGTAAATGGAATACGTAGTGAAAGTTGGTGTGGACCTCATTTAAAAGATGCAAAACAATTTTTTGTCTGGCTTAACGTTCAGAGGTTCGCCAAGAGTCCCGAAAATTTGAAAATTTCTTAAAATATTGGTATGAATTTGTTTTCAGTAAAAAAAAAAAAAAAATGTGTGAATGGGATACTCGAAGAAAGTTGGTGGGTGACTTAATTAAGGAAGCTGTCAAATATTTTTTCTCTATCTTCCATCAGGTATGCTCCAAGAGTCGCCAACATATCTAAATTTTGACTCAGCTGTATTGCAAGACGAAGGAATTGTTAAGGCTTACGATAAGCGTTTTGTTAAAGATCGGACCAAGATCAGTGGGAAAGGGTTAAAAAGTATTCGAGTAAGAGAGAAATTTCCTATTTTAGATTTCGAATAATAATTGAGTTTTTGAGAAACGCACAACGTGATAGAAATATGGAAAGTCATATTTATACATAGCCTAATTCATATTCTATGATAAATAAATTTTAATATGCGAAACCAACGTAGGAAATTTCTCTCTTGCTCGAATACTTTTTTTGGAGGGTGTACTTCAATGAGAGAAAGAATAGAACTTTGTCAATGAAACAAAAAGGTGTCAAGTATGACCGAAAATCTTGTCGAGGAGCAGTTTGTTCTAGCGTAAGAACCTGAAAGTACTTATTTAACCCTTAAATGCATAGCGATGCATATATGCGTCGTATTTTCAGTGCCGGATTAGAGTAGAAGCCAAATTTCTCACGTCAATTTCATGTATAAAATATAGTTTTCAATAATAAAAGATTCATATCGTGAATAATAAAAGTTCCATATACTTCTTTCAAAATGCGTGTTTTTGGAAGCATTAACCCTTTAACGCGCAGTGTTCCCGCTCTGGGAACGCCAAACTCTGACGTTTTGACTGTTGCCAGTCACGAAGAATAGATTTGATTTCTATAAAAATAGTTGCGGGTGACATAGCTCCACGAGAATCCTTTACTTTTTTAGCACGTCATTTCCCGTAAAAAAGATGGTCACGATTATTTTTAACAGCACTGACATCTGTTGAAAAATGGAAGAATGCGAACAGCTGGATAGATTGCCCAATGCTGAAAAAAGGGCAGCCGTTGCCATCGCTCGACTTAACTACCAGCAAGATGGCGGACGATCGGAACGTTTATCCACCATCTTCCTGGTAGTTAAGTCGAGCGATGGCAACGGCTGCCTTTTTTTCAGCATTGGGAAGGGGTTGCGCCTCAATGGGTTAATTAGTTATTCATAAAACTGATATAGGAAAATTAGCTTACACTCGTTACGAATAAGTCTTAAAAAATAAAAGAAATTGCAGATTTGTTTTAAATTTATGACCTAAAATTTCATCGCAATATCTAATCTAAGTTTAGAAAAATTGATACAATACTGCATTTTCCTTTGTAGAACTATGCCGTCTTACTTTCTACGGCTTTCTATGTCGTTTTACACATCTGTTGAAAATTTCTGGGACTGGTGTACATGGAACAAAGGAACACATACTCACATTTAAGTTCTTATAAATAAAAACGAAAATCTGTTTGTGTGTGTGTGTCGCTCGTATACGTGTTATACTGTTGTACGTCATTCAAAGTATTTAATTTGGAATCTTGATGATTAATGATGAAAGGCTTTATTAACAAACTTCAACACAAAATATTTATTCAATAAAATACATTTTAAATAACTTATTCTCTAAAAACGCATTTGTTGCCTCAATATTTAAGTTGTGTTACAGTAACTTGCATTTTCTTACTGTTGGGATCCTCACTCCATTTTACGCATCTTTGACTGCCATCAATTTCAGTTCTGTTTGGAAAAAAAAAAGTATTTTTTAGAAAATTATATATCAAATAAAAATATATTATTAACGTACTTCTATCTTCTCTTTATTAAACACTTTTCATCAAGATTAAAAAGTGAATTAAGTTTGTCTATCTGTCCGTACTCTAACTGTCGTAAATACCATGCATAGATTACTACGAAATATATTGTATAGGTTATTGTTGTGTACTGTTCAGTGGCGTAGCCAAGGGGGGGATAGGGGTCACCCCATGAGGAATTTTTTGCAATAGAAAATGTATATTCTTCACTCCCTTATCGTACACACACGCATACATAAATGCGAGTTGCAGTAGTCGTAGCCCCCCCCCCATGAAAAATTTCTGGCTACGCCACTGGTGCTGTACCATGTGCCCTATTAAAGAAAGTGCACGGATAGCTGCCAACCATTCGATTTAATCGTACATGTCCCGATTTTCAAGCCTTGTTACGAAAATTAGATTTTTGGCTTGTTCCGATTTTTCATAGCTACCAACTCAATTTCCATCTTTTGTACATCCTTTAGATAAATGAGTTTTCCCTTGCGTATTTGCTTATTCATATCTGTAATGCAGTTACAAAATACATAAATGCTTATTTCGATTTATTTTTATAAGCATATCGATTATTAAATGCATCTGAGAAAGTTTGTATGTAAAACTATAAGAAATCATTTCACTTATTCCGTGATTTAAAAAGGTAATGGTTTGCATTAGATTGATTTTGCATGACTGAATGAGAAAAGAATCAGCTTAATCTGTTTTTATTTTAATTTTTAATATTTATTTTTAAAATAAAGTAAAGCATTTTCCCATATAATATATTTATTGATCATTTTATTTTAATTTCTTGAAAAACATTAATTTGCCAATAGTTTTTGAAAAGTTCTTTTTTTTTTCTTTTGAAATATGTACAATGCATGATACCAGCAAAATATATTGTGATTTGTATATCGTGCTCTGTGTTACCCCTTTTTTTGCGGCAGGTCGGCAACTATGTGAATGTAGCATTCACGGTTTCTTAACAGACGCTGCCAAAAGAATTCTAATACATCCCGCCAAATATTCACTAAGTTCGGCTACTATTAAAGATACATTGCCAAATTTGGTGCCTAAAATAGGCTCAACATGATTAGCTGATATGCGTAGTATACATGTCAATGAAATAAAAATCTTTCTTATTTTTGGTAAAATGCATTTAACTGAACATCCTGAAAATACACATGGTTCATGTTATTAAGTATTTTTGCTGCACGATTCTTCGCATAGCATTTCTGAACTTTCATTGTGACCTAATAGTAGGAATTGAAAAATGCAATGCTGGCCTATACTCGTCGACAAACCAAAAAAAAAAAAAAAAAATAGAGAGAGAACGTTTTCGGTTGGAAAGGTCTTCTCAAGAGCAATCCAGTGATACGCGTAAAAACAGCATATGAAAGAGTGAAGCAGTGCTGGGAACGTAAAAAGAAGACTATGCCCGAATACGAGCCAGATCTCACGACACCAATCATGATGGCCGGAGACTTTAGTGTTAATGTCTCGCAGAGCTTCTCATTGCTCGGCTTCATGCTCAGAAAGTTTAATTTTTCTTGTCATTGAAACTTCTTCAACCTGTATTGACTTAACGTTTACCAGAAATCTCGATGTATCTTGTTTGCCGTTTGTTTCGTACTTTTCGTATTACAGACCTATCATTAAAGTTATAGCACATTTCTTCACATGATTTCTTTCCTGTACACGAAGGGGCTCAAAGAAAATATTATATACTCGTTACGTACACGTATTCACTTAAAACACACGCCGTCCACAATAGAGATGTTGGCTATTTTTGAGCCGAGCCGAAGACTTTATCGAGCCGCCCTACGATTCAGCTAAAGACAATAATTAAACTCATAAGAGATACATGAATTTTACTTCTAGTCCCGTGCGTATTTTGAAATAAGTACGTCTATTGTCATGTCACTTTTTAAAATCTGTTCAGGAGTTCACAAAGAAATTCACGAGCCGAGCGAAGCAATGTGATTAGAGCCGTCGGCCGCTTGCTCGGCTGGCTGGCTGAGCAGTCCTCTCTAACCACACACAGCCACACCGTAATTCTTGCAGTCTTTCATAGTACAGAATTTTCTCCGTATTACTATTGCTTTTATGCGACTAAGAATCATGGGTTATAAGCACACCCCAATAATGCAGTGTGACCGCCACTATGTCAGTCATTGGTCCACTATTAAAACTTCTGTCTTACATATAAAGTTTGTGTTCGAAGTCCTTAAACCAGGGGTTCCCAAACTTTCTTTACCCGCGGCACCCTTGTCAGGCTAAAAACTTTCGCGGCAGATTTCCTTTAAAGCAATATGACTATGAAGGATAGAATGAAGCAGTTTGGATGCATTTTACGTTATTTTTTGTTTATTTGTTTATAGGGCTAACTATCAAGAAAGTACTCTCTTGGGAAAGGGATATAGAATTTTGACAGTACCCCCATTTCAGGGAGTTCCTATAAAAGAGAGGCTACAGGACAGTCTTGAACTTGACTGAAATATTTTTGTTTGAGCCCACTTAGTGATCGGCTTGGCTCACTTTCTTGGGGATACCGGTTCAGGGGAAATTATTTGATTATACTCCACCAAAACACTTTTCTTGATTATCTCCACGGCACCCCTGACATACGCTCGTGGCACCCAGTTTGGGAACCCCTGCCTTAAACGATAAAACATATGGTTATTTTATTTGTTTTTGCCTGTGTCAAGAACAGGTTGATTCTCTTCTGCAAAGGAATTCTGCCTCACCTGTTTTCCACGCATATAAATGGTCTGTGCTCCCTGAGACACTGTACCCGCATGAAGTTGAAGTAAAAGTTTCCAACTGCATCTGAAAGTTTGTTCCTTGTTTCTTTCAAGCAGTTGTAAAATTCGCTATCACAGTCACAGTGAGATCTGCAACAAAACACAATTTTTATAAAAAAATGACAAAATTGCAAAAAGATTACTGGATCGAATATAATGTAGGAAAGTGATATGAAAATGCATAACTGATTTTAAGAAGAAATGAATGAATTGATAACTTTCCCGATCTAGTAAAGGTTAGTTTATTTATTTATTTTAATGACTACGTCATTTTATCTCTCACCCCCTTTATTGAAAATTGTCTGAAAAATGTGTCCCAAAAATGCGACATAAAAGTATGCGACAAAATTTTACATATATTTAAATACTATGAGTTCACAACAGCTTTAATCTATTGTTACAATATTTCGTAAGCTGTAGAATAGGCATCCCATGTATTTTTCTATAAATAGGTTACAATCATAAAAATTTCAACAAAGGGTTACCAGGCGAAATACACGACAAATGAGAGATAAAATGACATAGTCAATTAATATCGTTTTAATATGGCAATAATGAAACTAAAAAATTAGGGGGGGGTTCATAGGGGTCTCCCCCCTGACGAGGCTCGAACAGTCGAGTTTTTTAAATTAAAAATGCAGTCGACGCTCGTTTTTAACAACCCGTAGGGTCCCCTCAAATCGTTCGCAAAATCCAAATTTCGTGAAACCGTCTATAGGAGTGAGTGTATTCGGGACTACTAGCTAGTTCGTATGTATCGCAAGTACTTCTGAAAAAGAGGTTCGCAATTAAACGAGCGTCATCTGTATAGCATACTTGCAAAGTAAATGTCTTATAAAATACCCGAGCCGCACCTTCGAGCATGGCAACAAGTTAATAAATGCCCTTGTTCACTTGCTTTAAATTAGGTAAATTGTACTATACAGTTTTAAAAAGTACTGAGAAAGAAGGATCATTTGAGCGTAAGACCATGAAGGGTTAAGGTTTCAAATTATTTTCCCTTTCAGATAGCTGTGTAGAGAAATAAATAAATAAAATTCTCAGGTCGTCTCTTAAAAATACTACAGGATTTATTAACGTAGGATTACGTATCGTTGCTTGCCTCCTTTTCTTCCCTTTTTGGTGTAAAAAAGGAATTAAAGGAAGCACGCATTCCTTAGTGCTCTTACCTGCGCAAAATAGCTGAACTTTATTTTACTTTTTACTAGCCGCTCTATTTTTTTCGGAAAAACCCTAATAAAGTTATATTTTGTTGTAATCAACTTATTCTTTTCTTAAAATAATAAATTCCCGATCTGTTTTCGCATGCAGACGATATTTTTATTAATAAAAGATGTTTCAAGTTTATTCAATTACTAGCTGAAGTACCCGTCCTTGACGGGTTAGTGAATGCAAATTTCCAAAAAGCAAGAACTTTCGTCAGCATTGTAGGAGTACACAGAATGGATGGAGTATGTTGCCAAAGTAAAGAAAGCGAAGTTATAATTTTTATGTATTGTTAAAATATTACAGGTTAAGAGAGTTACTAAAGTAATATCATTTCATTCGCTTTAGTCGTAATTATGTGATGCGCGAACGAATATTTACGAATATAGAAATAATTTTCGCAAAATCTCAAAATCTAATCAACATCTTTGAAAAATTGGAAGCCTAGAATTTAAGTTGAGTGACAACCTATCATGTCACCCAATTTCGTTTCATTCCCTGCAGTCTTTATTTCGTGATGCTGGAACAAAATGTCAGCATTTTAAAACGATTTTCGCAAAATCTCCAAATGTAATCAAAATATTTTAAAAATTCAACGCCCATAAATTAAGATTAGCAACTACCTATCATATCACTAAATTTCGTATCATTCGTATTAGTTGTTATTACGTGATGTTTGAAGAAATATAAACGTATTTTGAGAGAATTTTCACAAAATCTCAAAATCTAATGAAAATGTTTAAAAAATTGGATACCTATAGTTTATGTTGAGCAACCATCTATCATGTGACCAAATTTCATATCATTCGCTTTAGTCGTTATTACGTAATGCGGAAACAAAGATTCACTCAGTTTTAAACGATTTTCGCAAAATCTCGAAATCGGATCGATTTTTTAAAATTAGATGCTTATAGTTTAAGGTGAGTGACCACCTATCATTTCACCAAATATCATTTTTTCACCTTTGCAGTTATTACGTGATGTGCAAACACAAATTTACGCAGTTTGAAACGATTTTCGTAAAATCTGAAAATCTAATGAAAATTCTTAAAAATTCGACGCCTATGTTTTAAGTTGAGTGACCACCTATCATGACACCCAATTTCATGTCATTCGCTTCAGTCGTTTTTACGTGATGCTCGAACACAAATTCACGCAGTTTGACAGGATTTTCGCAAAATCTCAAAATCCAATCAAGATTTTTTAAAAATTCGACGCCTATGTTTTAATTTGAGTGACCATCTATCATGACACCCAATTTCATATCATTCGCTTCAGCCGTTTTTACGTGATGCTTGAACACATATTTACGCAGTTTGAAACGATTTTCGCAAAATCTGAAAATCTAATCAAGATTTTTTAAAAATTCGACGCCTATGTTTTAAGTTGAGTGACCACCTATCATGACACCCAATTTCATACCATTCGCTTCAGCCGTTTTTACGTGATGCTTGAACACATATTTACGCAGTTTGAAACGATTTTCGCAAAATCTGAAAATCTAATCAAGATTTTTTAAAAATTCGACGCCTATGTTTTAAGTTGTGACCACCTATCATGACACCCAATTTCATACCATTCGCTTCAGCCGTTTTTACGTGATGCTTAAACAGAAAAAGCGTCACGGACAGAATGACAGAACGACAGAATGACAGACAGACAAACTTTTTTTTGAGGGTCGCATCGGATTCCCGGGTGCTTGAAACGGATAGAAATCGCAAAATTTTTGAATTCCAAGAAATGTACAGACAAAAGTCTAATTTTATTTATATAGATTTTTAACAAAGGCACGTTTCTAGCAAAAGCTTGGTTTTCAAGAGCCTGAATCATTTTATGTGGCCGAAAATCATCAAGCATGGGGACCATGATGCTTCTTTTTTTTCAGATTGTTGTTAATATCTTCTAAAATATTTCGGAATTTCGAAATTCAATTGCGAACACTCTAGGTAATATACGGATAAATAAGATACATTTTCTAAGATGCTTCCATGAAATTTGAATACCAGAAATTATTTCTGGACTTCCGAGTTTACTTTTTGATGAAAAGTAAACTCAAAAACAACAAATTTTCAAAATGATACAGGTGCATCCTATATCATTTTAAACTGGGGAATTTTCCTAATCAAGCTAAAAACGAGTATAAAAGTATAACTTTGCATTAAATTGTTATGCATTTTTTGAGAAAAAAAAATATTTCATGATAGCATGCTATTTTTCAGAATTTATACTTGTTTTATTTCATTTAACATGTATAAATAGTTGCCCAAATTATTATTATTATTACATAAAAAATGCGAAATTATATTCGTAATATCATTCTAAGCATTTGAGAAGTTTGAAATAAATACGACAAAAATGATGCGCATGGAATACAGATAAAATACAGATTAGTTGAAAAATTCGATACTGAGAAAAATGATACGAGAGTGTAATACTATAATGCTATCTTGAATACAAATCCTTTAGATCAGCGTTTCCCAACCGGTGGGGTGCAGAGCGTTTGCAGGTGGGGGGGGGGGCAAGAAAACCAAAGAGCAAGTAGTGATATATATATTTTTTAAAGCATCTTATTTATTCTTATTATTACTTAAAAATATATCTATTTTCGCTTAGTTGAACTTTACAAATGAAATTATTTTGTAGGAAATTCTACTAAATGTTCATTATTGAAGAATTAAAGAAATGATGCTAAAAAAATGAGGGGAGGGGGCGCCACCGTAAGTTAGCCTTAGATGAGGGGGGGGCGACGTTAGGTTGGGAAACGCTGGTTTAGATGGCGTTTCTCAAAATATAAATAACAAAAATTAGAGGCCTCTTATTTTAAAAATTCAACTTGCTATGGAAAGCTATAAAGAAGTTCTTTTTTTTTTTTTTTTTGGAAGGAAATTGTTTTTTCTCCTAAGCCCCTTTTTAAAAAAATTTTGTCAATTTTTACCTTTTTTAACGTCCAGTGTTCCCTTAAACAAAGTAAAATTCCAAAGGGTTTTGTATATTTCTGGGTGTTCTCATTCCAAGAAAGATAACATACATAAAATATTAAAAAATTCATTCTCTAGAAGAGCAATTAATTATAAGTGTTTCTTAAAAAAAGGGCTGATATTCCCATTTCTTCTTTAGCAAACTATCAAAATAAAGTACCGATACTTACTTAGTATACAATGAAAGGTTGATTAAACCATATCCTGTCCTAAATGCTTTTAATTTTACAGGGCAGTGATCATGAGCTCTGCAGCAAGCATCTACGTCATATTCAGTGCCCAGTTGTTCGAAAGATTCAGCTATGTCTCCGACGCCGCACCATTTTGTACCTACAATTAAAGAAGAAATATCATTGTAGTTATATGCTATCGGTTAGTCCTCTGAGAAATTGTGAAAAGTCCTCGGCCCAAGGCAAAACCCCTCCTGTAGGCTTAACATAGCAGAAAACACCCACGTTTAGCGCCGACGATAGACTCTACCAGTAAAAACTCGTTTTACACCAAGTTACCAAAACACCAAGAATATGAATGAACTAATGGAAGTTTCATATTCCTTATAATGTCTGTTCACCAGGAATGAATTGTGACTTAATCTGAAACTGCCCTTAAGACGATATTTTGTATGATTTTATAGAGTATTTTCACGTGACGTCACTGAAATTTTTTTTAGGTCAACTCGGATATTAGGATACAAGAGCGTCGTTTTTGGCCAATGACCATTCTCAAATGAACGAATGTTTGACCAAAAACAGTTGGTTGCTAAAGGTGTGACGTAGTGATAATGACGTAGGTGAAACAGTTCTATTCAACAAGAATTTATTAAAAATCTGAAATTCCTCTAAATTTTGTTCACGCACAAAGAGTGCAATTTTTTGAACTCTCATTGTACTCAAGTTTTCCCCTATACAGAAGCACAATATCCTATCATGTATGACGTCTAGTGTAAATGATTTTCAACATTGATTTGGATATACATTCAGTACCATGGACATACATCTAAAGTGCAGCATAGCGCTGATTGTTTTCAATTATTTATTTATTATTAATGACTATGTCATTTTATCTGAAACACCCTTTTTGAAAAATGTGTCCCAAAAATGCGACATAATTTTACATGTATTTAAATACTATTGGTTCACAACAGCTTTAATCTATTGTTACAATATTTCGTAAGCTGTAGAATATGCGTCACATGTATTTTTAAAATATTTTTAAATACTATTAGTTCACAACAGCTTTAATCTATTGTTACAATACTTCGTAAGCTGCAGAATATGCATCACATGATTTTTATATAAATAGGTTACACTCATAAAAATTTCAACATAGGGTTACCAGGCGAAATACGCAAGATGAGCGATAAAATGACATAGTCAATTAATATCATTTTAATATAGCAATAATGAAACTAAATAATTAGGGGGGTTCAGGGGGTTCTCCCCCTGACGAGGCTAGAACAGCCGAGATTTATTTTTTTACTTCTGTAGATTAGATAGCAAATAAAATGGAATGCTTACCAGTCTCGGTAAAACACTGGGGATATCTTAAATCTTGAAATAGGAAAAATATTAGTGACTTGCGAGCAATAAAGTGAATCTTTCTTTTAATAATACAAACGAATTTATTTATAACATATTTATAACATAACATTATAGCTCTTAAGTTTTCGAATTGTGGTTTTCAGTTTTATTAGGGTATCAGCAGTCATAAATTTGGTATTACAATAATTTAGTTTAATAGAATTTTGGATTTGAAGATCTCTTAAATAGTGATATTTAATGCCCATATATTTGCTTCTGGAATTTGTTTTAGAAGTTTCAGATAAAGCTACGCAGGATTTATTATCTTCAAAAAGTGATCCCGGAAGATCTTGTTTAAGTGCCCAGTCCTTTAGAAGCTCTACTGACCACTGAATTTCCGTGGCTGCTTCCGTTGTTGAAATACACTGGCTTCCAAAAGTTAAGAAACAACATGTTTTTCGAAGCCATAATGCCATATGCTCACCATAAAAAAAAAATAACACTGACAGTAAAATTTATGGTTTATATAAATGACTAGCTGAAGTACCCGTTCTTCGCACGGGAATGAATGGACTTTTTGATATTACGATTTGTGGTGATTACTATTCATTGTAATAAACAGATATAGCAAAATGGATATCGCGTTATATTGTGTCCAATAATCATGCATACCGAATTGCAAGGCAATCGTTTGTACATTGCAGAAGGCGATGCGGCGTAGCGCAATATAGTGGCGAGTTTTAGCAAAACGGATATGGCGAAAATATTCTTCGCATTCAGATATCGATGTATACGAATTTTCATGACGATCGGCTGGATAGTTCTGAAGCTCATGTGTTGTCTAATAGCAAGTTATAGGAAAATGGATAGCGCCAAACTCTTCCCCGTGTTCAAATATCTATGTATACCTATTTTCATAGTGATCATTTGCACAATCAAGAAGTGATACACTGCAGGGCCATCTAGTGGTTAATTAAAGTAATGATTTGCTACAGCGCCGTCAAGTGGCGAGTTATAGAAAAATGGATAACGCCAAAATATTCTCATTGTTCAAATAGCTATGTATACTGATTTTCATAGCGACCGTTTGAATGGTCAAGAATTTGGCCTGCTGCAGCGTCATCTAGTGGCGAGTTAAAATAATAATGCATTGCAGTGTCATCTAGTGGTGAGTAACATCAAAAGGAACGCAGTTAGAATATATTCTTCGTGCTCAAATGTGTAAGCATAAAAAATTTTATGCCGATCGGTCGAACGGTACAGAAGTTGATGCTTTGCAGCGCCATTTAGCGGCAAGTTACAGCAAAATGGATAGTGAAAAATATTCTCCGTGTTCTAATATTCGCGTGTACCAAATTTCATCGAAATCGGTTGGACGATATTCGCATAGCAAACGGCTAAACGGAATAGAATTCGACGTTGGGCTGCGGCACCAAGTGGCAAGTTAAGGAAAACGGATAGCATAAAAACCTTCTCCATCATAAAAGACTTAGGTGAACCAAATTTCATCGTGCAACGGTGCTCCACGGTGCTGGAGTTTTTCAACCTGATAAACACATACCAACATTCATTTTTATCCATAACCAGTGTTATTATATATACCAGTCTCAAATAAAATCCAGTTTCAAATCTAAGCCTCACCAAAGTGCCAACATACGCCATTTTGCAAGAGTTTTTTCAGGGAATCATTCGAAGCATTGACTTAGCAGCAATCAATATGGGAAATGGTTCGATCGCCAAAGAGTAGCACGCATTTATTTGAAAATTGGAATCCCTTAATACAGCCGATTTTTTTTAAATTATCAACTATAATGTGTTTTATTCATCGTTACTCCGATGTACTAAATGAGAAGATTTCAATTTTCTGAAATTTGGCGGAATTCCCCCAACTTAAATCAATGTACTCAATTGACGAGAATTCTGAAGTTAGATCGCTTGAAATCCCTTAATAACTGCATTATTTCTTCACGGATCATTAAAATTTAACGCTGTATCCTAATAAAACCTTTGCACTTGTTTTCAAAAATCTATTTCCTTAAGCTCTCAATAAATTGCGCCAAGCCGAAAACTGTGCAAACCGCTAGAACTCACTTACTCAAAATCGATATTTCAGCCATTTTATTTTTTCGCCAAACTAAAAAAATTTACACATTAGCCTCGGAAATCTTCAATTCTTATTGTTTTGCGTGTAAAAAATTACATTCCTGCTCTGATTTCCCATGCACAAGATATTATAATTTAAAAAAAATAACCTTACGAATATAAACTAACAAAAAAAAAATCATTATTATTCTTTTATTTTTACTTTGAGAATTTAAAACATTTTATTCGGCAAAATCGCCACACATGGCAACCACGATCCTTATTTCACACTTTTTTCACTACAGGGGTTACAATTACGGAAAGCTTTTTGCGTGAAGAGCATAAAAAATCTCTTAAATTCCGGGAACGGGTGGACTTTCAAAGTTTTAAAGTGGACTACGATTTATTCTATATTATTTTACATATCTGTGCTAAATTTCAGGCCGATAGGTCCATTTTTGTGGATTTGTATACGAATCAAATCCACAAACAAATAAACAGAATTTCATTTTTATTTAATAAAAGAGATAAGATAAAAATAATAAAATCGAAGAAAGAATTGAGATAAATATAAGTTCATATATATAAGTATATATATTCATATATGTAAGAATTTGGGCTTGATAATATATAATCTCTGCTTACCGCTGCAGGCATTTCGGCTAACACAAAATTACGCTAGTAGTTAGGCTAGATAAGGAAATTTTAATATTGCATGAATGATATTATTAGAGTACCACTTAATGAAAAATAATGCGAAACTTTAAAAGAGCGTATACAACATTATTTTGTTCAGACTTATTTTGCGAAATCCTGTCTTTTACTTCGAGACTTGTAACTAGGTAATAAATGACCTCATTTGTTTGATGAAGTGCGAGCTTTAGCTTGCAATAAATTAAAGACGAAATGTTAAAATTGCTTTTGTTATATGCTTGTTATATATTTTTGTTTATTGCTTTCATAAATATAAGATATAAGTTCATTTTAAGATAAAAATGAACTTTATGCAAATTTATGCAAAAACGATAGCTACCACTTTGTTTTTATAGAAAAGAACAGGCATATATAAGTCAGAGAAAAATGTACAAATATCAGGATTTCATAATCACGCGTTTAACTTTTGTTGATTTATAACTCTTATTAGCAGATTCGTTAACAATAGGTAGCAGGGTCCCGCAATGTCTTAGAGAAACTGTTTGCCCGATTCGTTAAGGTGGCGGGCGGTCGTATGAATGGAAATAGAGTTGTCACAGGCTTATGCTCCTAGGCGTCTTAATGTGTCTTGCAGGGTGGTCCACCGTCTCTAGAATCAATATCAAACGGAAGCTTCTGTGCCCAGAAGACATATTCTAGGCCGATCACGAGCTACAACACGTGCAGAATATCGTTTTATAGTTCTTTCGCCCCGGAAAAGAAGAAGCATTTCTGTGCCGCAACTTGTTGCAGACCACTCTGTAGCATCAGAGAGAAGAATATCCGCAATTTCGGTGCAAAGGCTTCTTCACAATGCGGGTCTCTATGCAAGGTGACCACTTGCATGTGTCCCCCTCAACGGACGACAGAGAAGGGCCCGTTTATGTTGGCCAAGAGAGCACTTTCCTTGGACCAGACAGAGATGGGCTTCTGTACTCTTTACATACCAGTCCAGATTCACGCTGGAGAGCGATTCAGGACGTCTGCTTATCTGGAGGGAACGAAGCACCCGATACTATCAATCCAACACTGTGGAAAGACACAGTTATCGAGGTGGTGGAATAATGGTTTGAGCAGGGATCCCACTCGATGCTCACACTGACCTGCATGTGTTCCAGGGAGGAACTATGACTGGTGTGAGATATCGGGACGAGATCCTTGATGCCTATATTTGGCCATATGCTGCTGCTATTGGCAATGATTTCATTCTGATGGATGATAATGCCCGACCTTACTGAGCTGTGCTTGTTGAGGATTATCTTGAGAGTCAAGGTTTGGAGCGAATGGAATGGCCAGCTCAATCTCCAGACCTCAATCCGATAGAACATGCTTGGGAGTACCTTGGCAGATAAGTGGCTGCTTCAAGTCTTCCTCCAAGATCGTTGCATGATCTGGAACAAAGACTAATCCGTGCGTGGTCTTCGCTCCCTATTGAGGTGTCCGACAACTTAATTAGCAGCATGAGAATCGATGCCGCCAGTGCATTGCCGTTAGGGGTGGACACATTCCTTATTAGAACTCATTTTTGTAACGTTTCCACCACATGTTTCTAGAAAAAGCTTTGATAAACTGTTTTCTCCAAAAGTGGACTTTTCTACCAAAAGTGTTCTTTCGCTTTTACACCATGTTTGTGTTGAACTTGTGTAAATTTCTATGTCTTACTCAATAAAGATCTATATAATGCTCAGTTAGTCCAAATTTTTTGCTTCTATGTTCATTCGATTCCATATTATTCACAAAAAACGGGTTGTACTTTAACTTTTGGAGGGCAGTGTATATTCAGCTTCTGTGTTTGACAGTGCTACACAGTTTTGACACCTGGAGGTCCAGGAGATCAGATTTTCATCAATAAAGAATGTGTTGCCTACTGTGGACTTTCTGGTTGCTCTATCATTTGCCCAATCAGCGTCGCTGTATGCAGTCAATGTAGGCTTGGCTTTGCTGCTATAAACTAAATTTAAACCTTTAGTGGTGTTTAGGTAGGACATAACCTTTACAAATGCATTCCAGTCTTTTTCACTTGGATTTTCATTCTTTCTACTGATATTTACCGCAAGCATATCAGGTCTCGTAAGAAGGCAAAGAAGTGCCCCGATGGCTTTTCGATATTTCCAATTATCTTCCATTAGAGGGCTATCATCGTCACCTTTAGTGTGACTCGTTTGCATTGATGTGTAAGTAGGTTTAAAATTATTCATGTCAAATTTCTCTAATAATTCTTCAAATTTTGTCTTTTGGTTCAATTCGAAATTTCCTTCTGGAGTTCTTCACATTGCTTTACGTTCAGTAGGTCAAGTTCGAATTTCTTTGTATCTGAGCCATCTTATTTATTTTCTTTTCATTTTCGCTTGCAATAAGAATATCATCACCGTGGACTATGATAAGTATTTCTTCATCATTTTCTTTCTTCTGGAATAAACAAGGATCTGCAATACTTTGTTCAAAGTTGTTTTAAGATGAGTCTTTCGTTCAATAACACAAACGAACTTATTAATAACATTTATACATAAACACGAACATCTACATCACAATTATGTACATATAAATACGCTAAGGAAAACCTTTGTGTCCCTTTTGCAGCACATTGCGCGAACGGATGAGCGCGAAATTCGGCACAGTTAAAGTTCGTCTGGAGATGGTTGTGCGAATATTGAAATTTTTATGCAATATGCTACAGCACTGTAAAAAATTAGAGAAGTAGTTTAGCATGCAGTATTTCGTGCCAAGTCGGGCGATGGTTCCATTGTTGTGTCAATTTTGAAATAACAAAGTTTCAGCAGTACTATAAGGTTATAGTATAACAACAAAATTTGCAAAAAGTGAAATTTTTCTCCAGTTTGGTGAAACGCCATTGACTAAAATGTGCTTTATCCCTGTTCTTGGCGAATTTTTTTTTAGACATTCGATAAGTGCGAGAAGTGTTCTAAATTCCATGTTCTAAAGCTGTGGAAAAACGAACCGAGCAGGGCAGGTTGCAATCCAAGAGACGCTCTACAGAAATGCACCAATTTGATAATTTCTTCAGAATTTCCCACCACACAGTATGCTAAAGTAAATTTTCTCCGAAAATATTATTGAAGAAATACCTCTGCAATGAATAGGGAATGAAAATAATATTATTAATTAAGTGTATAGAAATATTTCAGAAAACATACTCTCAGATAATATATTGAAGTCAGTTATAATAGAACCTAAAAATGATTATTGAACTTTTATTTATGCTGACTTAATTGAATATCTGATGAATACAGAACATATCACCATAGCTACGATAAAATAATTTGCTATGATGACAATGAAATCAATAACTATCCAGTAAAGTTTTTGAATTCTTTGAGTATGAGTGGTTTGGGTATTTTTTCGGTCAGCCGGGAGCGAGTGAAAATTGCCAAATAATTGTGATCTGCACCAAATGCTTACAAATCTAAAGCGATTTACAGTACTTAGTTGTTTCTTCCTTTCCTTACTATGGAAGTTTAATTTAATTTCGTATTTTAATTCCACACATTTTCCCCACTTCCACATTAAGAAACCAATAAGCATACACATTTCCTTTTAGTATATTGATATCTTTGTATATATTGAATTCTGCACATAAATACTATTTTGTATATGGATTCAGATTTCCGGCTTTGTTTTGGGGAACGACAGTGTTTCAGAAGTAGTCTTTAAACGTCCCCCCCCCCAAAAAAAAAGTTGGCGGGTTTTGAGCCTATCTAACCGAAAAAACCATAGTTTGCCACCGCATAAGTTAGTATTGAAAGTTAACTGCATCGTTATACTAATCAGAAACTTAAATACCAAGGCAGCATTAATCAATGGAACAACAATGCACATCAAGTTTATGTATCGTAATGCTATTCATTGCGAATTTTGAACTGGAACCGCAGGCAATAGAAGAAAATGCCACTTATAAAGTACTCTGGTACTATTTTACCCTATCCTTCCAAAAAACTCAATTTCCAAATATACCTGCATTTTCGATGACAATAAATAAATCTCAAGACAATTATTCGATAAAAGTGCAAATTTACTGTGGCAGCAAGTTTCTATGGTAAGTGGGCAGCAAGTACATGGTAAGTGCTACGCCTCAGCAAGTAGAGTTCAATCATTCGACGGTTTAAGGTTTTATAACTCCGAACATAATGGACCTTTAGCCGAGGATGGCTCCAGGCTGAATTTTCGGACGGGCCATTTGCCTTTTTAGATTAGCCTAAATTGTTCAAAACGCAAACTGCTGAATGTGTGAAATCCAAGGTCGGTAGAGGCAGATGACTCCTATGACCCATTCGCTGGAGCTGCCTTTGCATTTAGCAAAATGTAATAGAGTTTTTATAAAAACACCGTCTTCACAGAAAAGTATGGTGGTTGTAAAGTGAAATTGTACAACAAAAGTGGTGACTATAGACAGATGGTCTCTTAGCCAAGGTGGTCACTTTAGTAGATTCCACTGTATATGGAATCTTGAGACATACTCTTTGAAGGAAGAACTTTATTTACGCTCTAATAATTCTTCAAATTTTGGCATAGTTCTTGAGGGAGGCACGTGACCGTGGTCGGACCATTACCTAACTTATGTGGTAGGACGGTATTGTGCTTGAAATGGATGAATGCCCTAAAATTGCTATTGACCGTAATGTATTGGAAATCTTTTGAGTGTTCCTGTAGCAGAACTATAAATGATAAAGACACTTTTTTTAATGGAGAAATTCATTTTCTAACTCTTTACAGCATATATCACTTCTGAGTCGTTTGAAATAGCCCAATACCTCTAAAAAACGCTTTGATGAATTTCGGCCCATAGAGCGTAATGTATTTCGAATCTTTTGGGCGGTCCTGTAGATAAACTATTCAGTCGAATGGAACCGAAAAGGGAGGTACAACTAGATATTACAACAATCCTAAATATAAAGTTTCAACATTCAACGCCTAACAGTTTTTGAGATATGCGAGTTTAATGAATTTCGGCCCATTGAGTGTAATGTATTTCGAATGTTTTGGGCAGTCCTGTAGATAAACTATCCAGTCGAATGGAACCAAAAGGGGAGGTGCACAACTAGATGTTACAACTATCCAAAATATGAAGTTTCGACATTCTACGCCTAATAGCTTTTGAGTTAGGCGAGTTTAATGAATTTCAGCCCATAGAGCGTAATGTATTTCGAATCTTTTGGGCGGTCCTGTACGTAAACTATCCATTCGATTGCCACCAAAAGGGGAGGTGCACAACTAGATCATAGAACAATCCTAAATATCAAATCTCAACATTCTACGACCAATAGTTTTTGAGATATGCGAGTTACATACATACGTACGTACGTACAGACGGCATGGAAAAACTGGCCACAGTAGACTCGCCACTGGTCAAAATGAGTTGCAGACGCGTTAATATGATCGTGCATGCTATCCTACG
This sequence comes from Cheiracanthium punctorium, assembly GCA_038373885.1. Taxonomy (NCBI): domain Eukaryota; kingdom Metazoa; phylum Arthropoda; class Arachnida; order Araneae; family Cheiracanthiidae; genus Cheiracanthium; species Cheiracanthium punctorium. Next base: position 68,621 of record JAWZYV010003719.1, on the reverse strand, counting down.
ATGAGATGCATCGAAAAAAATTTTTAAATTAAATTTAGAGGTAGTCAAAATCGGTTTTTATGTCGAAATTTGGCCCCCAAAATTTTTCGGGATCACATTACTTCCTTATACTACGTACAAGGAAGTAAAAACCGTGGCAATTCCAGGATAGCAGCAGAGCCATGATTAAGTGATGTCGGAGATGACCGCGATTTTACTCTTGATCCCCGTCGGTTGAAGCGGGGTACTTGGGATGTCTTCATCATCCATAATGTGATCTGAAATGTCAGAGTCGGTAGGATCCAAATGTAGTATAGAGTCTTCTATAGGCCATTGTGGAAGGATGCGTTTAAGTCTAGCTTTGTTGTATTTTGTCTTGTAGGCTGAACTTTTTTTGAGTAAAGGTCTATTTTGAGTGGAGAGGTTGCTTTGAGGCTTCTTATTGGGTGTGCTTTTTTGTGGGGCTATTGAGGCATTATTTTGAGTAGTTGACTGTTTAGCTTTTGGGAAGGAAGTTGATGAAGAGACAGGTTTGGATTTGGGTGGGTCAGTTTGGGTAGCAATTGATGCAACCGCTTTCACTGTTGCAGCATAAGATTGACCAGGTTTAGGGGTGCGAGAGGCTATTATTTTACGTGCTTCTGGGTAAGACAATCCTTGTGTGGCACGCAAGGACTGGATTTCTTTTTCATAAGACCATTTAGGACAGGAACGGGAATATGAGGGGTGGTCTTGTTTGCAGTTAACGCATTTAGGAGAGCCAGAACAGGTGTCACTGTCGTGGCCAGAGATACCACAGCGGGCACATACTTGGGGAACCACGACAGGAAGGTTTTGTATGGCCAAACTTTTGGCACTGAAAACAACGGGTAGGATTAGGTATGTACGTTCTGACGGGACATGAAAGGTAGCCTGCTTTGATATGAGTTGGAATCTTAGGAGATTGAAAGGTCAAGATTATGTGTTTTGTGTCTATTATTTGGTTATTGCGTTTTATAGTGATTCTGCGAACTGCACTAACATTTTGAGATTTCAGATTTTCCAGGATTTCAGCCTCTGAACAGTGTAACAGGTCAGGTTCTGTTATGACGCCTCTTGATGAGTTAAGTGTTTTATGGGGTGAGACAGTGACAGATTTTAGGCCCATAATTTTTAATTTCATAATGTTGTTTGCCTGTGTGCTATTGTTTACTTCCACTAAGAGGTCTCCTGAGCGTATTTTTTTTTATTTTAGCAACTTCTCCAACATGATCAGTTATGCACTTATGGATTAGGAAAGGGGATGTTTGGCTGAAGTTACCGTCCTGAGATTTCACAAGAAAAAATTTTAAATTACCATCTCCTTGAGTAGGAGATTTGGAACGTTGACATGAGACGAAGATAATGTCGAATACATATTGGGGATTGGAAATTCGGACCCGACCGCACCACCCACCACGGAGCCCAACAAGGGGATGCACATTCGTGCACCAGTGCTAGTCGGGTCTATACGCGCACAGTACATACCTTTGGCAGCGTCCACCCTGTACTAAACGGACTGTTATCACTACGCTACGAGCTGTTTGTGCTTATGAATCATATTTTGCTAAATGCAAAGGCAGCTCCAGCGAGTGGATCATAGGGGTTTTGTACAGCTGATTCTTAGATGAAATTCTAGAAGCAATAAAATTCGTGTTCCATCCTGACGAGTGGATCTTTACAAGAACTTTCTATACCAACTGGACTTTAGAACGACGAACCCGGGAATTAGCAGAGTATTCTGCAACAATACTTTTTTCTAGTGTTTAAGTTCGTTTTATTGTTTACCAGTTGTCTGCCAGTGATCAAAATTGGACCATAAAGCTTTGATAAAGTTCTAAATTCTTCTAAATTCTTCAGTCGCCAAGCTTGGCAACTTTTGGTGTACGTGTGTGCATATTTAACTCTCAAATCTCAAAAACTATTATGAAATTTCATATATAAGAATGTTGTAACATCTAGTTGTGCATCTCGATTTTTGGTTCCAATCTACTGGAGAGTTTATTTACAGGACCACCGAAAAGAATTTCAGTACCTTAATGTCTATGGACATCTTCATTATAATACAACTGTAGACAGTCATTGTTTGGTACATGCCCAAAATCTCGCCGTCTGTCGTCGACATTGACGAGTTTCGCCGAAATATCGCCAAATTTGGCGCCAAAAATTATTTCCTATTTTGTATAACTCTAAAACTTTAACCCGTAGATTTTTAAACTTTGTATTTAGAACTATTGCAATATCTAACTGTTTTCAATATCTTTTTTGACAGCAATCGACTGAGAATTTATTTACATGGTGAGCCAAATGACTGAATACATTGAGGTGTATAGATGCATTCAATTCATTGAAAGTCTGTGGTCAATGACTACTTTGGCTATCCCCAAAATCTCGCTGACTATCTCAAGTTTGTCGGCTTTTGGTGAAATATCGCCAAATAAAGTATCAGAAGGAAATCTTTCAAATTGAACTCAGCTTGGCGATATCGAAATATTTGGCTAGACCTTACTGTTATTGATATTTTATCTCTTTCAAACAAATAAATTTAGAGGAAGTGCGTCGAAAATATTTTTGATCTAATGGACGTGCAAGGAAGTCATGTGTTGGACACATCAGATTTTTTAAACAAAATTGACGACCTCAAAACTATAATTTACAACCATAATCCCGCCTGTCTTGCCCTACAGGAAACTTTTCTCAAAACCAATAGACATACTAAAATCCGTAATTATACCATCCTTCGCAAAGACAATGAGCTCAATGATAGGGCCACTGGTGGAGTTGCCCTTTTGATTAACAATAGTTATCCTCACACTAAGCTCAATCTTAACACTAACCTGCAAGCAGTTGCCACTCGTATTCAATTAAAACAACTCACAACAGTCTGCAGCATATATCTGCCACCAAGCGAAACCATCAGCCAAACCTCCCTCAATAGTCTTATACAACAACTTCCTCCCCCCTTTCTCCTCCTGGGGGACATGAATGGCCATAGTCCCTTGTGGGGCAGCAAAGACACAAACAATAGGGGCCATCTCATAGAACAACTGCTAACCGACTTCTCTCTTTGCGTTATGAATAACGGTGATAACACCTATTTCCACCACCCAACCAAATCCTTCCATGCCATAGACCTCGCCATTTGCTCTCCATCTATCCTCCCATTATATAACTTTTCAGTCTCTAACGATCTACATAACAGTGATCACTTTCCGATTTTCCTCTCACCTCTGTACTATAATCGGAAAGACAACTGTACCACTCCAAGATATAATTATGAAAAGGCAGATTGGCCCACCTTCACCCATTTATCCAATATATCCTCAAATAGTCTTGTAGGTTCCATTGATGAGGTCGTTGACAAAGTCACCTCCCTTATTATCAAGGCAGCAGATGCCAACATTCCTAAATCGGGCATGAAACATCGGCACAATAAAAAACCGTGGTGGAATGAAACCTGTACTCTAGCAAAAAAACAGCAGCAGAAAGCCTGGAGCATCTTCCGGCGATACCCCACGACCGAAAATCTAGTTCTCTTTAAAAAAGCTAAAGCTTACGCTAGAAAAATAAGGCGGCAATGTCAAAGGGAATCGTGGATAAAATATGTCTCTAGCATAACGCCCAGTACCTCTAGTAAGGAGCTATGGACAAAAACTAAAAGAGCCATGGGAATCTATAATAATCCTTCAATATCCTGTCTGTCTGTAAACAATAATATTATTTCGGAAAAAAAAGAAATAGCAAACATTATCGGTCAGACACTTGCCTCTATCTCCTGCAGTACTTCCTTCTCAAATACTTTTCTGTCATATAAACAACAGTCCGAACAAAAAAAAAATAAAATTTAAAACCTCCTCCCATTTTTCTTACAATAGTAATTTTACCATCAGTGAACTCACCAAATACTTAAGACAGGCCTCCAATACCGCTCCTGGTCCTGATGGTATTACTTACAAAATGCTGAAACACTTGTCCCATGACTCATTACAAATCCTCTTGCAATTATACAATAGAATCTGGAATGAACAAACCTTTCCTTCCTCCTGGAGAAATGCAATAGTTATTCCCTTTCCTAAACCTGGGAAAGATACTTCTAACCCTAGTAATTACCGTCCCATAGCCCTTACTAGTTGTCTGTGCAAACTAATGGAAAAAATGGTTAATGCTCGCCTTGTTTACATTCTAGAGACTGGGGACCATATACATCCCTTTCAAAGTGGCTTCCGCAAAGGCAGGTCCACAATTGACAATATTTTAAATCTAGAGACGCAAATTCGGAATGCCTTCCTTAGAAAGAATCACCTAGTGTCCGTTTTCTTTGACATTGAAAAGGCATATGACCGCACATGGAGGTACGGCATACTCCAAGACCTCTATAATATAGGCTTTCGAGGCAATCTACCAACTTTTATAAAAAACTTTTTATCCCTCAGAAACTTCCGTGTCAGCATCAATGGTACTCTATCTGATAATTTCATCCAAGACGAGGGTGTTCCTCAGGGCTCCGTACTTAGCGTCACCCTCTTCTCAATTAAAATCAATAATATCCTTAGACAACTGCCACCCACAGTCTACGGCAGCCTTTACGTCGACCACCTTCAAATCTCCTGCCAGGGGAAAGATATGCGCCTCATCGAACGACAGCTTCAGAATGCCATAAACCGCATCTTAAAATGGTGTGACACAAATGGTTTCACTATATCTGCTGAAAAAACTGTATGCACCCATTTTTGCCGGAAACGCGGGATCCACCCCGACCCAGGAACATATTGCCGACCCAGGAACGACCCAGGAACATATTGGAACATATCGCAGATACCTTACCTACAACCTTTCGAAGGCTTTGCGAAGCAGGATACTGATCCTAAAGTCTACCAACAGTTGTTCTCTGATCACAACAACAAATATGAAAAATATGAAAAACTATACACTGATGGCTCCAAAACTGTGAATCACGTCGGTTTTGCCGTCGTGGGTAAAAATCATACTGGTAGCTATACTCTACCTCCCTTTTGCTCTATCTTTACTGCCGAATTACTTGCCATATACGAAAGCCTTCTGTACATCTCGAGAACGAACACAAAGAATTTTATCATCTACTCTGACTCCCTTAGTGTTCTAGAAAATCTGAAATCCGGCTCCCTAACACATAACTATATGCATAAAGTTTTACACAAGTATGATCAGCTTATAAACCGTGGGTACAGTGTTCTCCTCTGTTGGGTACCCAGTCACATCGGGATCCCGGGAAATGAAAAAGCGGACACACTAGCCAAGCATGCGACCCTCCCGTACACCGGCACTCCATCCTACAGTGACATAAAGTCCAGCATCTCCAGCATTGTAAATGGCATATGGGTCGATAAATGGGACAATGAAACGGGGAACAAACTTCGTTCTATTCGCCCAACTCTCGTACACTGGTCGTCCCATCCCTATCGCAGGCTAGATGTCATCTTGGCACGTCTTCGCATCGGACATACGCGAATTACTCATAAGCACCTACTCCTGGGCGACCCTGCTCCGGAGTGCCCTCACTGTCAAACTCAACTCACCATTAGTCACCTTTTAACCTCGTGCACTGCTTTTAAAAGTTTTTACCAAATATTTTTTAACTGTTCCCATCCTAAACTTGACGATATTTTGGGTGAAACCCCACATCAGAATCTATTTGCTTTTCTTAGACGTATCAATATTTTTTATTCAGTGTAAAGTGTCCATTTCTGTCTGTCTGGTATCTGGATGGGAGCCCCCATCCAGATGCCTTTGTTTCACTTCTTCTCTATTTTAAACACCTTTTGAATTTACTTCCCACCTTTTTAGTCTTTACGTTTTGACTTTACTAGGTGGTTTTGGTACCTTTTATTTGAATACATAATGATTTGATTTTAACTGCTTGTCTGGCGCAGCATGTCCTTTTTGGACCTTGTGCCAATAAACATCAACAAACCAACCAACCGTTTAGTACAGAAGCTTTCACAAATGTTGTATTTCTCACACTAAATAAAACACTTCCACAGGCAAAAATTCAGTGGGATACCCGAGGGATATCGCAAACAGTCCCTGAAGACTCTGCAATGAAGAATTTACGCACAGCACTTAAAAACAAAGCTTCAAAAAAGCAAGCGAAAACACCGCTTCTATAGCGTCAATACAAAGCCTTAAACGGAAAAAACACTCAAAATACTGGTGTTAAACGATAAAGTAAATAAAAAACTTGAATAACACATATTAGATGTTATAGGTAAGAAGATACGTACGTTTCGACCAAAAATTGTTTTGGCCTTCGTCAGTCCAAGCTCTTCGTCACAGGGAGTTCTCTGTGTTCCTTGTGACGAAGGGATTGGACTGAAGAAGGCCAAAACAATTTTTGGTCGAAACGTACGTATCTTCTTACCTATAACATCTTATATGTGTTTTTTACAAAGTTTTCTATTTACTTTACAAAGCCTTAAACTTTCACGGACATCTGATCTCTGATCAAGCAGAAACACGACTGACTGGATCGGGGCCGCCCGCTTTTATTTATAGGTGAGGCAGCAGCTATTAGAAATTTCCCGAGGGTGCCCCTTAATGCGCGAATTTTGATTACATCATAAGAATAAAGCTGAATCTTTAGGCTATTATGTAATAGTAATACAGTAAAGCAAACTTTAAAGGCCCCGTTTTAAAAGTCTCGCCAAATGTCCGAAATGTTGTCAAGCTTAGTGACGTTTTGGTGAAATATAACCAAATTTGTCGCCAAAAATAAATTTCCAAAAGTGAGGCTAGCGAAGGCCTACGACCGATATTTGTCGAGATTTCTAGAAAATAAGATAATAACCAACTGGGAAACATAAAACTCCATATCTTCCATTCTAGTTAACCGATTTTGATGCAACAATAAGCAAAATTTAACTATTAGACGCGTAGAATACAAATTTTAAACTATTTTTAACCCCCCACTTCGGGCTGCCCCGAAAATTCATAACAGTATAACCGAACTGCAGAGAATTCTGGGAAGAGAGATTGGGTTCTGGGAGAGAGTGTGGAATTGTTATGCATGATTACATGCAACAATTTCATTATTTTCAACTTAAATAGGCCCTCCAAAAATAATGCTCTTTCCAACGAGAAATCTCCATTACCAAACCTTATAACCACGTCCAACAAGTTTTAAACACAACCACAAAACCTTCTCCATACTCCGACAAATTTCATTTTTCGTTTCAGTTGCGCTTTTATGGTTCTAGAAATAAAAAGCATAGTGTGCCAAAAATTTTACTTTTTGCTCTCCATCTTTAACATAGCTGAAAATATCAAACGATTTCGTTAGATTTTATTTAGAGTAAAATTTGTCAGTTGGGTTACGTGGCCAGAGCGGACGTGGTTATAGCTGACAGTGATAAAGTAATTAAAAAACTTCGTAACAGTGGTTATAGCGGACACGTGAGGGGAGCTGGGTGGTCATAGCGGACATTCTTGCACATATTGTGCCTTCGAATTAAGTTTAGAATAAGAATAAATGAATAAAAACGTATAAATATAACTTAATGTCCTGAAGGGTTCATATAATTTTCAATTACGGGGCAATAATTATGGCTAAGTGATTTATCGGAGATTTAATATATAAATTTTCATTTTAAACCTAGAACTCAGGCTTAACTTGTTCCGTCCCGTCTCATATTGAAATAACGCGCACTTCCCCTTCTGTGACAAGTGTTGCTTCCAAGATGGATTTTCGAATACCTCGCTAGTGTAGTGTCCGGAGTAGTGCTTAGGCAATCCCTGGGTTCCAGGTGAGCACTGAAAGAGCTTTCAAATTTCCCGTATTTTCAATTATTTTTCTTCCTGAACACGCAGTTTAAATTGAAATTAGCGAACTGTAAAATAGTGAAAAAATATTTTAAAAATCTAATGTTAAAAAAAAAAAACTATGTAGACTGTATATGGACAGCGTCGTAGGGCAAATAATTCTGTTGAAGGGTGGAATTCCAAATTAAATGCCATCACTGGCAGAAACCAGCCTAATGTCCACTTATAGTTAAAATACTAAAAGAAGAAACACAAAAAGTATCTTTTAATTTGAAATCCAAAGAATTAGGCGACCCTGCAATTAAAAGGAAGAAAGTATATGTAAAACTGGATGAAAGAATTGAAAACATCCTAAAAGAATTCGGAACATCAAACAATTTAGAAAAATATTTAAAACTTTTAAGTTTTGTAACTAGGTTGGACTAAATCCAATGGTAAATGATATTTCTGCCTTTATAATAAAGGTTAGTTAGTATTTATTTACTTGTACTGTTTTATATATTTTACTTCTAGTATTTATTTTTACTTGCAGTAATGAAACTAATTAATTTCATGGCAATTGCACCTGTTCTGACATTTATTTGACTCTAAAATAGAGTTTTCCACAAAATCCCTGAAATTCGTTCACACCTTTCATTATACTGTTACTTACTATAAATTTTTAAATATTTCTCTGAAAGTTTTTATTTTTATTACATTTCGCTATGTTTAAAATGCATTCGCATTATTATATCTTAAAAATTTAATATAAATAATTAAATTTGATTGGCAAAAATGTATTTATCCTTGTAATTCGATAATCGAGTGCAAAAACAGAAAACTTCGGTAAAAAATCAGGAGTGACTCCACTCGACTTTCCGAACACGTACGATTAAGATCATTACCAAGTATTTAAACAAATTTTAATCGATGAATAATTCAAACATATATACCAAATTGAAGCTCAATCGAATGTACCGTTTAAACGCTAGCGCACTTTCAAGAATTTCTCCCCATAGGCTATAATGTAAAAGAAATCTTTGTCGTAGTCCTGTAGAAAAACTATAAGTTCTATACACATCAAAATCAATACCCGTCTTACGATGGGTTATACATCGTTGGGTTATACATCGATGGGTTATATACGTCCCGGTTATAACATATATACCCAATTCGAGCTCAATCGAATGCACCGTTTAAACACTAGCGCACTTTCAAGAATTCCTCCCCATAGGCCATAATGTAAAAGAAATTTTTGCCGTAGCCCTGTAGAAAAACTATGAGTCCTATGCACATCAAAATTAATACCGGTCTTATAATGGTGGTTTATAACATGTATACCCAATATGAGCTCAATTGAATGTATCGTTTAAACGCTAGCGCACTTTCAAGAATTTCTTCCCATAGGCCATAAAGTAAAAGAAATCTTTGTCGTAGCCCTGTAGGAAAACTTTAAGTCCTATACACACCAAAATCAATACCGGTCTTGCGACGGTGGTTTATGACATATATATCCAATTTGAGCTCAATCGAATGCTCCGTTCAGGAGCTATCGTGTTCACTCACATACACACAAACACACATACACACACACATACATACATACATCTCGTAAAAATAGCATGAATGAATTCAGAAGACCTCAAAACGTGTCAATACACCAAAATCTCGAATTCGAATTTTTTCATGATTACAATACTTTCCTTACATGGTACATGTTCGGAAAGTAAAAAAAACGTTATCCCACGTGAAAGAGATTTGCCACTTAAAATACTGTTTTAATATGTTCTAAGATGGGGGAAAAGTATGTCCGCTGTAACCACGATGAGTTTTGGAGTCAATATCAGAATAGACGAAGACATGTACCGGCTCATTGAAAATATTTCCTCTGTCAAAAAAAAACTTTGTCCCTGATTGATTCTCGAAATATTGAGGAGATGATGAACAAATGATTCACCCCTTGCCTCGGGACATCATCAACAATGAATTTGTATGGCCTGGTCGGTAATTTTTGTTATTTGGCTCTCGGTTCGTTTTCTGATGAGTCAAGCAAAAAAGTTTTGCGAGTTCCACTGCTACATTGAAATACCTCATCATTTGTAATCGACGGCAAAATAATAGCACTGTGGTGCTACAGCACAATTATGGTGTGCGCGGAAAAAAAACAAGTCATGCAAAATACAATTGTGTTTAAGCTATCCTTTTTGCATGAGTGTTGTGTAAAAATTCTTTTTTGTAGGTCTTTTTTGTGTGTGTGTGTGTGTGTCAAGGACAGTTTATCAAATGCTACCATTATCAATACGTTAATTACTTTCTCACAGCGTATTCCAAAAACTTGATCCAGATGTTTCTTCTCTAAACAAACATCTAGACCGCCAGCAAAAATTCGAGTGTTTCGCTCTTTTAAAAAATAACTTGCTGTTCAAAATTTGATTTCTAAAGAAACAGAATATGAAATAACACTCATAATTTTACCTTTTTGTCAACCCCCCCCCCTCAAAAAAAAATCGTTCGATACCGCCAGTATGTATGGTTTCGTTCCGTGTGTCACAAAAGGTAGTAGGAAGTACTGATATACCATACAAATGGTTTCTAAAATCGATTGCTATTATTCGAATAGAATCAATAATCGATTAATCGAAGAGTGAATTTTTCGATTTCTACTATTCGTACAGTATTCGTAGTTTTACTAATCGAATAGTAGTCGCGATTTCACTATTCAAACAGTAATCGAGATTTCACTATTCGAGATTTCGAATGCCACATCTTGTTCGAATAGTTTTTTTTTTTTTTTCAAAATCGATTATCACGAATGCATTTAATAATCGATTAATTCGAATAGTTTCATTCATTCATGCCCATCCCAAGCAGGAAAGGTTGCAAGTTCTTCCCTATGTCAGTGGTGGAGTTTTTCAGCAACTGAAGAACGGAGACCTTCTGTACCACCAGAAACGATCGTTTTTCTTTTAGTAGTAGTATATATGTATATATTTGGTATATATGTTCTTTAAGTAGATATTATTTTATTTGTGTTATTTTACAAAGTTTTATTAATTTTACCTTTTAACTACAGTTTCTTACTGAGAGTTTTTACTGCCGGTTTTTTATTATCGAGGAAGTCGTGCATCAATGAATTATGTTTCCGTCCGATAATTACGCAAATACAATCACCAAACCCTTTGAATGCAAACTAATATGGGTAAAAAAATAACTTTATCAGCTGAGAAAGAGATTTCCCGTTATCGAGGTAGTTTCATGTATTATTTTTCCAGTGCGGTTACACAACATAAAAAATTTTCATTTCCTATCGGCCATTGAGAAGATGATTGTTGATAGCTCAAAAAAGAAATAAGATAAGGTCAGTAAGAACGTAAATTTCCTGGTTGAGTTATTCCGTCTCATAAAGCATACAAAACAAACAAGAATATTGAAAAGCTGACTTTGGGAATATCTCGACCAATAAGACAATTAAATGTATTTGCTATGTATACATACCAACAAATAACCTGTCATGCCATCTTTTATATGAAGTTGTTATAAACGTTTATGTACTTATTGTGTTGAGCTTGAAATGGGATAACCTGGGAAAGACCATAATTTATTGGAATTCTTTTCAGTGCTGCTGTAAAAGAACTGTTCATGCTACATACACCATTTTCAATAGCGTACATGGTGCAGTATATGAAAACATCATATATAAATTTCACAGTAATCGATGCATATTTACGGCAGCTAATGGGAGGGATATATCCTCCCTCGAAATTTTCATATAAGTTAACAAAGCCTTATATCGTGCAAAGATTCCATTTATTTTCTCACGACTAATTTTATATCTCCCCCCCCCCCTCGAAATATTTCCTTGGCTATGGCTATGCAACTGTGGGGACGGGCACACAGGCAAACAAAAAACCATAAGCCCTTTATAGCTCTGTTGAAAACTGTTGAATATGAACAGAATTTTTAAAAAAGGCACACACACATCTCTGATAAAAAGCTTTGTTGCAGTACTTATAGCTACCGTTTGCTTGAAAGTTTTCTGAATATCCCGTTGCTTAAAAGAAAATAGCGTATAACCTTGATAATCCGTCATATGGGGCCAGGCAATCACCGGATTATCGAAAAATTCTGCATTATCAGATCTCTTGTTCTTTACGCAAAGTGCTTTAATCCAGTACAATACTGTAGTACACTAGATAAATACACTACAAAATACATTAGGTAAACTAGAAAACTATGACAAAAGAGGGAGGGAAGCACAAGAGCGAGCATGCTTCTTTACATTCCGTGGTAGCCGACGGAACGGAAGACAGCAAGACGTGTTTTTCACGAGCGCCGGATTACTGAACCTGTCGGACTAACCAACCGCCGGATTATCAAGAGTGTACTGTAGGAACTTCTTTCAGTCGAGAGGTTGGAACCTTACCAGGCAAAATTCCGTTCCACAGGCTCCACGGCGACCAAAGCGCTGCAGTCAAGTCTGTTGTGGTGTTGGTGGGTGAATTTTCGGTGGAGACGTTGTGGGGCATCTCTAGCTTCGTGCAGTTGTTGATCAGCTGCAACATGATCTTGAAGTTTGGATACTTCACTGGAAGGCCACTGCCGCTGATTATGGGCTCGGCATCTGCATCCTCTCTGTAAAGATGAAAACGAGAAGCATGAATCACACTCTTTGACAGGGTGGCGACAAGGGAAATCATGGAAAAATCAGGGTACTTTGCCGATCTGGAATGATCATGGAAATGTAAGGGAATTTCGTAAAAATATCAAAAAAATAATAATAATAATAATAAATCAGGGAACTTTCGTTTCCGCCTTGTGAACAAGACCGTGTTTAGTTGCGGATCGGCGTCTGAATCGCTGGTCGTAGGTTTGTTCCGATCACACGATCAGAGCCATTGCAAAGACTTTTATTAGTGGGGGAGAGGGGAGATGTGGTTAAACTGGAAATTCCAATATTGGGTTTTTACAAAATTATTTATTTTTTTATCAACTATACTACTAACTTTTTACTTTTGACAACTGGTTTTGCGTGAATTTGCCAAGTATACCAGAAACAGAAGATAAATTACCGTTTTCGTTAACATTTTTTCACCAATTTTGCCTTCTAGGTATCTAATTTTGCCAAGTTTAATAGAATTTTGCGAGTGTTATAGGGAGAGACTCTCCCTACCCTCCTTTCCCTTCAGCAAGGGCCCTGCATATGATATCCAACTGATGCAAACAATTTACGAATCCGGAGCAAGGATACAGATCATATGAAAATGTAGAAATACGAAAACTGAGACTCAAATAATGTAGGCCAGGTATGGACAATCTTTGGAAAGTTGCGGCCAAACTTAGTATGTAAGCGAAGTAGCGGGATGTACAATTGGGATTTACGTGGGATTTTGAATGGTTTATATGCGGTTTTGATATGCTCTCCGCGGAGAGGAGGTTGACCATATATGATGTAGGCACTATACGAATCCGAAACCACAAGTATTCGGACTCCTACTAAGATACGAATTTCTTTAAAGAAATCAGAGTTGCAGATCATGTATAGACATGTGAATCAATCAGACATACCAATGCGAATATGAAACACTCTTTTTTGGGTCAAAACTTCTGAATCTGAGCAATCCAGTAACGAGTCATATTCAAAAGTAACAATTCATTAACCCCGGTGGTGGATTGACGATTACCCTTTTCTCCAAGAGGGTGGAATTTCGTGGTCTCATTGTAACCCCAGTCTCCTTATTCCACTCTGGAGTTTTCTAACAGTTGTCACAGCAATTTTTATAGCGCCGATCAGGGAAAGATCAGGGACCTTTTTCTCCCAATTTCTGTAGCCACACTGTTCGACGAAACCTTATTTGTTTAAAAAATGGCTATAGCTGTTCGTTTCCATTGTTGCAAAGATGCGACAGTAGTGACTCCCCTTCTGTACACATAAGGATGAACAGGTTGTCAAAGCTTATAAAACACAGAAATGTTTATTTGACGTACCGAAAAAGAAAGTTGTTTTTTAATTATTAATTTTTAAATTAAAATTCATACAAGTATGATTTAAAAAAGAAAACCAAACGGAATACCCGGGATATTTGACACCTATGGCGATTTTTTGTCGATTTACGCATGCGGGGATAATCGATATCGTTTCCAAATGTGGTTGCCATTAAAACAGTTTTCCATATATTTTTACAGATATTCCTTTGCAGATGTATCGCGCGCCAAATCTGTCCGGAGACATGATTTGATCCAGCCCGAAATCGTAAAAGCCATCTACGCAGATACAGCCTTCGATAAACAAATTCGGTATAGGTATACATTATTCAGCGAAGTACTGTGCTTCTTATATAATGCAACAAGCAGCAATGCTTATGTAAGCTGAGAAATATGTCGAAATTTCGAGAGTACTAGAACCATAGATTTAGGAATACCTAGATGAAGCATTTATTGCTTCTAATCGTGTGCTTTTGGATGCGAAAATCTCACTCCAATTATGCCACTATCATGGCTGCCGTCAATGTAAAATAGAACATATGGTATTATTTTAAGAAAATAAATAAGTTAGAGGGAAAAAATTTAGAGGCGAATACTTTTTAAAATACAGATTGTTCTAAGATAATAAAATATATCATTATAATTAAAGTATAATTAACATAGCGTATATTCTGCGCATGCGCTACCATCCCTGTCAGGCCTTTTTGGTGTATATCTAGGACACACTGTATACAATTACGAGAAAATAAGCTATCAATACCACTTTCAAGTTTGAAAAATTCTTCTTGATATATATAAAAGAAGGTAGGTATTCCGTAGTTAACCTGGAGATAAGTGGACGAAATTTTTAATTTCGGAAGATTAGCGGTATAAGTTATTAAAAAATGATTATTTATTTTTTTATTAACATGTAATAAATATTTTTATTTAAAAAAGGGGAGCAAATTAAAATAATTACCTTCCAAAATTATATATATACTTTTCTCAACCACAAACTTTCTTTATGATGTACACTCTCTCAAAAAAGTATTAGAGTACAAGTACAATTTCCTATTTAAGCTTTGCGAATAAATAATGAGTTTTGGAAAATGCACACCTCGACAGAAATGTCATAATTAAATTATACATAACCTAATTCATATTCCATGATAAATGATTTTTAATAAACGAAACCATCATAAGAAATTTAACTTTTACTCGAATACTTTTTTTGAGAGAATGTACGTACATTCACAAATGCATTTTCACCACCCGAGTAAAGGCGACTTCCTTAAAAAAATAGATGTTTCATTTTATTTATCCACCATGAAGATTTCCATGAACACATTATTCCGCCTTCTAAATGCATGCAATTGGACGTCATTAACACTAATAAAAAAGGCTTTTATAAAAATGCCGCTTTTAATTTCTTAACCTCGTTAATTTGCCAGGCAGAGGAAATAAGTAGAGTGTGTTCAAATTTCAAAATCACAACTAAGTTTTTGTCTGTGGTATTGCCATGAAGTAAACCACATTCAAATAAAATTATCCATTGGTTTTTATATTTTTAAGATAAAAATATAAATTGCAGTTTTGCGAATTTAAGGGATTAGTCACGAAACTAAATTAGGCAGGCTTTCTTTACGGGAATTCTATAACTTCGACCTTTTCACTTGATACACAATAAGTAGAAATAGGAATAAATAATGTAAAATAAATTTTCCATTCAATATTTTGTATAACGATACCAGGTGTCACTGCATTTGATTAAAAGAAAAGATATAGTGCGCATGTGCGGCTCTGGGTATTTTGGAAGATTTGTTGACACATATGCGCAGGAAATAAAATCCGAAACAGATACAATCGCATCAAAATTAGATCCTTTTTAGAGGTTAGTGTTTTATTTGTAACACATTCATGTATACTTATTTTCCGAAGGGTTTAAGAACTTTAGAAATTTTTCAGTTTTCGTTTCATTTTAGCATTCAACGAATTAAGTAACAAAATGGGACACTGTTACTATTGTAACTAAATAGCAGTGCTAAACAGAAAATGAATTTTACTACTTTTTGACGTGATTTTTATCATTATGTGTTTAAAAATGCCTCAGCAAGTTAAATGCTAACAACCTTTCACATAAAAAAATTACCCCACGATCAAGATTGTTTGAACATGAAACATGGATCCAGAAAAAGGAAGACATAAATAATTTACGAGATTAAAATTTTGCTGAGACAAGCAGATAAATATATAGGCCAGTGGCGTACGTGAGGGGGGACCCTCCTCCCCTTTACCAGAATATTTTCAACATAAAGTCCATATGCTTTTCATTTTTACTATAAAGATTACGTCTTTAGCACCCCCCCCCCTTTTGAGGAAAGTCTGCGTACGCTACTGATATAACCACAGTGTATTTAATATTTATTTATTTTCCATTTGTATTTGTTGGTTTAATAATATTAATTCCGTTCTAAGAACGGCTACTTCACAGTTTATTATTGATATATAAGGTAATAAAATAGTATAGCGCCATGTATGCCTATAAGGAGCCCCAACTTTTAACATGAAAAAAAGAAGATAATAAGTCACCTCTGGAAGCAACTGAAGCAAATTTTTTCCCCGTCTCATTTTGACGACTGGCGACAACAACAGTGTGAAGGTCCCGGGTTCGAGTCCCATCGCGCGTCCGTCGACCTAACCGTTCGGAATTATCCGTGGTTTTCTCCGAAACTTAGCGTAAATACGAATAAGGACCTCTTAGAAAGACCCCCCCTAGGAGACGCCCCCCCCCTTGTGTTGTCCTTCTGACGAGAATTTCTAAGCGGCCAAGCACACAAATCCGATATTCATGATGACAATAACAACAACAGCCAAGCCACGATGACAAAAATAATCAAATAATTCCATAAAAAGCTTCCAAAAAATAGGAGCTAGGATCGATTTAATTTTTGCAAATGTATGCATATTTAACACGTTTAAAATAATAATGATAATGCTCCCATGAGTTCGAGGCGTATCCCATGTAAGGCTCAAGTTGAGCCAATCTCATCTCAACCTCTTTCCCAATCGTTCTCGGGAGAGTTTGCGTACATAACTCGGCTAGATGCGAAAAAAATAATACGGAATGTGGGAAAATATTCAAACTATATTTCAAACGCACGTAAGCATTGCGTTTGAGATGTCGAGGAATGCTGACTGTTTTCCATATTTGGGCAAATGGTTTGAGGCGCCTGAGTTTAGGCAGCACAGATCAGTCCGTGTATTTGCTTCACAGAATTCTTCCCGACTAGACTGCATGCAGCTGTCTAAATTATGCAAATACATATTTTGACTAGAATTTTATTTTTTTAAAAAAGGTTATTTTTTGTGGTGATTTTTTAAAAGAATTTTCAAATCTGTGTGCATTAGTGCGCGAGTTTATAAATTAAAAACAGTACTGGATATATTCAGTGGCGGAAGAAAGGAGGGGTTCGCAATCGCATCTGAAGCTTCGGACGATCGCAATTTAGGATCTGTGTATGTGTAAAGCAGGGGCGTAGCCAGAAATTTTTCATGGGGGGGGGGGGTTACGACTACTGCAACTCATATATATGTATACATATGTGTGATAATGAAGTATATACATTTTGTATGGCAAAAAATTTCTCATGGGGGGTGTTATGACCCCCCTAACCCCCCCCCCTTGGCTACGCCTCTGGTGTAAAGCAATCTCGCTAAAGCAAAATATTTCTTATTTATATCACTAAAATTATACTCGATATATTTCTCTTTTGAACATTTATTTCCCCTATTCTATTTTTAACATTGCAGTTTCTGTCGGGTTTCCGCAGTAACAGAATCCATTGCTGACACTTAAGTTGTTAGAATAGAAGCAATATAATAATGAGACTGAAATCATTTGCTGGGAATACCCATCTCCTACAATTTTTAGACACTTAGAAAATTGAAAATCCATAACTAGGAAACAAGCAGAACATAACTTACTGGTGCTTTGTAAATATTTGAAATTTTCATGAAGAGCTGGCTACTTTGAATTTTATTCCCTTCGCATGCATGACAACATTTCCACGAAGCCCATTATATGCTGCATCGCAGGCACATCATCCGGTGCAGAAGCAGAGCGGTATATGCTTTAGTCTCCTAGCAGAAAAAGAGTCCTCTTATGTCCAAAAAATCAGAACCATTTTGAGAGCTTTAGCCCTACATGAAATCTATCTTCAGGGAGTGTTCTGGGCCTATTTTAAATGTTCTTCACATTCGCCAAATTTGATTTTGCCGGACGTCAGTAAAAAGTACAGCCGCCAAAATTTTCGCCAAGACGTATTTTCTTTCTCCAAACTAATTTTATTTTTGCAATTTACGACGTTGGCGATCGACAGTGCGGTCCCTGCTATCCTTAATACCTAGGCGCCCACATGATTGTTTGTGGGAGAGAGTGGAGGGAGCCAAGTCAGGGGTTCTGCCCCAGTAAAATTCTATTTTTAATGTTCAACCACTTCTACTTTATGCCAGTACGTACATCATTATCGTAATGTACAGCTGCGGAAAAAAAGTCCCACTTGCTCTTTCTTTCGCCGTCGTTCGTCGTATAGCTAAGTTATATTACCATTCGTTTGCAAATAACGCATACTTTAATTTACTATTAATTTCATTTGCATAAGGGGCCGTCTTCATAGTTAATTCTGCATCAACTTCGTTTTTCTCAATGGCAACACTGTATTTTGACTAATTAAACGAAAGAAAACCTTCAAATTACTCTAAATATAAATTTTCACCAATTTTCTACGATAATTTCCGGAGATATTGCGAATCCCTCTTTGCGCGTTTTTAAGGGACTTTCTGCAAATTGAAAAGCGTTATTTGTAGGTTCGGAACTTTTCGCCTTTCATTAATTTTGCTCGCGAGAGTTAAAAGAAATAAATGTTATTTTCAAGGAAAATGTGATTGGGATCACATTCAAGAATCACATGATTTAAAGAAAAAATGCAAAACGACTGCTCACGATTTTAAAAATCTTTCTAATTTTGAAATTGTTATTGAGTATTTCCCTTGATGGTTTTCTTAGACAGGTGAAATGTTGGCAGGAGTGAGTAGCTGCTCTCTGCTCTTCTGACTAAAAGCATGAATGTTACTCAGCTACGGTTGAATTTGAAGAATGGTTTCATGATTGAAAATTTATTTGTTTGAATTTCTTATAAAAAACTCAATAACTTTTTTGCGGACCCAATATTATCACAGTGTTTGTTATTTCACTCTTTTCATGTAATATTAACGTCTGCAATTTGCAATACAAGCATTGTGCAAGACTTTTGGCGGTATTTTAATTTATAGCCAGATTAAAATTTAGACAAAAGCGTGGTTTTGAATGTTTGATAAAGTATGGGAAGTCCAAAGGCCTAATGTTTCCAATATTAAAAAAGGTCAAATTCATGCCTGGAATGTTGAGGATGTTAGTTTTTCAGAAATAGGACGTTGCATTAGAAGACATACATCTACTGCTTCTAATTCTATACCTGGAAAATATTTTATTTCGGGGGATATGGTATCGGACGCAACAATAGGCGCTTCATAGAATCATCATCAAACTGTAAAAACCTCTAATTTGTTTGCTTCAAAATTTGATATTTTTAAATACCGCTATCTTTTACACAAAAAAAATCTAATTTACGTTTATTTTAAGCAATTTTCAAAAAACTGTCACTTAATAAATTTATATATGGTCCCTTAACTCATTAAAATAACATATTTTATTTAATATAAATTAAACTACTGAACGTAAAAGTTTGAAATTTTGTACAGCCATGCAGTATTACTTTCTGCATGTATTTCCACCAAAATTTGGCTTGGTCGCTATTCATAATTTTTTTTTCAATATTAATTTAATAATTCATAATTCATATTAATCTTTTATTAAAAATCATAATATCAGTAAATTATGTTTGGGTCGTTTAGCTCTAATAGTACGAATAAAAATCAGCTTTTTACTATCAATATTATATGAGATATGAATTAAAGTATGAAAAAATGTTTTAACATATGGGAAGGGGGATTTTGGAAGCTCATAACTCACCCATTTTCAATTCAAAATTATTGAAAATTGGCATCCGGGGTTAAAATGAGCTAAATTCTTGAAATATGAAGTGAAATCTAGGGGTTGCTATTGAGGAAAAAAAGTTGGTGCGAATTTTAATATGTAGATGGCCCCTTATGCAATTTTTATGCCTAGCAAATTAAAGTGTACGTCAATCGTAAACGATTGGTATCTGTAACGTTGCTGTACGACGAACGGAGGCCCAAAAGAAGTACAAGTGGGCTTTTTTTTCCCGCAGCTGTACCTATACTTTTCCGGGAGGGGGGGGGAGGGCATGGGCGCCGGTGCCTAATACTGACCCTCGTTTTTACAAACTTCTTTGCACGAACACTTGCGATTTTACGAAGTAGGGAGTTTTCCCAAAGAGTTCTCTTAACCCTTTATTGCGCAGTGATCCCGCTCTGGGAGCACCAAACTCTGACGTATTGACTGTTGCCTGTCACGAAGAATAGATTTGATTTCTATTAAAATAGTTGCGGGTGACATACCTCCGCGAGAATCCTTTACTTTTTAGCACGTCATTTCCCTTAACCTTTTCGCGCCGACTGTCACGTATACGTGCCAGTAAGAAACGCACTCAGTTCCCGGCCGACACGCTGGCGTGCCAGAGCGTTTCCTCGTTCACCCCCGGCCGTCACATAGTTGTGCCAGTGTCCTGGAACGTTTAAAAACTATAACTTTTGGCACAAGATGGCATTGTATGTCCATGCGGTTACAGATACATGTAGATTTGACCTTCTACTCAGAATGGGAGTAGCATGACTCACATACACGTGGTTTTTGATAATATAAACGTAAGTTGAAAGGAATGTTTCTGAATGGTATACTTTATGACGGCTCTATAAATTCGTACGTGGTATTTCTTATAGTAAGCAGGGAGTTTTATTTTTGCTACAGCGTTGGGTATTACGGTTTGCAGTCCAGTTTTTAGTGGATAATTAGATCTAGTAGACGTGGATTTTTTCTCATTTTACAGTTAGAATGTCGAAGCTTCGAAAGTGTTTGAGCTTGAAATAGCAGAAATGGCGCAAATTATTTGAAATTATGAGATATTGATTCTGAAGCAGATTCGGATAGTAGTGATAGTGACACTATAATATATTCTGATTGTTCTGTTCATGGATTTAGGCTTAATCGCGAAAAACTCTCCGGCCCTGGACAGACATTTGCGAAAGAGACTGCCGGCCTCAGCGATAAGCGCGCGTTTGCGCTTCCCGTCGCGAAAGGGTTAAAAAAATGGTCACGATTCTTTTTAACAGCACTGACATCTGCTGGAAAATGGAAGAATGAGAGAACAGCTGGATAGATTGCCCAATGCTGAAAAAAGGGCAGCCGTTGCCATCGCTCGACTTAACTACCAGCAAGATGGCTGACGATCGAAACGTTCATCGCGTGCCACAGATCTAGAGACCTTTTTTTGACGCATTGGAAAAGGGTTGCGCCTCAAAGGGTTAAAAACGAGCGTCTATTGAGCTGTACTAATCCATGGATTTTGGTGCTGAGGTGTGTGGATGTCAGCACAGCTTTGTTATCATTTATCCCAAGAATGTTCGGTTTAAACTTTTACACAAAGATGATATATTTCTTTTTTTTCCTCCAACTTCACTGCCCAAGCAAAGCGATAACAAGTGTGGAAGTGGTATATTTTCTTGAACGGAAAATGAACCGGGAAAAGGCTTTTCAGCACGAGCTATTAAGTTATGCTCTGGGTAGCACAATAAATGGGACTTGTTTATGAAGCGAGAAAAATTTCATTTCCTGCTACAGCTAAGGATTATAGGAGGAGTTTCTGTGCGACTTGCTAATCCGTCTTGTATTTTCTCCTTTGAGCTAGCTTTACACAAAAGAGGGAAGAAAAACAACTGACTCCTTTAGCACTTGTGATATATTTGCAAGTTCATTAGCATATCCTCACGTGCCGCAAACAGATGACATGTGTAGCATTCTGTATTCCAGCTAATCCAGGGGTGGACAGGTTTTCTCATTTAGTGCGCCATTTTTTTTATTATGATTTTTTATTTTTCTTTAAAAATATTAATACGGGCAGGCTTCAGTTTAGGTGAGGAAAGTTAATAACATGTGAACATGATAGTGAAATTCTTTTTTTGATGAAGAGGATTCTAGACTTAATTTTGCGGATATTTTGGTGGGGGATCAGAGATGGTACGATTTTTGATGACAGTGTACTGTTTTGAACCGCACAACTGCTTCTGTTTGAAGTAGCATCTTAAATTATCCTACTATATAGTTACGCTGATCCTTGACTCTCTTAGAATTCCGGGCAACTCATCCAAGATATAAAACTTTTACCACCATTGCTCACAAAAGATTAAAATGTTTAGTATGGAAGAAACATCTACACCGTTTGTGCTATCCGCTTGAAATTTTTCATAATTATGTATAAAAATATAGAAAACAATCTGTGCTACTTCAAAATTCTGAAAATCCACCTTTTCCCTATTTTTAAGCGATTTTTTTGCTACTTTCAGCTCTATTTTATACCTGTATTCATATATATATATATATATTATAGGGCAAAAAAAGTTAGTCATTTGCGTCACAAAATTAGCTGTTTCAATGAGAATGACGTCATATTTGAAGTCATGGTCATCAGCCTTTGAAGGGAAGTCAGTTCGTTTAAAATAGCTTTTCCAGATAACATAGTTTAATTTTTTTTTCCCTTCAAATAATCGTCTGCTTGAAGCATTGATATAAGAGGGGCTACACAAAACGAAATCGTTCGAGTGTGAAGAGTTTACGCGCGTTTCCAGAACAGCACGAATTTCCATTTGGGTATATAATAAAATTTAAATATAAAGTTATTTATTTTAGGTGGACGTAGATTAAATATATTGAGTGAACATATGCTTCCGTCAAATGTCCTTTCTAGCGCCTGTTGTAATTGTCTCCACAGCGGCTTTGATTTCTAGTTAGAAATAAAAACTGACCACAAAACTATTTCAAAAGTCTCCGATCTGTCTCAAAATAATAAGTAGGCACAATGGTGCAATCCGCCACTTGAAATCATTCAGTGCTCCAAATTTAGAGCATGACGATTTGGCCACCCCTACTGTATACGGTTGGAATCGAGCAAAATTTCCGTTTTCGAACAATTTTGTGTGTGTGTATGGAGGGCGGGGGGGAGCTTGGAAACAGTAAAGCCGTTTAATGTGTACGAATGGACAGAATCTGTGTGTGTAAAATCTGTTTCATCCAGAGTAAACTTCAATTTCTATGAGTAATTTTCTGAAAAAAGGAGGTGAATTTTGACTACAACTGTAACAACAGACTAAAACGTGGCTTGAAAATCTCTGAAAAGTTTGCGTACTAACTTTTTAATCCATTTTATAGAACAATTATTAACTCCGCTGTACACTCTCAAACATTATTTCGTCGAATTAATTCTCGCGGAAATTTTTCTGTCAGCAGTGCTGCCGGAATATCTCTGTTTGACGAATATCCGTTTCTCTTTTATCCTGTCAATTGAAGAAACTTCTTTAGATTCAACGAACTTTTTTTCCTCTTCTTCAGATTTTCAAGAAGAATTCACGAGAATATAACGTTTTCAAGGTCTACGGAAATTATTTGGTGAAAAATGAGGGATATATTAGTGTATGTATTTTCCTGTGTCCGGAAACATTTTTGACTCCACATTTCTGTATGATTCTTAATTCTTTTTATGTGTCTTGCCTCCCTAAAAATTTTTTCGCTATATTTTTTAGACAACCCTGTACATATCACTAAGAGGGCCTATTCTCGATTCATCGTTTTTAAGCAAGGAAAACAGTTTAATATCTCGAGTTTTAAAAAAAAATGGTTCTAGAAATTACACCGGGTTATAGCTGTCTCTGAGGTCAGGATTGCGTTGCGAGTGAAATAGTTTTTAAAATTCCGATAACCTCTTATTTGATACCTTAGGAGCGCATGAATGACGTAATAGAAATGATCCTTTTACGATTCTCATTCTTACAGACAAGATGGCCCATACAAGGAAGAGAGAAGCAGGTCGTTAACCCTTGCTCTTCGAAGATGAGTGTTCAGTAACAATTCTAGTTTAATGATGCCATGACTCACAGATTTAAATAAACACATCATGCTTTTCATTGGATAAAAATACAACTTCGATTGAGCTAAGAGAATAAATGTGTCACACATTTAATTTTGCAGCAATGTTACCAATCATTAAGAATCTGGAATGTAGAATGCAATTTTCCGACATATGCTCCATTTCCTATTTTTGACTTAGTATTAAACCTTGACTTTTTAGCTTTGTAAATCAGTTTTATTTATTTATTTTTGCGTTCTTGCTTAGAATTTGAGTTATAAGAATTTAAATTCCATTCATCTCATAGATAAAAACCTAGTATTTAAATATAGTTTCTGCTTTTTCTCAAGATGATATTTTTAATAATTTCAAAACATAATACCCCCAAAAACTATAATTGCAATGAAAATTTGCTAAAATACTTTAGAGAAGTGGATTTATAGAACTAACCTCTCCAGAGCTAAATTGTTTATATATTTTTTAGCATATTCATGATTTTTCTATGTAAGAGAAAGAACGTTAAGCTCTATAATTTTCATTTCCTGCATATCTCTAATTTTTACAGATATGCAGGATAAATACCTAATATAATTACGTGATAATTTTTATATCATATAATATTTATCCTGTTTAATTCTATAATAATTTTTAAATAAATATATAATCTGTGATTTTTAATTTTACACATTTTATAATTAAATGTATAAAAATATAATTATGAAAAATCTTTATATTTCATAAAGATTATTTTTGTAATTATCTTTGTAATTTATGATTTTTATGTATGGTGTAATTTTTATACCGTATATTAATCTATAATTTTTATAGTATGGTATATATAGTATTCATGAGAGTGGTTTATTCCCACAAGGCCTCAAGGAAATTTCGAAAATCAAAATAAAATCTATATAATTTTTAAATAAAAATATAATCTATAATTTTTAATTATAGATGTTTTTATAGTTAAATTTATAAAAATATAATTATAAAAAAATCTTTACAGCTATATTTTCATAAATTGTAAAGATTATTTTTATAATTATCTGTATTGTACATAATTTTTAATACCATATATTAATCTATAGTTTTAATAGTATGGTATATATAGTCAGGAGAGTGGTTAATTCCCTCAAGAAGATTTCGAAAATCGAAATAAAATCTATTTCGATCAAAAGAATAAAAATATCTTATAGTATTTGAGTTTTGATGTTTTGCAAATACTGTTTTATAGCAATTTTTTAATATGTTTTTCTTTTTTTTTAGCTTAAGAATCAAGACATTTACTTAAAAAACATTGAACGTATTTTAACATATTATTTACAGTTTTTAGCTATATTTTATAATATTATGCATCTAAATTGCCAAAGTTTGAAATACCAAAAAAATTTCCCTCCAAAAGTAAACAGGCATTTAAAAGCTTATTTGGTAAAAAGTAAATGCATAAAAATGAATAAATAAAGAAATGAAATAAATCTACATTAGAGAAAAAATATTTTTATTTTATATTTGAAGAAAATTGTGAACAGTCATAAAAAGTTCCACTATTTAAATATGTTCATTTTATCCAAATTTCTAAGGCATCTTCACACACAAAGGGCCGTAAAAGAAATTACGCCTGGCGCATTGTCTTAAAGTCGAATGTACAGTTAACACCTTTTTTATTCCAGGACTTTACAATATTGCATCAAATGTCAGGCCAGGTTAATATAGACCAACTTATCACTTCTGGAGCGAAAAATTTCCTCAGTTTAAGAGCTTCCTCTTTTCTGGAAAGAACCCTTTTGTGAGTAGCCAAACGAATAGCCAAATAATTAGCTTCAGGCTAGAGGTCTGCACAGATACAGCCGTTTGCAGTTATAAAAATTTCAGCTATGGTGCGTGCCGGACCCAGTGCTGGATCCAAAGGAGAAGGGAGAAAGGGGCAATTTCTCCTCCTTTGAACCTAAGAGTTTGCCGAGTTGTTAGAGAGTTAGCCCACCACCGAACCCAGGTTTAACCTGTTTGTTCTCATCATTGTAAAGATGCAGCAGAGAATACTCCCTTCTGTGAATAGTTTTGCTTTCTAGCGTCGTGTCAACCTTTTAATCTTTAAACCTGGAGATTGCCCACACTGTTTCAAAAAAATCTGAATTTCACAGACAATATCAACCTGGTTTTCACGGAAGAATCTTCCTTATTGATAAATAAAGGATTTTCGCTGTTTTTTAACGGAAGTTCTGTTAAAAAACGAAGATTATCTTAATTCTTCTGAAAGTCTAGTTCTAAAAGGGCATTTTCCGTTCTTTTCCTGGCACCTGCTAGCTTGGACTAATGAAATGTCTCCGAGTCACTTCTGCTCTCAAAATAATACCCACAAAGCTGATTCAGCAATTTTGAATGCAAGATGTTCGTTGCTCATTCTGACTGCAGTTCAAGTTGGAGTTAAGATCCCTTACATATCGTCGCATTACGCATGTAACAGATGACGGCAGATAATTGGAGTAAAGTATTTTACTTAATGCTAAGGCATAATATCGTGATACAAAACCTGATTCCATAATTTTAAATAATGTGCTTAAAATCCTTCTTTGTGATATAGGGGAAAAAGAAAAATACCTTTCGGGGGGGAAAAAAGGATTTCCTGGTCTATTTAACCTGGCCTGACATTTGATGCAATATTGTAAAGTCCTGGAATAAAAAAGGTGTTAACTGTACATTCGACTTTAAGACAATGCGCCAGGCATAGTTTCTTATATGGCCCTTGGATACTGAAAATAACTGAAAAAAACCTGATTCTGTGACTGAAAATAACGGGGGAAAAAACCTCATTTCTGTGACTGAAAATAAAGGAGAGAAACCGTTTCGTAAGATAACATGTGAACGGAAAATAACCGTTTTCCCCGACACCGGAATTTTTTTTTTTCGGGACACTTCAGTTATTGTTATATTAAGCAATAAGTCCCTATGTATCAGGTGTAAAAAAAAAAAATCATGACACTTTTTAAATAGAAAAAATCGGACTTTTTAAATTAAAATCTGATCTTTATTTTTGAAAATCAGATTTAAATAAAAAATTCAGATTTCTAAAAAATAATTATAATAATAATTAAATAAGTTTAACTAATTTAAAGAGTATATACAACTGGTAAATACCTGGTTATTGATAGTATAAATCTGTAAATAAAATATATCTTTGGTATGCAAATAAAATAATTTTGCCCCTGGTGGATGCTTTTGAAAGCATCAAAAAATTGACTGATTACATACTGATTTAATTTGCAAACTTAAAGGCAAAGTTTACAAAAATAAAAGTTTACTGAAATGTTAATCACATGCAATAACAATAATAGTATTAAGCACAACTCTTTCAGCTTTTTGGCCACAGAAATTTAAATGTACAGTATCAAAGGCCAATAAAGTAGTGTGTTCTTTTAAATAATATAGTCTTAAAAACAATATATAGTAAAGACTAATTGATACATATAATGGCACAATACAGTTCAAAGCATTTGTTTATATGTTTCTTTGCATATTAAAGTTCTCGAAAATATGATGGCACATGTAGGAAAAGTGATTGGGTGTTTTCATAGTATGCGAACGTTTATGTCATTTCGGCTCTAAACAAAAAATTCAGTTATTTGGATAGTTTTTCCTTTCCTTTTTTTTTTTTCTTTCTCTCTCTCTTCTTCCTCTTTTTTTTTTGGGGGGGGGAGGGGGGGCTGTTATGACCAGTAGAACTTACAGCGGATACGATCACATAACTGTGGACGTACATAAGCGAATAATATTGTGGGATCACCCATTTCAAATAAAAGTTCTTGAAAATATGATGGCACATATTGATAAAAGTCAATTATTAAATTATAACTGAGCATTTTCAGGTGTGACAAGTGAACACAAATGAAAGTGACAAGTGAAAACAAATTTGAAATAGTTAAATTTTCACAATTAATTCCTTTTCTTAAAAATTGAATTTATGGATTCTTTATGAATTTATGGATTTTAATTTTTCAGCATGTAACTGGGTTGGCGGGAGAATGGAACAGGTGTCATGAGCCAGCAATTGCCCGTGGGCCAGAGGAAGTGCATCCTTGATTAAAACCAAATATTTTTAAAAACAATCCATTGATTTAAATCAATTGATTTAAATTAATTGATTTAAATCAATTGAAACCCTCCTATGTGCTGATATGCTTAATCTCAAAAATGCATTTTCAAGTCAGTAAAACCTGCCAATGTTGTTTCTTGTAATTTGAGAGGATGGTTTTTTTTTTTTTTTTCTATACGTTTCCTCTTTTTTTTTAAATGATTTTTTTCGAAATATTTATTATTATTATTTTTTTTTTTTTTACTGGAAAAGGGGAGCCAAATAATAACCGCACATAAGCGGCCAAATATCTGAAACTGGCTCTGGTGATCAATGTGTTTTGTAAATTTTAATATAGAAAAAGAGAAAAAATCGCGTGGCGTTCGCTAAATTGAAATATCTTTAAGGGCGCGCTGTATAAGATCAGGATTAATATGTTGCTATATCATTCTGAAACGATATATTCTTTTAATTAGTTTGTACCGATGATTAAATCTTTATTTATAAGCAGGTCGAACGGGGCTATTCTTCAATTTTTGATATTGTGTATGGACCGATGTGAATACAAATCGCGTCGAACCTGGTAATTCCAGCTCCTGCAAATATTTCGAATTTAAATACAGACAAACAAGAAAAGTTACTCACCTCAAACGTTGGAGTGAGTAACTTTTTCCCCTAACCTGGGGAAAAAGTTATTCACATTTTTACCCAGGTATTCAAAAGTTTTTATCCCCCTTAAACTAAAATGCAATGTACTGGAATGATATGACTTATAAATCAAAAAAATATAAAAAATGTATAATTTTCAAAGAAGATTGTTGCGTTACATTTACTAAAGGTTGTAATGTGCGGAAACGTAAATTTCTCAGGAGTCACGATTTTAAAATTTCGCTGCATGTCGGCCTATGTTAGCAAGATGTAACTTTTAGAAATGGACTCGCAAGTAGATATCTCCGGATTTTCAAACACCGTAATTTTTTCATTTGTCTTAAAATTTTTATATTACCGTTGAATTCATCCAATAATTTTAAAGCTAAAAGTGCATCACTCTAGTCTGCAATTAATATACAAATATGGGTATTTTTTGTGTAAATCTAGGGGAAGTATTCCCAGCAAATTGGAATCCGTGAAATCGCGGAATTCTGTCGGTAGCCATTAGATGAAGAACAAACGCTCGTTCGCAAAGAATTTCTCCTTTCTCGGCGTTTGTGGAATCTTATCGGATTTCGATCTGCTGGAAATACCCACCCCCATTTGAATTTTCAAAGAAGGAAAAAAAAAGTGGAATTACTCACTCTAATTCATGCAATATGCAGTGCACCATCTGCCCATTCTGGTCGAATATCACCTCTGCCAAAGTCTTTCCATCACTAAAGAGTACGGGTTTGGGAGCATAGTCTTCGTACTGGGATTTGGCCGAATTCGACACCGAGTATCCCACGACACCGACGCACAGTATGAGGATCGTAGCCGCACAGCTACCAACAACGGCCTTCACATTCATTCCCAGGTCTCAACCCGGTGACCTGCAGCCACTACACCTGAACATAACCGTGCTGGTCGACCAACTGAACAAGCGCATCTTCTCTTCCTTTTAGCAGACGATTTTCTCGACCCGTTTTTTTTTCTTTATTTTGCCTTGTTCTTTTTTCATTTTATTTTAATTTTTTTCTGCCGGCAGAACCTGGCAACGCTCTGATGCATCTCTCATATTATTTGCATTGTGGCTTTTTGGTGGATAGAATTTTAACGACCTTATTCTTCCATCTCGTTCTGTGCACTGGCTGTTCCCGCTGCGTTAAACTTCTCCTTCGGTTTTTCAACACTTCTCCATCCCCCTTCTTTTCACACATTAGCAGTTTATTAAACAAAATTAAGAGAACAAGTTTAAATTGTTCTAGAGATGCAGTTCTGCTACAGAGTTCACGCCGGAGGAATTTCCTGAGACGTCCTGAAAGGTCAAAAGAATATTAATGTTATCGCCTGTAGTCAACAAGACTTCTTTCACTGTTTTTTTTTTTCCTTTTTCCTTTTTTTTTTTTTTTTTTTTGGATTTATCCATAGATTATGATTGAAAACGATTATTTTGTTACTATATATAAAGAAAAAATTCGCAATAATCGTAATTTTGTCTCATTATTATGGAATGTTTAAATGTTATAAAAAATTCCTTCGTTCGGCTTTATTTCAATGTATATTTATATTGACTTAAAATTCAGACATCTCTACTTATCCACGAGTTGAAAAACACAATTCCTTTTTTAAAAAATCCGTAATTTTTAGAATGGTTGTAAAAATTATTACCGTTTCACCTTTTAATAATCAGTGAAACCTCTCCGAGCGGCCACCCTTCCAAACGGTCAATTTTTCATGGCACGGATTTTTCGGCTCATAGACCTAATGTTAAAATAATCTCTATCAGCGACCACCAAAGTGGGATCGCCCATCATCCCATTTTTCCAGAAATTCTGCTCACTCCATGCTTTAATTTTGAGCGGAAAAACTCAAGGTCAGGTTTATGGTCGAATATAAGACCCAGGATTTTAAGGGAAAATCGATGAAATTATCAAAAAAATTCCGAAGCGGTTACAAACGAATCGGTTAGAAATATACTTTTTAATGTAAAACGAACTTGAAAAAATGGTTGTTTCAGAGGAAAGTAAAAACTTCAAACAGACACAAACTGTATCCTTTTTTTCAAAAAATGTAAGAAAGCATTAAATGAAGTACTATTTTCTCTTTGGATAAGTTTCATTTTAAATAAGGAATATGTGTCAGACTTCTTTAAATTACGCATGATAGCAATTATCTTATAATAGTAAATAAAACCCTTTAGAGGCCAGCCCTGAGCGGCCAAATATTTTCGGTACGGTGGGGTGGCCGCTCAGAGATGTTTCACTGTATATGTAAAACTACATAGTGGAGGGAAGTTTTTTAAACCTCACATTTCACACAAATTTTTAAAGCGATAGCAACTTTTTTTTAATTACC
Source organism: Cheiracanthium punctorium (assembly GCA_038373885.1). Classification (NCBI taxonomy): domain Eukaryota; kingdom Metazoa; phylum Arthropoda; class Arachnida; order Araneae; family Cheiracanthiidae; genus Cheiracanthium; species Cheiracanthium punctorium. The sequence goes on along the minus strand of JAWZYV010003719.1, from coordinate 37,697 downwards.
AGTACTTTTTTTAAGAACTGGCATTTTTTCTTCTATTAAATTATTTTTACAGAAGTATGTTGCATCAATAGTATAAAATTTTCAGAGTTATAGAGGATAAAAACCACAATCATGTACTGTCATTATAAAGTTAATATAACTGAGTGGTTTAATGAAAGGCCTAGTTTTTGTTTTGTTTTTTTTATTTTTTAGGCGGAAACAAATTCCATGCGCCTGTATAAATACTCTGCACCTATATAATACAAGAGACTAATTATACTTTCAGATAATCAATTATGAAGTTTAATGAAGTTATTTTTATTGTATCTATAGCGTAAAACGACAAAATCTAACATTCTTTTTGAAAAACTTAACGATTCTGAAAATTAAAAACTTTTAGCTCTATTTCCAGGAATCGTTTTATTTTATTAAAGAACGCATGCAAAAAAACCATAAACTTAGGCTAGTAATATAAAAACAAGAAAGATAAATCATGCCAAACGCATCGATTATAAAACACTTTCCAACACAATAATTTTGCTCCAAATTTGGCGATGTATTGTCCTTAAATCTGGCGACATTTCGGAGATTAAAAAAATGTTATATTATCACCTTAAATGTAATTTTGTGAGATCCTGTAAAAGCGCTTTAAAAGTTTTTTCCATGGTTTAAGTGAAGAGTAAACTCTTGTAAACATTTTCATACTTATTGTATTGTGATTGAAATGGACTGCCTCAACTGCCATTTATCGTAATGTATCAGAATTCTTTTGAGTATTTCAGTAGAAACTATTAATAATGCAGACAACCATTTTCGATGGAGAGCATTATTTAGGGAGCCTAGTTAATAACATATATGGGTCATTCCATGTCAGATCAAACACTGCAGTTTACCATAGCAACTTAGATTTTCCACAAATTTTATATAGATGATTTATAGGCTAAGATAACCAAAAATCTCAATTTTGAAGGTTCTACGATAATTAATTACCTAGAAATTAGCAATGCAAATTTTAAAGTTTTCTGTAAGATCCTCCATTTTTACTCAAATTTCTTAAATAACTCCTTACTTGTAAATGTTACTGAAATGAAAATTTGTTTCTAGGGGTAAGTTTTTAAGCTTATTTTAAAAATGTTATCAAGTTTGGGTAACTTCTATAGTTTATGCAAGAGCATTGAATTTTCTAAAAAACATCCTGAAATTTTTTCGCCATGTTTGACCTGAACACGTTTAAAATTTTTAATTGCTGCTAAGATGGTACCCTACATCCCCCCCCCCCCCAAAAAAAAAATCATCTTACAAGGAGCAGTCACGGCTTCCGGAAACGGATTTCAATGATCTTTGGTACAGTGGTAGTATACCATGTGAATATACACTGCTGGCCATCGTAAATGCAACACCCTGAAGGAAGCATGCAAATAATATGAAATTTACAACATGCATTAGCTGAGGTGAGATATGCAAATGATTAGAATTTCAGCGCAGACGCACATCAAGCGCGCCTGTGGCGCCACCTCAAAGCGCTATTTAAGGCTTGGAGATTTCGACGGTTTCAAGTACAGCAATTGTGTTTTTCTTGCTTTTTTTTCAAAAAAACGATAAATTATGCCTCGTAGGAAACAACGATCATCTTTTGATCAAGTATCCGAGTTTGACAGAGGAAGGATAGTGGCATACCGAGATTGTGGGTTATCTTTCAGGGAAATCGGTCGTCGTATTGGACGAAACCAAACAACTGTGATGCGGATATGTGATCGTTGGGTGCAGGAGGGTACGACGGACAGACGTGATCGACCTCAGTGCACCACGTCACGTGATGACAGGCAGATTGTACGCATGGCAGTGACGGACCGCTCAGTCACATCACGAACCATATCACAGCAGATTCAGTCTGTAACGCATCATCCAGTGTCTGCGCGTACCATTCGACGTCGTTTACAGCAGAATGGTCTGTCCGCAAGACGTCCGTTGCTTTGTCTACCTCTGACGCGGAACCACAGACGTCTCCGCCGCCAATGGTGCGATGAAAGAAGGATGTGGACGACAGAATGGAATGAAATTCTCTTTACTGACGAGTCACGCTTCTGTATGCAACACCACGACGGTCGGATTCGAGTCTGGAGACACCGTGGAGAGAGGATGCTGAACAGCTGCATTATGCACCGTCACACTGGTCCTGCACCGGGTATTATGGTATGGGGCGGTATCGGATATCTCTCTCGCACTCCTCTAGTACGCATTGCCGGTACTTTAACCAGCCAGCGCTACATCTCCGAGGTGTTGGAGCCAGTTGTCCTTTCTTAACTTCAGGGCTTGCCAACAGCCATATTTCAGCAGGATAATGCACGGCCACACGTGGCACGCATTGTCCAAGGGTTCTTCGTCAATCACCAGATTGAATTGCTTCCCTGGCCGGCGCGCTCTCCGGATCTTTCGCTGATAGAAAACATGTGGTCCATGGTTGCTCAACGACTGACCCAGAGTTCATCCCCAGCTGTCACACCAGATCAACTTTGGCAACGTGTGGAAGCTGCTTGGTCTGCTGTACCCCAAGAACACATTCAAAGTCTCTTTGAATCAATGCCGAGGCGTGTGGCAGCTGTGATCTCCAACAACGGCGGCTACTCTGGGTACTGATTTTGGCAGGAACCACGCTTCATAGAATGCTGTAAATTTAATCATTTGTTACTTGGTCAACATGTTATCTACACAATAAATTTTGTTGTGATATCTCTTGTTTTTCTTGGTGTTGCAATTTGGGTGGCCAGCAGTGTACTACGTGTAAAATACTAAGACGCAATACTCAAATACAATCGAGAAAATTTAATTTTAATTTTCGAACCACTTAACCAAAACATTTTAATATAAGTTACGCGCAATCGTGACTGCGCTTCGTGGTGAAATGGTTTGAACGGTGGTCTTCTACGCTGGGGTCCCAGGTTCGAATCTCGTGTTGCGCAAGCGTTTTTTTCCGCTCACTCTTTTTTCAGTACCTCAATAATCGTAATTAATTCTTTTTTCAGTCCAGTAAATATTTATTTACTGTTTCATTTATTTAGTTTTACTACTTATTGAATATTTCGTAAGCTGTAGAATATGCGTCACATGTATTTTTCTATAAATAGGTTACAATGATAAAAATTTCAACATAGGGTTACCAGGTGAAATACACGAAAGATGAGAGATACAATGACATAGTCAATTAATATGGCAATAATGAAACTAAAAATTATCGGGTCTCAACCTGAGGCTCGAACAGCCGAATTTTTTTTTAATTACTTATTTACATATTTTTTTAATTTTTATTTCTACTATTCGAAGTCTATTTTTACAATTGATTATAGTTACGATTATTTGAATAGAATAATTATAATCAATAATATAGTTATGACTAATTGAATTTCTTTTTTTCTCCCTATCCGGTACATAGTCATCAGATGAGTTATCTTTAACGGATTCGAAACTTTCTTCTAAACATGGACAAAATCTTTCTTCTAAATTTCTTCTTGAACATGGATCAATTTCTCATCAGTTGCAAACTTCTATTCATTCAACACATCCAATGCATTATTGTACAATTCTCTGCCTATCATCGTAGCTTCTTCAGGTAGTGTATAAGAAACTGGAGTTACAATTTTTTTTTTTGAGAAGTGAACTTTCGTTATACGCTACTCCATTTTTTTAGTCACTGCTTCAAAACATCACTGTATGTAGAACTCTGGTGGCATATTTGTAACTGTAATATAATTCTTCAAAATAAGTTTCACTGCTTAAATACGTCTATTCGAAATTTCTACATGTGATATTTTAAATTTGACAACCCATCATCAGATGACAGACGATTAAAAGAAATCATGCTGTTTCTGTGGCATCACAAACGGGTAAAAATTAGAAAAGAAGTCTGTCTTACAATTGTGACAAAAAGAAATGTACCTTAAATAAACATTGGGTTTTGCGAGTGTTAAAAGTGAATTATTTTGAATGTATAAATTTCTGATTCCAAGGTAAAGATTTTGCAAGTAGAAATAAAATTTAAATAATAATAAAAAATCAATAAGTCGGTACTAAAAATAAATAAATCTCTACTTATTTTAAAAGAAGATGTCTGTGTGTGGGTCTGTGTGTCGGCGGCGTTACGGACAAACGGCTACACCTAGAAACACCAAATTTGGCATTCGGGAAGATCTAAACATGAAGTTGTGCACCTCGAAGCGATTTTTTCAAAATTCGACCTAGAATTTTTTTTATTTTATGATTTATGCGATTTTTGGCATTTTTTCTCACTTAATTCGTAATAACGGCGGAAATTACGCTCGCAGCAAAAAGGCATTTGTATCATCGGATAGAGGAGAAATTTTTCTTTTAAAAACAGTTTGTTCTGAATACGTAACATAATTAACCGATTTTTAGGAATTTTTTTACTAAGCATCGACTTCGGCGAATTTTTCGTAACATAATTTTAAAATTGTCGCCATCTTGAATTCTATCCGTCATAACTTTTGGATATTTTGACAAATCGTGAAACATTCTTTTCTCACTCTTTTAAAATAAAAACGAAAAAATTATGTAAATTAGATGATTTTTTACGAATTTTAATGCAGCCTAATGTTTAGAATTTAATAGCATCAACACGATATTACGCCATTCATTACATTGCGATCGCGGCACGAGAACTTATGTTCGGTTGTTGCCACAGAAAGGATTACAAAAAAGGGTTTTTCCAACCAATCGAGCTTTGATATGGGATATCGGAATTTCAATTCGCAAGTGAGGATCTATGACGTCAAATGCTTTAAGATACGTAAAAATTAAGCCATAATTTTAACTCATTTATTCCAGCTCTATTTTCAACACAGGGAGACGATATTTTGATTAAAATTTACTGTAGAAATAAACTAATAAATTCACGATTATTATTATTAGAAGGGGTATTTTAATCCGGTGCTTATTTAAAAATTGAAATGTCTTCACGGTGCTGAAAATGTTCATTTTAAAAGTTACAAAGTTCGTTTCAAAGCGCGATATATTAAAATTTTTCTATTTACTATTTTTATTTTTGGCATTTAATTATGTCGCAGGCGTTGCCTAACGTATGCATGCACGTTGCGAGTATAGTTTTGTTTTAACGTTGAATTACGTTCCTCCATAAAGGAGAGCTTACGGGATTACATTAATTGATCATGGCACGTATTAATTTAATTGCGTTGCCACAAAAAGGATTAGAAAAAATGTTCTTTTTCCAACCAATCGATTTTTTAAATGGGATATCGGAATTTCAATGCGCAAGTGAGGATCTATGACGTCAAATGCTTTACGTAAAAATTACACCACAAATTTAACATATTTATCCCTGCTCTTTTTTTAACACAAGGAGGCGATATTTTGATTAAAACTTACTTTAGAAATAAACTGAGAAATTCATGATGCCAACCGGGGTATCTTTTACGGTAGTTAAACAGTGACGTCATAAATTTTTAAAAATGCGTGAAATTTGTAAACTCTGCAACTCTAACGTCCTGTCACAGTTATAGCGATTCTAAATAGCTCCCCGAGATGACAGAGTTTGATGTTTTCAGTAGACAGAACTATGGAGGATTTATAAGATATCTTTATATTGGATACATGGATATTTAAGTTGGCACCGCTTGAATATTTTTCACCACGGTGAGATTAAATGTTTTGCGGTGCTAAATACGCCAATCCTACAAAACTATGCATAAATTAAATTTGTATGGAGAGCTTCCTTAATAGCAACTATTATGGGAAATGAATAATGTTTATGGTAATGCGTAAATTGCTAAAGAATCGCCATAGAATATAAAGGTCCCATTTGTGGCAAATAATGTAATCTGTTTCGTTAAATTGAGCATTAAAGAGGGAGAAGCGTAGATAGTATTAATATGCGTAATAGGTAGTATTGGTAGATTTGTAAGGATGATATGAATAAATCCCAATATACAACGTTAATAAATATTTCATGAAATTAAAAGTGTTCTGTTTATCCTTTTTCAAGGGTTGTTTCACAACCAACTGAACGATAAGTAATTCTAATTTGCGTTGATATATCCCGCAGTAATTTCGACAGAGGAGATTACTTGAACTTTTTAAAAATGAAATTCGCAGCTATTTTAAAATAAATAGTTGTTCATTTCATGTAGTGTCTGAGGTATTTAATGCTACAACTTGAACCTCAAAACAGTATGATATAGAAATAACACATTTTGAAAGTCAGGAGTTCTCTGCAAACCGCTAAGCTTTTCACTTTTCTGATCGCGAATGACACTGATGTAGTTTTTTGAGTCATGATATTGCAATGATGCCAAGTTAGTACTCATGACGCAAACTTTACATTATAAGTCAAATAATTTCGCTTTTATTTTAGCTTTCACATCCCTGGAATTAAGTGGAATTACACATGTAAGGAACATTTTCGTTTCCTACCGTGCGAAGAACGGGCACGCAGCTAGTAAATAATAAATGAATAAAAAAATAAGTAAATTATTTACTTGACTAAAAAATGAATTAATTATGATGCGCGCGTAACTTATATTTAAAGTTTTGAGGAAGTGGTTCGAAAATTAATATTTATTTTTCTCGACTATACTTGAGTATTGCGCCTTAGTATTTTACACGTAGTATATTAACGTGGTATACTACCACTGTACCAAAGATCATTGAAATCCGTTTCCCCGAGGCCGTGCCTCCTCCTTGTTAGCTTCCTGCTCAGAAGCTGAGCAAAAACATTATTAAATTTTCATGTGACTTTTCGTACATTTTGTCTAGTAATAAGTTCTAAAGAGCGTGTCAAAGAAATGAATATGCAATTTAGAACTTATAATAATACCTTCATTTGTCAAAGTTATCTCCATTATTTTCCACCATGACAGCATACTTGCCCAATTTATGTCCATATCTGGACAAACTTGCCCAAAACATGTCTATGTCTATGATAAGATATCTCCTGGACATCATTTTAGCGATATCTTTGGGGAAATCCATAATATGTCTAGAATAAGACATGATTGGAGCATGTAACACCCGAATTAAGTCTCATTACGACAAAAACGGGAAAATCTATAATATGACATGAATTTGACATCTAAACACCCCAATTATATCTATTTCATGACATAATTGGGAAAATCGATCGGCGACAAACTCTGATTGGCTTTGTTTGTTTGATCATGCACAGTGACATGTTGTGATTGTGGTTGTTCGGCGGTGATCGTGAAACGTGATAATGCCCATACATTTTAAGTTTGTTTGTTAGCTAATTAGCTTGTTAGCTATCACTATTCTTTACAATACGAGGTAATGTACAACTTTTTGACTTAATATGTATTCTAATAAAAAATTAAGTCGACTCGTCAGTAATGGCGAAATGTTGAATAAGAAGCTAATGAATTATTACTTATTGAAGTAGTGAATGATATTGAATCAAAGCCTATTAATGCGCACGATTATAAATACTTTCATTTTAAATTTGAAAATAGGATCGATGAAAATATTTTTAAAAGTAAGTAAAAGTAAACTGTGGATATGAGATAAATATCCACAGAATGTCTTTTTATGGACATATTCTGGATGTCTATAACATGTCCATATGGATATCCATAACAAGTCCATATAGACAAATTCTGGATGTCCATAACATATCTATATGGATGTCTATATTTTGTCTAGAGGATTTCATTATGGGCGCCGTATTGTGTACAGTAACAAGTTTGGGGGTGTATTATGGACAAGATATAGACAAATTTGGGGATGTCAGTTATGTCCCGAACTTGTTCATGATATCATATGGACGATTTCTGGACAAGTTTGTGTTGCCCGGGTAGCATCTTCCGCCAACGATCAAGTAGTGCACGGATGCCATTAGCTTTGAAGCATTCATCTTTAGATGCGATGAAGTCATCAATGGATTTTCGTACTTCGTCCACTATGGGGAAGTGTACAGAAGACAAGGTATTCTCCATTGGCTAAAACAGATAATAGTCCGAAGGAGCTATGCCAGGGCTACACACTGGGTGCTGCAAAACTTCCCAACTAAACTTTACGAGTGTCCTTACCCGTTTTGCAACATGAGGCCTTGCATTGTCTAGAGGAATATGAAGGATGTACTGTACTACAAAATATTGTGAGCCCGGTGTAAGTGTAACTGCTGAACGCTCTAAGTAACAATTGATGCGACTGAAGCAGGAAATCGATCGTAAACGTCCCTTTATTGGCAAAGGTTTGCAACCCGTCAATTTGCTCCATGACAATGCAAGGGCTCGTGTTGCAAAAACCAGTCAATGACACGTTAGTAAAGTTTGGCTAGAAGGTTTTGGAACATCCGTCGTATAACCCTGACATAGTCCCTTTAGACTATTATACCTTGTATGTCTATTAAATCATAAATATTTTTGGTGCACTTCATCAAAATTATTTTGCTTAAAAGACATAAAATACTGCAATTATACTAAGGTTTAGCGATTTCTAGAAAAGTATTTGACATATCGCCAAGCTGGGTTCAATTTGAAAGATTTGTTTTTGACACTTAATTGGACGATATTTCGCCAAAAGCCAAAAACCTTGACATATCGAGATTTTGGTCATAGCAGAAATAGTTATTCATCACAGACTTTCAATGAATTGAAGGTATACACAGACCTTAATATTATTAAAGTCTTTTGGGTGACCCTGTAAATAAATTACTCAGTTAATTGCAATCAGAAAAGAGATGCGCAGTTAGATATTACAATAGTTCTAAATGCAAAACTTCAATATTCTGCGGTTAAAAGCTTTAGAGTTATACGAAATATTATTATTTTTGGCGTTAAATTTGGCGATATTTCGGCAAAATTCACCAAGGTCGATGACCAATGCAGAGATTTTGGGCATGGACAAACTCTGACTGACTGCAGACATAATATATTGAAGATGTCCATACACATTAATGTATTGAAATTCTTTTGGAAACTCTCCAATAGATTCGAACCAAAAATCAAGGTGCACAACTAAATGTTACAACAATCTTATATATAAAATTTGAACAATCTACGAGCCAGGGGCGTAGCCAGAAAGTTTTCATGGTGGGGGGGGGGGGTTACGACTACTACAACACATATAAATGTGTACGTGTGTGTGATATTGTAGTGAAGAATATACATTTTGTATGGCGAATTTTCTCATGGGGGGGTTATAACCCCCTTAACCCCCCCCCCTTGGCTACGCCCCTGCTACGACTAAAGTTTTTTGAGATATGCGAGTTACATATATACATACATACTTACGTACACCAAAAGTCGCCAAGCTTGGCGACTTTTGGCGGAATTTCTGAGGTAGGCAATACATTACTATTACTACAATTAAATACAGGTTCAGATAGTCAAGACAGTAGATATGAAAACAGTTTTTAATGACAAGCCTTAGAAATTGTTATAATGAGTATTTAAATAGTTATTTAAAAGTTGAAAAATTCTTTGCTCAACAATGTTTGAAGAATTGAAAATAGTAAAAAAAATCTGGAGTGACTCCACTTGACTTTTCGAACACTTGATATTTACCAAGCGTTTGAATAAATTTCATTCAACTTAATCGGATCTAATGTTCAGGCACTAAAGATTTCAGTGTAAAGGACGCAATGTATAATACAGTGCGTCCCAAAAGTTTATGGACCAGCGTTTTTTTGGATTTAAGAGTTAATCAAACAAGTAAGAAAGACGAAAGAAATTATGCAAATATGTATTGACGCAACAGAAATAGTAAAATGCTTAAAGTACTTCAAACAGTCATAGATTTAATAGAAAAAAATAAAAACGAAATATTGCTGTCCCAAAATTATATAGACAACCGGTGTTAAAAGTTGATTGGAGTACTGATCTCCGAATTTGCATGTTTCAAGATCATGTACTGGTCACTCAATAGCTTTTTGAGATAAAAACGAAGCTGTCTTTCTTTCTTCGACTGATTGTAAAGATGCCTCGCGACATGCAGTTTTCCGAAACTGAAATTGCCCAAATCTATCGTTTGGATGCTCGTGGAATGAAAGTTGTAGATATTGCAAGAAAACTTGGACGCAGTAGGGCTGGTATTTATCGAATTCTGTCAAAATGTGACAATTTGAAAGCAAAATCTCGCATTGAGCAACCTAAGAAAACAACTAAACGTCAAGACAGAGAGATCTTCAGGTTAGCTTCAACCCTGAACTTGTCTGTTACGGTCAATTTTTAGAGAAGTGACCATTCCAGTACCAAAATCAGTGGTGCATCGACGGCTGCAGGTAAGTAAATTGCTTGCTTATAGCAGAATGATTCGTTCACCAAACTTGACAAAAAGGCATAAGGACGCTCGCGTTCAGTGGGCTCGAAAGCATATAAACTGGACAGATGAATGGTTGAGTGTTCTGTTCGGTGATGAAAAGAAGTTCAATTTAGATGGCCCCAATGGATGGGCATATTATTGGCACGATATTCGCAAAGAACCGCAAACTTTTTTCAGCAGACAGCAAGGAGTTGGTTCACTCATGGTATGGTGACCAGGAGTTCCCGCTAGAGTGCGAGACCGCGAGAATCTCGCATAAATTTCTTAAATCTCGCGCAAAAATATTACAGCGCGATTTATTCTCGCGCTGCAAAGTATTCGCCACCTGCGCGAGATTCTCGCACGCTGTTTGAAAGTTTAAAAACGCCAGTTTACAAATACAAAAATTTGTTTTTACTCTACTACTGTCGAATAACGAGCCTGCCGCGGCCGCAATGAATCGTCCCCCCCCCCCGCTTCCTTTCTTGAGTTTCTGTTCAGAGATAACACGGTTAAATAATCCGAATGCAGAGGGGGAATATTAATTAATGCTATCGGCGCTGAGCTGACGTGTTGATTTTTCTCCTCCTGCTTGCCAGCTGTAAAATGTTTTGTTTTTGTATGTGTGTCCATCGTATATGAGTTTTGAGAGCATTTCATCTGTTTGTTTTTTTATATACCATCACGATTCATGGAATTATTGATAACCTTTGGCAGTTTGAAATTTGGACCCCCCCCTTCCGTTCTAAGTTTAGTTGTCGTTCACAGTAAGAGTTAACCCATTTATGCCTAGCGTCACTTTTTTGGGACGGCATTTTCGCTATCATTCGAAAACGTTATTTATTTTTCCGAGCCTTTATTCGCGAGTATTGAACCTCAATTCCACAAAACATTTTAATATGGCCAAGTGGGGTTTTAACATTTCAATTTTTATACATAATGATTTTAAATGAAATCATCCCTTGTTCAAAAAGTTGACATGAGAAATTTATCAATTACTGCTGGTGTTAGCAAAAATCGAAGAAAGTCGCAAAAATATCCAGGCACGAATGGGTTAATCAATCTTTTAAGAAACCCCCCCTCCCAAAAAAAGAAGCTGAAATTTTCCAGTTAAATGCCGGATAATCTAGCTTATACTGTAGTAAGAAGTTGAACTTAACTATATCTGTTTTAACTTTGTCACACATATTTGTATCTTACCAACTTTGTAGTATAATATAATTTAATATTTATAAAAATATATTATATAAATATTAAGTTATTTTATATAATTTTCTAGATAAAATATTATAGTTAATAATTCGTTTGCTTAGTTAAACTGGATGTGATTCTTTGAATAAATTTGAATATTCATTAACTTTGAATATCCATTAACAATTCAAGTGCAAATTTCAGTGCACAAGTGCAAATTTAAGCAATCTTATTAGAATAGCTGATGGAAATATCAATTTAGAAAGTTTTCCATATGATCAAGCTGTAAAATTTTTCAATGAAGGAAAAATCGGTGTGATTGAAATTGTACTATAAATAAATAAAATGATGTTAAACAATATTTACGTTCTCACTTAACTTTCAGAAATCTCACTCAAAATTTTTGGATGGGTGAGAAATCTCCCCCAATTATTTTTTCTAATGGGAACCCTGGTGGTAAGCATTTTCCTATAATGAAACTACCGATATTGTTTTTTAAGAGGTCGTCAGTGTTCCGAAGATTACCAGAAAATGCTTGAAGTACAGTTACTCCCATTCGGAAAGTTGCTAGGGGGGGACAAATGGATATATCATCAAGACAATTTCTCCATTCACGTTTTAAACTCCACAATGCAGTGGTTTAGACGAAACCAAGAAGCTGATTTGGACTGGCCAGACCTAAGTCCTGACCTGAACCCAGGGAAGAACCTTTGAGGAATATTAGCTAGAGACCAGAGGCGTAGCCAAGGGGGGGGTTAGGGGGTTCATAACCCCCACATGAGAAATTTTTTGCCATTCAAAATGTATATTCTTCACTAAATTATCACGCACACGTATACAAATATATAAGTTGTAGTAGTCGTAACCCCCCTCCATGAAAAATTTCTGGCTACGCCCCTGCTAGAGACGTATATGCTAAAGGGCGTCAATTTGCAACACTTCAAGATCTAAAGTTGCAAATTGAAGAAGTTGATTTTCTCTAAAGCCAGAATCTCTTGAAACTCTCATTTCGAGTATGCCTGATCGAGTTTTTGTAGTGATTAGAAAAAATGGCTAGAAAATTTGAATGTTAAAGAAAAAAAAATGAGTTAACTATAAACTTTTGGGACACTAAGTTTTCATTTTTAGTTTTTATCGCAAAGTCTGCGACTGTGTGATATTATTTTTGTATAGTATTATTATTGTCTTGATGTTAATTATAATTAAAAATGCTTTTTGAAATATTTATTCACCTTTTTCAATTACAAAATGAAAAAAAAATTGTCTATAAACTTTTAGGACGCACTGTAGTACTGTTTTGTAGCCCTTTAAAAGACTGTACAGCGTACACTCGTTAAAATTTATGCAGATGTAAGACAGAGACCAGTAGTATACGTACATAATTTGATGTCAGTTGAATGCACCATTTAGACACTAGCTCGCTTTAAATGATATGCGTCTTTAAGCCGTAATATGTGAGAATTACTTTTTGTGAGCCTGTGAATAAACTATCAGCTCTACACACAAGAAAATCTATGCTGGTCATGAGACCGTGACCTATAACATACATACCCAATTTGAGCTTAATCGAATGCACCCTATCGACGCTAGCGCACTTTTTTTCCCGTCCATAAGCTATAATGTAAAAGAACACTCATTTGTTGCCTGTCAAAAAACTATACGACCTATACACAGCAAAATCTATACACGTTCTGTGACGATGACCTATAATATACATACCCAATTAATTTGAACTTTTTCGAATGCACCATTTAGACACTAGCTCATTTTAAATGATTTGCCTCAATAGGCCGTAATGTATAAAAATTATCTTTTGAAATCCCGTGAACAAACTATCAACTCTACACACACGAAAATCTATGCAGATCATGTGACCGTGACCTTTTGTATACATACCCAATTTGTGCTTAATCAAATGCACTGTTTAGACGCTAGAGTACTTTCAGAAATTTCCGTCCATAGGCTATGATGTACACTACTGGCCATTAAAATTGCTACACTAGGAAGAAATGTAGATAAAAAAAATCATATTTATTGGACAAATATATTATACTGGAAATAACAAGTGATTAAATTTTAGATTAATTTGTGTGCATAGATCCTGAGAAATCAGTACCCAGGATAACCACTTCTGGCAGTAATAACAGCATTTATACGCCTTCATAATAACAGCATTTATACGCAGCTTCAACACGATGCTACAGTCCATCAACCGTAGTGAGTGGCGTATGATGACGAACAAGTCGCTCGGTAACCATTGACCAGACGTTTTCTATTGGTGCGAGATCTGGAGAGCGTGATGGCCAGGGCAGCAGCCGAACATTTTCCGCATCAAGGAAGGTCCGTACAATATTGGCAACATGAGACCGTGCATTATCCTGCTGAAACGTAGGGTTTCTTAGGGCTCGAATAAAGAGTAGAGCTACGGGTCGTAGCACATCAGAAATGTAACGTTCATTGGTCAAAATGCCATCAATGCGCACAAGAGGTAAGACGTGTATCCAATAGGACCCCATATCATCCCGCCAGGTGATGGGCTAGTATGACGATGACGAATGCACGCTGCCAAGTGCGTTCACCACGATGCCACCAATACAAACTCAAATTAAAAAATACAAACTCCAAATATATACAAAATTTATCAGTAGAATAAAGATCATTACATGCATGCAATTAAGAAAGTTTAAGATTACATTAAAGCAAAGATATTGATTATTGGATAATAATTTACTGCTCAAATCCAAAAAAATAAAACTTGCCTGATTTTTCCAGCAGTGATAGTAGAAACAAAAATGCCAGCAACTTCCCTAGAAAATGAAAGTGACAGTAATTCGTTTCCACAGTGTTGCAATAGCGAATATTATGGAATTTTTTTCTAATTTTTGAGCTTTTGGATAATATAAAATAAATATCTATCGTCCCACTGTGCCTCCCTCTCTCCCCTACGTACGTACAGACGTCAGGAAAAAACTGTTAAAATGAACTTGGGGTCGGTCAAAATGTGTTGTGCGTGCATTTATGTGAGCATACTTACATACGTACTGTGAGATGTCTCGCAAAAACTCCTAAAAGTAAATTTAGAGATAGTCGAAATCGATTTTTTTCGTCAAAATCTGGATACCGAAATTTTTGCGCGATCACATATACAACCTTATGCAAAAAGGGGGAGCATCGCGTGATAGTGTACTCTAGCTTCTCTCGGTCTATCTTTTCCCCACGTTTACATTTTTATTACAATATTACATGGTGATAGTATGAGTTGCATTAAATCATACTTCGAAAATTTTTTGATAGCAGCAAACATGAGTTTTCTTTTTATCAGAATCAGAATTACATATCGTCAGATTTGCTTTCTAAATAGCTTCACTGATGCAATTCTCTATTGCTAACTCGCCTAATTTTCACCACAAAACATTAAGATCTCATACGTGGGGTAAACAAGAAACCAAGAACTCGACTCAGCAAATAAAAAGTGAACGCTTCCATTGGGAAATTCAGATTGGAGTCAAAAATCAATGTGTAGCTAGCCCCTCGAACAGCTAAAATTTATTAAAGCATAAAAATGCATTTAAAAAGCTTTCTTCTGCAACAATTAGAGTTCAAGATATCGCTTTGGCTCAGATTTTATTCTCTTTCGTGTAAAAGTTCTCTATCTTTCTCTGCTATTGTCTGGCATTAATCACTGAGAGGAAGTTGTTTTTTCCCCTGAATTACTCACGTAGTTGAATTAAAGACGATCAAGAATCGTGCATGTAATTCAAAGTCCAATTCAGTCTTAGAATTCCAATTGTCACTCAAAGTGACTGATGTTCTTTAAGTTCGTAACTTTGTGCATCTATACTTCTTCCACATAACCGACTCGATAAAAATAAGTTACATAAAGAGGCACTATTTTTTCTTATTGATAACGTAAAATAATTTCCTTCTATACATGTCCTGGAAAATAACTGTTTCTTTGTCTATATTCATGAGATGCAGGTATAGAAAATAATTTTATGGTTAACACTATTCAGCTCACCTGTCTATAACCAGGAAAACTCGTCATAATAATATGACTTTTTTCTGTTTGAACAGCGACATTTGTGAGGGTTTTTCCCGGTACTGGGCATTTGAGAATGAGAAAAATATAATACCATTCTTGAAAACTTTTACAAGCAAAAAAAAACAAGCGAATGCAAATGGCAAAAATAAAACATTACATTCTATGTATGCATTTATTGGATCATTGATGCACAGAATTAGTCTCTCTGTTAGGTATTAAAGATCCCCCCCCCCACACGCACACGCATAAAAAAATATTTTAGTTTTCAACTAGGAAAATAACCTATTGCGTGTAGTTGTTACGTTTTTTTTTTTTTTTTTTTTTTTTTTTTTTTACAAATCTATACACGCTGTTCAAACAGAGCGATACATTCATAAACACTTACATTCAAATAACGTATACACACAGATGTACATAGTATGCATCTGTGTGAGCATGTATGTATTTTATAAACCAAAGGACGAGAACACCTTCTTCCCTACTAGCAACTTTGCTCGGGCCATCATCGGCTGGCTACGTGGCCGGTGGTAGCCCGTGCAAAATTGCTACTAGGGATGATTTTGCTTCGACAGCCAAACATCTCAGCCAACCATCAAAGCCGAGTTACCTCATCCAATCATGCAGTATACATGATTAATTATCGATATAAAGCGTCTAAACGCAAACACAGCTACCCATTTGGAAACAGGAACGCACGGATACCAATATCTTTTTGCAGTCAAAAATAGCTATGTGCCGTCGTAGCTTCGCGTGGTGTCATAATAATCCCGTTAATCTACTTGTTTTTTTTTTTTGTTTGTTTGTTTGTTTTTCTAAGAGGAGTAATTATTATTACGATGCAGTTTCAATCATCGTCGAAATAGAAACGGTGACGGAAATCGAAAATCTCTCACCATCTGGAATCGAAAATTTCCGATGGATATTCCCAGCAGATCTGGGAATTAGCGAAATTATGTTTGTCTAGTGACGTAATTTTTGCATCATATGCTGTTAACCTTGATTATTTAAGGATCCTATTTCAATCTCACTGTATCTGATAGTCACCTTCGATAAATAGGATCGGAGTAGACTGACTAATACAGTAGTTCCTAATCTTTTCCTCCTTGCGAACCTCGTCTAAAATCCGAAAGAAATTGACGAACCCCTTACATAGTGGTTGTGGTACTTACGTATTATCCCGGCGGTCCGCCAAGACGAGCGATTTTTCCCCAATATAAATGCCGGATACATGAAATTATTGATGGTTACGAATACGATTGACAACAGTTTGCCAGCACATTTTACGAAAAAAGTAATTTGGCGGGAATGACCGTCGGGATAATACGTGAGTACCGTCGTTGTGTACTAGTATATTATTTTTGCGAATCCCCATATACTCCTTCATCAATTGGAAACCTATAGTGTAATACAATGACATCAGAGTGACGTGACATCAGAATAATGTCTATTTCATTTGCTATTTTGAAAGGATGAGTCGAAAATACTTCGTATGACATACCCGTGAACTAATATTTCCCTTTATAGTCTGTTCTTTCCACCAGCTTGTAATTGCAATTTATCCCCAAAAACATTAAATCAGAATGATCCATAAACGAAGTTTAACGTTTTGTTGACGAAATTGATGACCTTTCAACGTCACAAACTGTATAAAACTTAAACTTTCATGCTACAAACTATTGTTAATTTTGATCAATGGTTTCCTTTTTCGACTTAAAAAATTTTTCAAAGTTGTGAAGCCGCGTGTGGAAATATTCTATCACATTATGATTTCTTACGTCTTTTATTTTAAAAAGAAACCTCAACATTGTACCTTCATCTAAATTCTAATAAAATTTAATTTTCTTTTTTAAGACTTCGAAGTTCGCGCTCAAATAATGGATAATTTAGAGCATCAACAGGTAACACAACAGGTAAGAGCAACTTTATTTTAATTATAAAAGTAATGATTTTTTAGTACTTTCTTGTACTTACATATTATCCCGGCGGTCCGCCAAGACGAGAGATTTTTCTTTAAGATACATGACGGACACATGAAATTATTGATGGTTTGGCAACAGTTTGCCAGCACATTTGACGAAAAAATAGTTTGGCGGGAATGACCGCCGGGATAATACGCGAGTACCTTTCTTTTCGCTGCAGCATATTGCTCATTAACGTCAGAGATCACTGGTTTATTCCTGGTTTAACTGCATGGCCCCCACAATGGATTACGGGCCCTGGACCCAGGGATCAGAGACGGGCCGCATTTCCCTACCCCACACCATCCTCACCAGCCGTGTGCTGCATTAAAATTGCACTGTTATTTCTTACCCATTCTGTTTTTAGAATGTAATTTAACCTGCAAATATGGAAAGAAATTATGATAATTATTTCATAAGCCCAAACTACACTTCGGTCTATGTTCCGTATCCGGTGCCCCGTGGTTCTGGCGCCATTGTGGGCGATGTTCAGCTGGAGTAAAGTACCCTGCCGATGGTAGTTTTGGCTGGCAACTATAAAGAAATGTGTTGAGCTTGGCGACGTTTTTTTTTTGGAAGTATGATAATGCGTCAAATATTGTAAATTGGATATTTTAGAACTGTTGAAAGATCCGAAATTTCTTGCACTTTCGGGCATGCGTAAAAGTTATTTTTTATTCTAGCTACTGTGTGACGTAAGCCAATGAATGTAACGAATCGCTTGCTCAATTTGACGTCACTAAGCTGTTAATTTGCGTTTGTGCGCATGCGCTATTTTTATTTTTCGTTTTTTCGTGTTCTAACTATTCTAATTTGCTTCAACTTGTCTCGCAAAGGGGCGTTAGCATATTTTCGAGGGGGACCCTGAAGCCTGAAGCGATGGCCAGATCCACTGATGTTTTTTATTTGGTCTCGCAAAGGGGGGCAGCGTTAGCATATTTTCAAGGGGGCCCTCTGAAGCGATGGCCGGACCCACTGACGTTTTTTTGGGGGGTCTCGCAAAGGGGGCCAGCATTAGCATATTATCGAGGGGACCCCTTGAAGCGATGGCCGGATCCACTGATGTTTTTTATTTGGTCTCGCAAAGGGGGCAGCGTTAGCATATTTTCAAGGGGGTCCTCTGAAGCGATGGCCGGACCCGCTGATGTTTTTTTGGGGGATCTCGCAAAGGGGGCCAGCATTAGCATATTATCGAGGGGACCCTTTGAAGCGATGGCCGGACCGACTGATGTTTTTTTTTGGGGTCTCGCAAAAGGCCAGCGTTAGCATATTTTCGAGCGGGGCCTACCTGAAGCGATTCTTTTTTCTGACGAGTCCCGTTTTTCAG
The DNA here is from genome assembly GCA_038373885.1 of Cheiracanthium punctorium. Lineage (NCBI taxonomy): Eukaryota > Metazoa > Arthropoda > Arachnida > Araneae > Cheiracanthiidae > Cheiracanthium > Cheiracanthium punctorium. The sequence goes on along the minus strand of JAWZYV010003719.1, from coordinate 18,916 downwards.
TTCATCCTGATAATAGGCGTATTTTCATCTGGAGGGACCGTGGCAGTAGGAATAATCCTGCGTTCGTGCACGAAAGTGTCAGCTTTGGCGGTGGGGGAGTGTTGGTGTATGGTGGCATCTCCATTGACGGGCGCACAAACCTCTACATCATTCGAGATGGACCTCTGACTGGTCGCCGATATAGGGATGAGATCCTCAGACCTATTGTAGTCCGTTACGCTGCAGCAATCGGAGATGACTTCATTTTAATGGACGATAACTGCAGGCCACATCGTGCTAACCTGGTGGAGGATTTCGTTTTCGAGGAAGGAATCTTACGAATGGAATGACCAGCGTGTTCTCCAGACATGAATCTAATAGAGCACGTTTGGGACGCTCTAGGAAGACGAGTTGCTGGCCGCCAACCACCCCCACAAACTCTCCAAAAACTCGAAAGAGCTCTTCTGGAAGAGTGGGACAGAATACCCCAACTCGTGATTAATAGCCTCATTGACTCCATACCTCAAAGGTGTTCAACGTTGCTGGCTGTCCGTGGAAACCATACCCCCTACTGAAAATGATTTCCTTTGAAGAAAACACCTTTTCTTATTCTTTTTTTCTCATATGCACAAATTGTGTTTTTTTTCCTTTTCTACACAAATGCGCAATAAAATGCATTTTTTCTGCCAAACATGTGTAATTTATTCTCATGTAACCTACTACGTCTGTCGACCATGTATCAATCAGCTAAAAAGTTTCCCAGCCACAAGATCCACCTAAAACCGCAATATCCTTTAATTGTTTTGAGCAGCGTATATTCCGTTTTTGAAACCAATGTAAAAGTGTTTGTCAGAAGTCATTAGTCAGAAATGACCAATGTTCATAATTGCGAACAAAGGGAAAATTGTAAAATATTTTTTTTCCCTTTTAAATGAATAATATCCTTCAATTAACGCATTATATGGCAAAATATGCAGAAAACGAATTCAAAATATGGCTGTAAAAGGTTAACACTAGTAACTTGTAAAGATACCATTTAAATTTTTTGAGTCATGTGCGTAATTTTAATTGCTTTAAAACTGCTTAAGCATTGCTTTATACCTCAAAAGAACATTGTAGGTTTGGAATGGTTCATGAGAAGGTTGTGGAGGAAAAAAAAAAACGCTTAAAAGCAAATATATCCATGGGCGCCCATAAGGGGGGGGGCTAGGTAGGACACTTCCCCCCCCCTAGGGTTTTAGGTTAATGTATAAATACAAATGGCAAAACCAGAACTAAATTTGTTAAAAGTTTTAAATTTGCCCCCTCTAGAAAAAAATTTTGGAGTTTGCCCCCCCCCCTAGAAAAATTCCTATGGGCGCCCATGAATATATCAATTGTGCATTGACAGCTAAATGTATCGTGAATGTGCTATATGAGCAATATAAACCTATTCATTTTGATAAAATATATTGTTTCAGCTTTGTAGTAGAAATGTTTTAAAAGTGCACCGAAACGGCAGGCTCATACTCTGGAGCCTCACCACTGGACAAGCGCATAGCGCTCTGAACTGGGAAACTGAAGGTGCCTGGTTCAAACCCAGGTCACGTCCGTCGACCTAACCGTTCGGAGTTTTCCGTCGTTTCCTCCGAAATACTTGTTAGGACCCCTTAGAAACACCCCCACAGAGAGCACTCCGCACCTCGGCCTAGAGCCCACATGTAGCTAATTGCCCGTAATCCCACAACAACAGAAAAGCATACTCAAGACTAGTTTTCATAGTCTTAAAAAATCTTTTAACGTCAATTTATACATAGGTGTGTGTGTGTTTGTACGCATACGCCTATTTTCATTAAACTCTTTTTCAAGAAAATTTCCACGCCGCGAAATTCCGTCCGGCGCAGACCTCTATTTGGCACCTCCCTTCTTCCAGTTTCGAGAACAGAACTTGGCAGCCATTGGCGGGGCTTCGGTTCTTAAATCTAAGCCACATATGGGGAACCGCCAGCCCGCGGTCCGGATGTGGCCCGCCACGGCTTTTGATCCGGCCCGCGGAACATTTGAAAACTCAGTATAAAACATTCAATGTCCCATATAAATCCCAATTATACGGCCCGCCACTTCGCTAAAATCCGGAAGTTTGGCCCGCGACTTCGTTAACATCCTAAATTTTGGCCCACAACTTTTCAAAGGTTGCCCATACGTGATCTAAGCGATGGACAGAAATGCCATTTGGAAAAATAGTTGAAAAATCTCGACAGATACCTTTGAGGGGTGGAAATGTCAACGAAAAATGTTACTCTTCATTTACTATATGGCCAAAAGTAATAATATTTTAAACTAGCAATATTTTAGCAGTTGTTTGGAAAGCTTTTATTCGTGTTTTAATGCTCTTAGAATAATTCTATATATTAAATTAACTTCTTTTAAAAATAAGAATATTGTAGTTCACTTGTCTGAATAGTCTTGCCCGTAGCATAACATGCAAATATGTAGAATATTTACTTAAAAATTAACATACTTATAGAAATATAGCCTATGATTAAAACGACGAAAAGTAATTTTGCTTCCAAAATCTTTTTCTTAAAAAACATGTAAAAGAAATACAAAATTTATCACACTTTTTTGTACAACTGAGCATATAAATGGAAAAATTATAATGTTAAAAGATGTTATTTTTGTATTTACACGTTATATCAAAGCAGTAAATTTTTCATCAAATTTTATTTAATCATCATAGAGCTATCAAGGGCACAAACTGCAAAATAGCTATTTTGAGAAAAATCAATTTAAAACGGATGATTGCACTCAAAAAATGTTTTGTTGAATCAACGAAAATTTTGTTAAATTAACAAAATTATCCGGTTGAAATAGTGCCAACCAAATTTTTGTTGAATTAACAAAATAATTTTGTTAAAATTATTTGGTTAACAAAACATTTTGTGAATTTAACCAAACAATTTGGTTGAAATAACCAAATATTTTGTTAATTTAAACGAACTATTTGTTTAAATGGTTTATTTGGTTAAAATCAACCAAATTATTTGTTTGAATTAATAAAATTTCTTTGGCTGATTTAACAAAATTTATTCTGTTGATTTTACGGTTATATTTTTTAACCCGCAAACAGTTAGTTGAAAGTTTTAGAGATAAGACTAAATAATTAATCTATTCATCAAAATTCATATATTTATTTTAGTGTTTCTATAAATCTAGAAATTAAAAAAAAAAAAGTCAGTTTTTTTTTTCTCGTACAAAAACTTGGTAAGACAATCCAAAATTGCATTTGTGTTCGTAATAAAATAAGTATGTGTACAAATTCCTCAAATTTTTAACTAGATCTTTTTATTTCCCTAAGTAATAATGATCCAAATTCCAAATGGGAAAATGAACATACGCGTCAGCTATTTTGAAGTGTCTGCTCTCTCTCTCTTTTTTTTTTTCATGGCTGGAAAGATCAAATAAACAGCGGATGTACAAATGAGAATATATACAATCACTTAGCTTTAGTTTCCAGAACTTACGCGCTTTTATAAATGTAATAAAAAGCTAATACACATTTTTATCGCTAATGTTGGGAAATGATGTATTTTCCCTTAGAAAGAATAACAAGAATTTTGTTAAATCAATGATGAGTAGTAACCATTAGTGATTTTCTTTCAGGCGTGTTATACGAATTGATCTGCTTGCTACATAAAACTTATATTGATTTTAAAATGTGTGTCCCGCTTTAAAACTTAAACAACAAAAATATTTTCGAAATACATATTCATATGTATAAATATGTAATGCCGGTATTGTCTAGCTAAGTCTATATTCACGATTTTCCCCAAAAATATCTTAATCGAGTCTGTACATATACTAAAATTTTTACATCTTTAGATATTTTGTAGCCCGGTAAATTGTTGAAAAGTAATTCTGATTGTTTTAACTAAGTCTGATTGTTTTAACTAAGTATGGTTTTAAGTTTAAACTGTAGAAAATTATAAAAACTCTAAAATAAAAATCTAAATTTTAATAAATAGATAAACTAATTAGGCTTACCTCTGAAATTTCCAACAAACTGAGGAAAAAAACAATTAATTTTTGTGTTTGATGTGTGCGAAATTATCCATTTTTAAATGTATTAGCAGACGGTGCAGATCCTTCTTAGCTCTTTCCTTTTCCTCCGTAAATAAGAATTTAAAATTTTCTCCTTTGGGCGGATCTGGCTGTCTTCCACACTCCTGCGCATATCCTTGACGCATGCGTGAATTGACTGTTCAACGACTTCAAATGATATTGGTTCTTCGAGTTTGACAAAAAATGTTTGTTGATAAAAAGTGGTTTGGTTAAATAAATTTGGTTGAATCAAACAAATTTTTGTTGAATCAACAAAATCAAACTACTAAACCGTATAACCAAAGAAGTTTTGTTAAATTCAACAAGGCAATTTTTAGCGTGTGGTCCTGCTTGGTTGTAAAGTCTCAAACTATTTCTTTGTAACTTCTTAACTAATTCGAATTTTTTCGTGAGGTTTATTTTTTATAATGATTTCATAATTTATTCTTATTTTTATAATAAATTATTTTTAAAATCAATTTATTGATCATTTCAAAAGGAATCTGACACCCCGAAGACCAGTGATGATAGCGAATCTGACCCTTCGAAAAGTGCTGATGGCGAATCTGACCCCTCGAAAAGCAGTACTGATAACGAATCTGATCCCTCGAAAAATGCTGATGGCCAGTCTGACCCCTCGAAGAGCAGTGCTAATAACGAATCTGATCCCTCGAAAAATGCTGATGGCCAGTCTGACCCCTCGAAGAGCAGTGCTAATAACGAATCTGATCCTTCGAAAAGTGCTGATGGCCAATCTGACCCCTCGAAGAGTAGTGATGATAGCGAATCTGACCCTTCGAAAAGTGCTGATGGCGAATCTGACCCCTCGAAAAGCAGTACTGATAACGAATCTGATCTCTCGAAAAGTGTTGATGGCCAATCTGACCCCTCGAAGAGTAGTGCTGATAGTGAATCTGGCACCTTGAAGAGTGCTGATAACGAATCTGACCCCTCGAAGAATAGTGCTGATACCGAACCTGAAGCGAAGGATGTCTCTAGCAATCTGGAACAGGTTTTTGAAGAAGCCTCCAAAAACCTGGACAAAGACGGTGATGGCAAGACCATGAGCCTGCAAGCTGTTAAAAAGTGGATGGATGAAGCTTGTGTCTGTGGGGGAAAATCACAAATCACCGAAGAAGACATAAAGACAGCTTTTGAAAAACATGCAAAGTATACTACATTTTCGTTTCTAAATTATTTCAGTTGATAGACAATTTGTTGCAAAGCTGCCAACCTAACTGAAAAAAGAGGAAAAAAGAAGAAGAATACAACGCTGGCGACACAAATCACTTTCGCTAGAGTCAGAGATCGTATGTATTCCGGAAAAAAAATAAAAAAATAAATAAAAATAGAACTATTCAAGACAAATTAATATTTTTCAAGGAATTAAAGTACAGAGATCAATGCACATCGACAAATATATTGTGGTACAAAAAGCTGTTACGTTTAGCTGTATTAACAAAAATGTTTATTTTATTTTAAAAATAAATATTAAAAACTGAAATAACCTAAAAAATAAAATGAATGCAGATTAAACATATTCTTTTCTCATTCAGTTATGTAAAATCAATCTAAAGCAAATCCATTTCCTTTTTACAGAATTAGTGTGATAATGTCTTAGTTGAACAAACTTTCAGATGTATTTAAAAATAGATAAATTTATAAAAAATATATCGAAATAAACATTTGTGTACTTAGCATTAGAGTTATGAATAAAGAAATACTAATCAATCTACAGGATACAAAAAGATTATAACTGAGTAAGCAGCTATGAAAAATCGGAACTATATGGCCAAAAATCGTAGTTCTGGAACAAGGTTTGAAAAGCGGAACAAATACGATTAAATTGGAATGGTTGGCAGCTATGTAAATTTGTATGTCAGTTAAAAACTTCAGTGATATTATGGCCTGAGCATTTTTATTACAATCAAACATTTTTTGTGAACAGAATCTGTGTTATTGTTGCTGTTTACAGGCGGTTTTCCCTGACTTAACAGAAACCATTGGTGGATCCAAACGTCCCCCCCCCTCCCCGCCCAGACGAACTAAATTCAAACCATAGCACATTGACTTATTTTCAAATTTCAAATGAATTTGTAAGAAAAAAAGAGACCAAAAATAAAAACTTGTGCCCTCTCCAGAATTTTTTTCTAGATCCGTCTGGACAAAAGGTTTCGCTGGTAGTCAAAAGTCTTTTTTTTTTTTATCCCTATGCAACCAAATGGTAACTGTTTAACCTAGAAGACAATTTGTCACATCTTTCACTGCTCACCAATAAGGGATAAAAAAATGTAGACTAGCTCACTGCATTGCGTTCAGATACAATTTTGAGCATCTTATAATAATGATTTTCATTTTGATATTTGTTCCACAGTCAAGCTGGGAATGCAGCGGAGCAACTGCTCATTTGATTTTATAGATAGGTGAACATATGTTGTTAAATATAAATGAATAACTTCGCATTAAACATGCATAAGAGTATTTAAAACTGTACACATGTTTTAAGAGATACAAGTCTCCGTCAAGAGCAAAGCTTTCATCTAACCACACAAAAGTAGGGTGGATACAGGTCCGGAAAAATCTATTACAAGGCCATACACAGAGAAATGGTCCAGTTAGGTCCAATGGGTTCGGACCCCCCCCCCTCCTGAAATTTCGGATTTTGTTAACGAAATAATTATGATGAAGTCTTTTTCTGCAAAATTCTTCTTTTTTCATCGCTTGGACCCCCTCCGAAATTTTTAGAACCACGAAATTTTTATCTGGGTACGGCCCTGGCCCGACAGACCCGGGGCATGTAAAATTTTCAGCCGGACATGTGATTTTTTGCCACATGCCCAATCGGACTTTATATAAAAAACGACCGTAAGCTATTAAGCTATTCATAAGTTACTTAAAAAAAAAAGAAAGAAAGAAAGAAAAAAATTTACTGGGTGTTTCAAAATAGATGTTACAGCGATTATCTTTTAAATCGTAAGTGATATAAACATACTTTCAATTAGAAAAGCTCGTCAAATTAAGAGTAGAATTCAAGTAGGGCAAGTTTCTTACTAGGGGCTGTGTACATATTAAAATACAAAATTTAATTTTTATACGGTTCCTCCTTTCCAGTGGGTGTCCATTCTCAACATAAAATTTGATTCACAGAAAATTTTACTATAAATATCTGGTAAAATTTTTCAATAGCACTAAAACTTGTTAAACTCTTATTAGAAAATTGTGCATTTTTAATTTACAAAATTAATGTTTTTTTAATGAATTTTTTTATTTTAATGTATTTTCAAAATTTATATAAAATTAAATTTTTTTACCGTACACTATTTTGAACGATGGATTCAAAAGGTGAATATTTGTCTATTGTTGTGATTATACAATTAGATTTGTTTACTACTCAAATATTTCTCAATACTAACGAGAGATGGCGCTGCCTGACTGTAGCAGGCTCATAGGAAAATTACCTGCATCCAGGAAATATTCATAGTTTATGTTTTGGCAGCACTGGAATTTTTAACACCTAGATATTGGCAACAGCTTACCTCCCAGATATTCCCTTTCCTTCACGACCTCCAAGTCAGTCAGTCACTGAACCGCGCGCTAGCTATTTGTATGTTTGTATGAAGATGCTAAAATAAATTGTTAAGTTTTAATCTAACTGCATCCTCTTTCTTTAACGATCAATTACCACAACAAATGGTAACCCGGACTCAGCAGCATTAAATTAAATCCTTCTGAAGCTAATTTTAGAAATATTTTTTATTTTCGCGTATATCTTCAACACGTGACTGCAAACATGACGGAGATCGGAGCTGTCAAGATCCCGGTGTATAACTTTGCTGACCCATCACTGTGGTTTTTAATGTGCGAGTCAACTTTTGAGCTGGGCACTCCAAAGCCAGTGACAGAAAGTCGCACCAAATTTAATTACATCATTTCCCATCTGCCTGCCGAAGCTGCCTCGATCGTCCAAGACGTCATCCTGAATCCTGATGCGACGGACCCCTACACCCACGTGAAGACCGAGTTAATCAAGCGCTGCGGCGAATCCAGTCACCAAGAGATAAAAAAACTTCTCGGTGGCGAGCAGCTAGGAGATCGACGCCCGTCCGAACTTCTCCGCGTCATGAGGAGGCGAGCCGAATCGTACAAGGTCCCGGATGAACTGATGTTAGAGCTTTTCCTGCAACACCTGCCGACGGCTGTGCAATCTATATTAGCGGCGATCAGCCCATTATCTCTGGAGAAAGCTGCGGAAGTCGCGGATCGAGTGTTGGAGGTTTCACCGGCGCCTGTAGCGGTAAGTGCCACGTGCTCAGTAAATTCCTCAGATTCCATTGAAGAACGCTTAATTGCAGAAATAAAGAAACTGCATGTACGCATAGATAATCTCGCGCGGAACCGAAGCCGAAGTCCCGGTCGTAGTAATTATCGCAGGAATCGCAATCGCAGTAATTCCCGATCAAAAACGTATGAAAGTTGCTGGTACCATTTCAAATTCGGCGATAAAGCAAACAAATGTACCCCCATGTAATTATTCAAAAAACGATGCAAGCGAGGCGTAGTGGCGACGACCGCCTTGTCACAGAATTCCCGTCGCCTGTTTGTCCGCGATCGCCGTACGAACTTAACGTTTTTAATTGACACAGGATCGGACGTTTGTATTATCCCGGCATCATCGCTCCAAAGACGAAATTTGGTACAAATGACCCTATCAGCAGCTAATTCTTCTCCTATTAAAGTATTTACTACCCAAAACCTTTCGTTAGATCTCGGTTTGAGGCGAATTTTTACATGGACATTTTTAGTGGGAAATGTTTCAGTACCAATCATAGGGGCTGATTTTCTGTACAATTTTAAGCTAATGCCCAACCTTGCAACAAAAAAGTTAATTGATGGGGAAACAAATTTAAGCTCCCATTGTAAAGTAGATGAGAGTGAAATCCATTCTATTAAGGTTGTATCAGGAGATAGCATTTACCATAAATTGTTATCAGATTTTCCTGAAATTACCAGACCACCCCGTGCAGATCAGGAAGTTAAGCATTCTGTAGTTCATCACATCATAACCAAAGGCCCTCCCGTTATGGCAAAGCCACGACGCTTAGCCCCAGATAGATTAAAAGTTGCAAAGTCTGAATTCGAGGATATGATGAGATTAGGTCACCTGAGACCTTCGCGCAGCAATTATGCATCTCCACTTCACTTGGTACCTAAGAAAGGAACCATGGAATGGAGACCAGTAGGCGACTATCGTGCTTTAAATGCACAGACAGTAAAGGATAAATATCCTATTCCCTGCATAGCGGATTTTAACGCTGCATTACATGGAACAAAAATCTTTAGTCACGTTGATCTAATAAAAGCCTATCATCAAATACCAATAAATCCCGATGACATTCACAAGAGCGCCATTTGCACACCCTTTGGTCTGTTCGAGAGTACCCGTATGCAGTTCGGACTCTGCAACGCGTCCGCAACATTTCAGCGATTCATAGATGAGGTTACTAGAGGCTTAGAAGGCGTATTTGCATTTGTCGATGACATATTAATTGCCTCAAAATCACCAGAAGATCATATCACACATCTTAAAAACTTATTTGAACGATTACAAAAGTATGGTCTCAGCGTAAAACCTTCAAAATGTACATTCGGAGTTCCGTCCATAAATTTCTTAGGATTTAATGTTTCGCAACATGGCATTGAACCCTTGAAGGACAGAGTAGAGTGCATCATTAACTTCCCCAAACCCACTACGATCACTCAACTAAGGCGTTTCTTAGGACTTTTCAATTTTTATCGCCGGTTTGTGCCAAAAGCAGCCCACTTATTAGCACCCTTAAATAAATTTCTTGAGGGAATTAAAAATAATAAGAAATCAAGGCGATCCACACTGAAAAATCCACAGGAAATACTTCAATGGACTGAGGTTGCTGAGCAGGCATTTGCGGATGCCAAAAATGCTTTGGCTAATGCTACACTACTTCGTCATCGAATTCCAGGAGCCAAACTTAGCGTTTCGGTAGATGCCAGTGATGTCGCTGTCGGTGGTTCTCTGATGCAACTTAGCACGACCAATTGGGAACCTATTGCCTTCTTTTCTATAAAGCTTACAAATAGCCAACGGAAATACTCCACGTATGATCGAGAGTTATTGGCCATCTACACAGCAGTGAAACGATTCCGGCACATGCTGGAAGGTCGAGATTTCGTAATCTTTACTGACCAAAAACCTCTCATCTATGCCTTCAAGCAAAAACCAGATAAGTGCAGTCCGCGGCAGTGGAGACAACTGGACTTCATTTCCCAATTCAGCACAGATATCCGACACACCAGTGGTGCAAACAACACAGTGGCGGATGCATTATCAAGAATTGAAGTCCACAACATTTCAAATTCTTCATTTCTTGACTTCGAAGCCTTCAGCGAGGCTCAGAGAACAGATCCTGATCTACAAGACCAGCAAAACAGGAGTCATTCCCTAGACTTAAAGCAAGTGCCTAGTCCAGTGACCACACAAGAACTGACATGTGATGTATCCACCGGTAACCCTCGACCATTTGTTCCCCAAAACTTTCGCAGAACAGTCTTCAATCACTTTCATAACCTCGCACATCCAGGCATCAAAGCTACAATTGAATTAATTGCAAGCAGGTATGTGTGGCCCAACATGAACCGTGAAATTAAATCATGGGTGCAGTTCTGCGATGCCTGTCAGCGTTCGAAAGTTCACAGGCATACCAAAACTCCTTTAGGTACCTTCGCATTGCCAGATGCAAGGTTTTCCCATGTGCATATTGATGTGGTAGGACCCTTGCACCCCTCGGAAGGTAAGATGTATTGTCTCACTGTCATCGACAGATTTACCAAATGGCCAGAAGCCATGCCCATTGCGGACATGACAGCAGCAACAATAGCTAGAGCCTTTTTCGAGGGATGGATATCCCGTTTTGGATGCCCTTCAACCATCACAACTGATCAGGAACGCCAATTTGAATCATCCCTGTTCAGGGAACTCACGAAGATGTTGGGAACGAATAGAGTTCGCACAACGGCCTACCACCCACAATCGAACGGTATCGTAGAACGCCTGCACAGAATTCTGAAGAACTCTTTAAAAGCCCACGAAAACCCCAGATGGACTGAATCACTCCCAGTAGTTCTCCTTGGTATCCGAGCAGCAGTCAAATCTGACATACAAGCATCGAGTGCTGACCTTGTATACGGCACGTCACTCAGATTACCAGCAGATTTGTGCTCAGAGAACACTAAAGTCATAACTCCTTCCTACGAGTATGTGCAGAGACTACAAAAACAAATGCAGTGTTTGAAACCAGCTCCAACCCACAGTGCAAACACAAAAAGTTTTGTGCATCCAGACCTAGCCCATTGTACGCATGTCTTCCTTCGGGTTGACAAAGTCACTCCACCCCTTACTCAACCTTATACTGGTCCCCACAGAGTAATTAATCAGTCGCAGTGACAAGATCATTAAAATTGACATAAATGGCAGAATTGACCGTGTGTCCCTAGACAGAGTCAAGCCAGCATTTGTTTGCAATGATGTGACTGAACCGAACACTGTTGATCATCCAATTGAAAGTTTAAAACCCACTACTAGCGAGAGTTCCATGAATGTTCCTAAAACAACTAGATCTGGGCGAGTTGTAAAATTTAGTAAAAGACTAATAACTGAAATGAACTAACACTTCTGCACTATTTTGTCATATTTTCAATTTTCACATTCTAGATTTTCCAATTTCAATTATTATTATTCATGCTTTATTTGTTTTCAATTATAATATACCTTAATTTTAAACCTTCCTCTATTTATGTATTTGTAAAGCAACTTCAGTGACTGACAAACAATCTTTTCAGTTTAATGATTAAAAATGCTAACTTTCATTAAGGCAAATGATCCATAAGTACGATAGATTAATGTCAGTAGAAATTACAATTCATAGAAACTGAATTCATATGTATTACTGCTCAAATGCTGTTCGCACAATTTTGTTTAGGACTTTTAACATTTATAAATCTCATACTTGGAATTATTAATATTTTGAATTCTCTCTTCAGCTCTAAATGCTTGGTGCAGCCAGTTATTGCATATTGTCGTTCTTTCGCATTGCTCCTTCACTGGGGGGATACTACTGTTGTGATTATACAATTAGATTTGTTTACTACTCAAATATTTCTCAATACTAACGAGAGATGGCGCTGCCTGACTGTAGCAGGCTCATAGGAAAATTACCTGCATCCAGGAAATATTCATAGTTTATGTTTTGGCAGCACTGGAATTTTTAACACCTAGATATTGGCAACAGCTTACCTCCCAGACCCAGATATTCCCTTTCCTCCCTTTCCTTCACGACCTCCAAGTCAGTCAGTAGTCAGTCAGTCACTGAACCGCGCGCTAGCTATTTGTATGTTTGTATGAAGATGCTAAAATAAATTGTTAAGTTTTAATCTAACTGCATCCTCTTTCTTTAACGATCAATTACCACAACACTATAATTAGCGTTTGTGAGTAGACTAAAGGTATATAAAAGAAATAGACGTGCAGACCCCCTACCCCACCCCCTTTTTATATACGTCCGTGTACACCTTGGAGAATTCATTGACGTGACGTCATTTGAAGCATAACTTGTGAATTAAGTAGGTGCTAGGTTTTAGTAGGAATCAGTACCCGACCCTGTATGATATATATGTGTCAGTAAGGTATGACTGTGCAGGGGCCCTCCAAAAGTGCTACGTTTTTGTCCTCCGAATATCTTAGCCGGAACCTCAAAATGAATTTTTTTATACAATAATTCTTTCTTTAGATCAAAGAAAGGCATACACGTCAACGAATTCGTGCAAATGATAGAGCAACTTGCCAAGGAGAAGAAAATGGAAGCAAATGATCTCATGGATAAAATCACGTCTGTAAAACATAAAGGGCGAAGCAGAGTAAGTGTTTTTGACTGAAATTGTGAAAAGTTTTAATTCTTACAGTCACTGTCTAATGAAAAGTGCAGTGCCGGCTTGTTTTTATGGGCTGCTAAGCTACAGCCTCCTCCACTCCATTTCCCGGGAAAATGTTTTGTTTTTAATCAATCCTTAAATTTTACTCCCACAAAAGTTTTTGCTGCAAAAAAATAAGGCATTAGAGATGTCTGTATGATTGTAACAGTATTATTGGATTGTTCGGGAAATACAGAGGTCGCCGCCTATTTCGGTCACAGAGGGACGGATTGAGATTTACCGGAATAATCGAAATCCAAAATTAACGGCGGAACCAAAGTAAAACTGAGAAAATTTACGAAAAAGATCAGTTAATTAAATCTTAAAATATATTAACTATATTATTCAACAGTTTAACGTATGCACGTATTTATTACTTTCCGAACATGTACCATGTAAGGAAAGTATTGTAATCATGAAAAAATTCGACTTCGAGATTTTGGTGTATTGACACGTTTTGAGGTCTTCTGAATTCATTTATGCTATTTTTACGAGATGTATGTATCTATGTGTGTGTATATGTGAGTGAACACGATAGCTCATAAACGGGGCATTCGATTGAGCTCAAATTGGGTATATATGTTATGAACCACCGTCGCAAGACCGGTATTGATTTTGGTGTGTATAGGACTTATAGTTTTTCTACAGGGCTACGACACTTTTACATTATGGCCTATGGGAGGAAATTCTTAAAAGTGCGCTAGCTTTTAAACGATATATTCGATTGAGCTCAAATTGGGTATATGTTATGAACCACCGTCGTAAGACCTTTATTGATTTGTATGTGTATAGGACTTATAGTTTTTCTACAGGGCTACGACAAAGATTTCTTTTACATTATGGCCTATGGGTTGGAATTCTTGAAAGTGCGCTAGCGTTTGAACGGCGCATCGATTGAGCTTCAATTTGGTATATATGTTTGAATTATTCATCGATTAAGATTTATTTAAATACTTGGTAATGATCTTAATCGTAAGTGTTCGGAAAGTCGAGTGGAGTCACCCCAGATTTCTTAAGAATAAAGAAGTGAACAAGGTAAAAAAAAAAAAAAAATACATATGTACATTTATTTAAAAAATAACTAAATAAATAGAGCTTCTTAGGAAGAAAAAATCCGAAATTAAAGGATTTTTTAGGGGCATACTGTCGTGCAGGGCAAATTGAATTTAATTTAATGTTGAAAAGAGTGGATCACTTACGTTGTTCTCCTCAAATGCTCTACGTTACTGTTTATAACGTTCAGCAAATTTCCTTTCACATCGTAGTCGTCATCCTCAGGTGTGCTATTGGCTCCGTTTGTCGAATTGATCACTATTTTTATTAAAATTCTGTTAAGTTTATTAACAATTGATTTGATTGAATTAACGAAATCCCTCTACACAAATATGTGCCATCTTCGACTGCCTTTCACTTCGCCCAAAAGCTAATTACGTTGGCATTTTAACTAATCGTCAAACAATATCTGACCGGATAAGGCGGCACTCACTACCGACGTAACCGGCGGAAAACCAGTGTAATTTGGCCATTTCGTTCTGTGCATACTGATTTTCGTCGGTATAGGCGGCTCACCGAATAAACCACCGACCGAAGTAAGCTGCGACCACTGCACTCCCGATTTCTAACACTGCAGCTTTCTGAAGTGCCATAATTGTAGTTTTCGGTAAATCTGAAAGATACCGTAGACAAGATTAACATTAGGTGTAGTATGCTCTGACTACAGGTCCCGAATTGGCAGATACTTTTTCGTGAAATCACAAACGGCAACCTAATTTCTTTGTCTATTATCCTATGAAGGCCTTTGACTGAAAAGTAATACTAATCACAGATCTATGACGCTTGGTTTCTAAAAAAAAGAGGAAAAGCCGTAATTTATAGTATTGTAAATTAAAACGTGAAATACCTAATTTAATATAAAATTAATTAAATTTTTGTGTACCTCTGTGATTTGAGTTAACGTAATAAAATTACCAACAGTAAAAAAATTAAACGTCACTAAATTTAATGTAAAAATTCAATGAAATAAAAGAAGTGCAGGAGCTGAGTTCCTATGAGCTTCCGTGCAAATTAAAGCCTTGCAGGTCTTGGGAAAACAGGGAGGTGAAAAATAGAGAATTTACAATTTTAAAAAATGACGGAGAGGCTTCTGAAAGTTTTCCTTTTCACGTTATCGGTACAGAAAATAATATATTTACTAGCTGCGTACCCGTTCTTCGTAGGGAAGGAATCAAATGTTTTCTTACTCATATAAGTGAAATTAATTTAATCTTTACGAAATTTTAAAATATAAGAAATTCTTTGACTGTTGATATAAACGTTGCCTTACAGATACTTGAGATGGTATACAGTGAAACTGCAAAATGATAACACAAAAACATATGTCAACGTTATTTGAGATAAAAAAAGAACGTAAGCAGTGTTTTGCAAACAAATCTATTCACTTTCAAAGAGCTTCTGCAGGAAATTTTTTGCCCCTCAGGTTTAAATTCTAAAATAAAGTCACATGGTGTGGACAAATGTTTTGTCTTCTAATTCCTGAAGTGTAAATGATGTGTAACCAGTCATTCTGCAGAACACCTTAGTAAAACTTTATTATACAAACAAATCTTAAAATATGGTTGATATCATAGAAATATCTTCATGGAACATTCATTGTTTCGTGAACTTTTTGGGTATCAAGGCAAGTCGTAAAAGTAAACCTTAGTTTAATAAATTTTCCCATAAAACTCGTTACCCTCAGAGTTTGTTATTCTCACAAAGTTTCGAAAGGGGTTTTAAACTCGTTGCATGAAAAAAATGATGTAGATCTCACAAGCAAAAACTCCCATTTGAAAGTCGATTTATTTCATTTATTTATTTATTTTATTTTTCCCAGAACGCAATTATTCAGTTTGCGTTGCCAAGACGACAAAATGTCAAACGAAATCTTAAGCAGCAACTGCTGAATTCAGAATCCTTCTTTACTTAAAAATTCTTTTTAAAAATCTCCTAATTTATATTTTCCCCCGCTTTTCTTTAAAAAAGAGGGCGAAATGAAAGTTCTGTCATTTGTCAAAATATCAAAAGGTTATGACGGATAGAATTAAAGATACAACAGTTTTAAAATTATTTTACGAAAACTTTCGTCAAAAGTGATCTTTAGTTTAAAAATTCTTTAAAATCTACAAATTACGTTACATATTCAGAACAAACTGTTTTTACAAGAAATTTTCCTCCTCCATCCGATGATGCAAATGCTCTTTTGCTGCAAGCGTAACTACTGCCGTTATTAAGCATTAGGTGAGAAAAAAAATCCCATAAAACATAAAATAAAAAGGTCTACTCCGAATTCTGAAAAAATCGCTTCGAGGCATGTTAGGACCTGTCCTAGTGAAGCCGCACACAAAATCTGGTAGGTCTGCGACCACCCGTCTCGGCACTATGCGATCGAAAGGCACGCATACGATCGGAGGTCACAAACAAACCTACATAGCCAGCCAGTCCGCTACAAACTTTGTTTACTCTCGGATTTTATTATATAAGAAGATACAGCAAGCTTTTTTGTTCTGAAGTGCTATACAAGAGAAACTATTTTTTTCATTTTATTTTTTTCCCTCGCTTTCTAGTTATTGCGAGTGTAAGTAAATAACCGATGTTACACGTTAATGGTAACATATATATAAATTTTTGAGAAAGCTATTTATACCTTAAATTCTGATCTAATATAAGTTTTTCCTCTAGAGCTGGTTTCCCCATATCCAGGTGGAAAAAAACAGGCGGCTGAATTAAATATGTAAACCAACCAGTTCGGCAATCATCTCCGTGAATTTGTCAACCTACAACTTACTAAAATATTCACGC
The DNA here is from genome assembly GCA_038373885.1 of Cheiracanthium punctorium. Lineage (NCBI taxonomy): Eukaryota > Metazoa > Arthropoda > Arachnida > Araneae > Cheiracanthiidae > Cheiracanthium > Cheiracanthium punctorium. Next base: position 2,020 of record JAWZYV010003719.1, on the reverse strand, counting down.
AAACCACTTCATTTGCAATAACTTTATTATTTCATCATATCATTATTTTATCTATCTATCTATTTTTTTTTTTTTTTTTTTTAGTTGGGTGGAATGTTTGATGCCATCAGAGAAACCAGCAGAGGCCTGTTCTCGGGAGGTCGAAAAGAGAAAGAAGAAACAGAAAAAGAAGTGGGAAAAAAATAAAAATTCATCATCATCCTGAAAATTCATTCAAAAACTTTTCTAAGACACATGAAAAATAATGTTATGTGGCATTATTTCTGTCAAATTGGATTTTGTACCTGTAGCATCAATAAATGAGTAATGAGTAGATTGATAGAAATAAATTTGTCTTGGCATCACTTGAAAGATGACAGTTTTATTAGCACTAGAGTGCTATTTCGTTCACACATAGATTTTTGTTTACGCGATTTTGTAGATATGATTTTTAGACATGAACTGTCGTGGTGAAGATCTTTTCTAACGTGTTTGCCAGATAACGCGGAGGTGGTGGTGGAAGGATTAAAATCTTGCAAGTCACAAGGCTTGCCATTTTCGATAATTGATTGCCAAGTTTGCTACCAAAACATAACTTACTGTAGATTTTCCCAAAAGTGGCACTCTGAACGCGCCCTTTTTGTTTAAAATATTATTATTGATTAAATACTAAAAATAATTATAAGATCATAGTTTAAAAGGTGTGGAAAATTTTTAATAAATATTTGTATTATTTCAAATGCAAGAAACTTAAAATTAACCCTTTGAAGTACTACTTATACAGTGTTCGCAATCATGTAATAATTTTATTACTAATAATTATATTCTTTTTAATAACAAAGTTTTGAAGCGAAATGCCGATATCATCTTCTTCTACACCTTCCATTTAAGTATTAAAAAGACAACAATTCATTCCGAGTGGTTAGTAATAAGAAACAGTAAATAACACCAGCAGACGAATTTTAGTCTCGAACTCAAAGACCATGCAAAAAAGTCCATTGGAGACAAAAGTTTAATTAAAATAATTATATTTTCCCAATTAAAAAAATTAATTAAGCTACATTAATTTTATGAATGTTATTTCCCCTGGCTACATCTCTGCCTAAGAACCAAACAAGCTTAAATCAAAATTAACCGCCGAAATCAGCACGCGCACTTGAGTGGGGCCGTCTTTATTAGTAACTGGGTCTGATTGCTCGTTACCACCGCAAAAAATGAGTGAATTATTGAGGCCTAATATTTACATTTGCGCTGTTCGATTTTATGTGATCTGGGATTATAAATGTTATTTTATTTTATAATTAAGAAACAATTTTGTTATAGTTCTGTCATAGTGATTTAATGACAAAATGATTTAGATGTAGGTAATGATTTTTTGAAAATTGCGTTTTTTTCTTTGATGGAAATAAATAAACAAAGAATTCGAACGTTTAGTTCTGAATGTAAAGGTAACTGTACACTTGTATAACTTATTTAGAAATTCTACAAATTTATAGGATATAAAGCATGTTTTGTGAATTTAATATTCATGTGTTATTTATAAATTATTTTAATCTGAAATCGTTTAACTTGGGTAGTTTATTATTCTAGTAAATAAGCGTGCGTTGTAATAATAGCAGGGGCGGCCCTAAGGCCGGACAAACCGGACCCCTGTCCGGGGCGGCAAATTTTAGGGGCGGCATTTTGGCTCGAATTTGAAAAATACATTTCGTATTAGTAATATTCCAAAGAATTGTTAAAAAATATTCCAAAGAATATCATTCTATATAACTTTACTAGCTTCCGTTTGCATTGTAGTAGTACAAAAAATTGAATTAACATACTGGCAGAAATATAGAAAGCAAAGATATAACTCTTGTGTATTGTTCAAAGATTACAGGTTAGAGAGTAACAAATTACTGAGACAAACTGTCAATAGAGAAAGTATTTTACATTCAAAATTAACGTTTTCTTTCAGTGGATGAGCTTCCTACATCAAGAAGTCATTTGAAGTTGCAAAAGAAGATGCTAGTAATGAATATTAAACTGAAAAGAGAATATC